>JBAJFG010000359.1:620000-961609 GCA_037903475.1 Ancylostoma caninum
TTACACGACCCTGTTGTACGTCAACGTGGGGCGGTGGATGCGCGAACTTGCACTCCAAATCGCTCCTGGCGCACTGGCCACGTTGGAATTCTCGACAAACTTCCACCTGGAATTTGGTTTCTGACACAGTGAACTTGCTTTATAACACTACTCTATTCATTGACAATGATTTGTAAGGCACTTGCGTAGATATGCTTTATAACTAGATGAACCCAAACTCGGACAACACTAACGAAAAGCAAAAGGAGTCTCTCACGTTTTCACATTCCAGCTATGTGCGGCCAACAGTGGAGCGCGACATATGTCCCTGATGCCATAAACACAGGGAATAAACATGTAACTGGTGGCTGCTTGCGCTGCTGGCCGACGCAGATACAGAATGATGTGCTACATGTCATCCAGCTTCGACAAGCACGAGTACATGTTAGCAGCTAGAAGCTAAAATGCTTTGACTCTTAATTCATTTTTAATTCATTCTACGACGGAAGAAGGGATCCAGGGAATCGCCTAACATAGCAATATCGGAGAACCAATTCCAGACAGAGATTCGTGGCTTTGACTCCTAATTTAAAGCATTTTAGCTTCTAGCTGCTACCACTCTATGCCAACTGTTTGAAGCATTCCTAACTTGGCATTTCGTCTCGAGAATCTCATTTGTAATGCGACGTATCCCTGTTCAGTTATTGAGTACGAAACAGAAAAATAGAAGCGGTCTTCACAGCGGAATTTTATAATGTTAAGAAAGTACATGTTACTACAGCATAACAAATCTGCATATTGCATTGTTAAAGTTCCAGATCAAAGAGGCAGTGTTTTATTCGAGAAGCAGCTGCCTCTACAGCATGTATATGTTCAATTCCCTTCCCACCATATAACCAGTAACATTTTGCGCATGCTCGATGCATATCATATTCCTACTCACAAATCCCGCAGTGTTCTTGAAAAGAATACGTCAAGAACAGAGAATTGTAGCTGGTCGTCAAAGTGAATAGATGGATTTCATGCGAAGTATGACGAACAATTAGAAGACAGCCGGGTTTTCTTGAAGCTGCGCAATCTTTAAAATACACGACTCTAGCTCTGGTAAAAGTTCATGCGAACAGCCTCTGATAAAAACACAAGATCTCCTTCTGCACCAACAGTGGTTATGAGTGAGTGAAGAAATCAAGCTCCTCCAAATTCCAGTGCTACTCGTGCCCAGAATTTGATTTTAATTTCGTTTTCGGTATAAGTGTTATTGTTGACAATCCGGGATTGTGATAGAGATATAGGACTTTTTCCAAGTCGTTCCAGGCTTAATGATATTTACGCTGGAAATAGCAGTTTCTACCTGAAGCCAGCGGCTATCCTTGACGTTGAGCAATTGCGTGACGATAGCTGAGTTTGGAGCCGAGACATTTCCGGGAATTGTTCCCGGAGCCAAAGCGCCCGACTGAGCCACCACAGCACCAGCTCCGGCGGCAGTATTACTGTTCTCGTCGAACATGAAGCCTCTGAAATTAGGAATAAGCGATCGCGGTTAGCTAGCAGTGTAGCGGCATGAAACGAAAATCTGGTCGGAAGTGTATGACACACTGCGGTAAAGTCTAGTGCATTCATGTCACATGTTTTAGTGTTCCAGCCAAAAATAGAAATGAAATGCGACGAAACAGAGCTCAAAGACAGGCAAAGGCGTGATCGCTGACAATGTGCGTCGAATTGACCAGGAAGGTAAATATATTATAGAGCGGGTGTGTTTCAACGGCTGAACAAGACGACTCTGAAACGGTGGTGGCCGTCCCTGATGTGCTGCGCTAGGAAACCGGTTGCACCAGCGACAGCGAAAACACATGCGCGATACATAGATAGCGTAGTGTAAAAAGTCAATTGAACGCCTCACTACCGAAGGCATGAGGCAGTCGAGGATGATGATGAGGGCGAGATGAGGTGTGATGACAAGGTTGACAATACCACAAACCACCAACAGCTAACACCTCGATTACAATTAGCGCTTCGGGAAAACGCTAACTTTTGCTGTTGATATGTCTGCAGCACCACGAGACGCACAAACATGAAAGCTATGCTAAGTGCTGAATAAGGGGTGACGATGTGAGGATGGTGTTGAAAAGGGGCGAGGGGGTGTGGGGATGGCGACTAGTTTGCATAGTCACATTTATCGCGTCGCGCACGTCGGCATACCCCTGTATAATCGCAACGCAGACATACGCACAAGAAGGAAACCGTACACAGAGATGTACGGAAATGTTGGGGCGACGCTCGACACCATACACGCCACCGCGTGGTCACTCGACCCCTGAGGCAGCTTGCATGCACTTGGGCCACGCCCACCTACAGTAGGACAATGACAAGTAGGTATTGATCGGGGCCAAGAAAGCGGGTGGACTACCAGCGCGCCTATTACACCAATCGCAAAAATAAATCATCCTGAAATATGCAAAGAATAGAACTGATAATAATGCATTGCCTGGGCTTTAGGTCTGAAATTAACAGGCCTAACATTTGAGCGGAAAACTTGGACAATATTTCCTTTTGTCGAATGCCTCGCTAAGTGTGATATCTACTGTTTGTGCGGGTTCTTTACATCTCCTACAGCAAAAGTTGCTAACAGTTGAAATTCCACATTATACAGTCAGGTAGAAGAGAGCGGTTCAAAGTTACATTTCTTTTCAAGTCAAGATGATCACACGCAGCTGGCAGTTGCACAGGGATGGAAAACGTGTGTATATTATTTATTTCTTCATATTTAAATCCTTTTCCACAGGAGCATAAAATGCAGCTGTTGTCCTTCGGTTCACTCCGCTTCTGTGTTCATATCTTCTCAATAGATGACTTTTGAATTTAGCGTTTACCATCATACACAAAGCAATTTGACACGAGGGTTACATAGCGTTATATCGCGGTAATTCAACAAAAATTAAATCATGGACGCAAGAAACAAAATAAAGCATGATTATGAATTCACCAAGTCGGAGGGGCCTCGGAATGTTCGCCTAATACTCCACAATCAAAATTGGGATGAAGAACAATGTATGACAGCCCAATCGAATAAGGTCTGTGGACGTGGATGATTGTATTTTGGGTGTTTGTGGACCGCGGCGATAAACCTCGCACCTCACAAGTACCTCCTTCACCACAACGGTCAAACATACACTCACATACACACTCACACACCCACATCCTCCTACACTCTCTCATTCGTACTTGCATAGCATCGGAGCTGATCGGATATAATATGTGAAACGAGTGCACATGCATGGTGCGGGCGAAAAGCAAAGCAGAATGCCGATGGCGCGGGCTGTCGCACTGGGGCTGCGGGCGGAGTCATCGTCATCGTCAGAACATCAGCACACCGTCCCAAATACCAACCGACCGACACAGTCGCAAAAATGCTAGATTCCCAACGCATCATAATGGAAACATTTACGAAAATTCGTCCACTTATCATCGTTTCGTCGTCTACCAATAACGAAACACTGCTAAAGAGACGCACAAGTATACGGTAGGTAAAACAGCCAATGCATATCGAGGAAGGGGATGAGCTGTCCTAATGAAGAGGCCAAGCACGATATCTCATCCTTATTAATGTCTATGAGTGTGTGTGCGTTTGGGTGATGTGATCTAAATAAATGACTGAAAAAGTTAGAGTAAAAAATATATGATTAAATGAATAAATACGCAGCGAATTTAAATTAACTAGTTAGCTTTTAATGGTGGATAGTTGTGTGAGTATACAGGAAAGGTTCATCGTCTCGTGACGCCAACGAATGAATCAATTGCGAAAAGTAAAAGAAAGCAGTAAGCTCAGCTCGTCTAAAAAAGACGTCAAAACACTAGAATGCACGTTGAACTGAGGAGGAGTGATAGATTGACGATGCGCCCCGTGTGTTCCTGCACGCACAACGAAATTCTGCACTCATCCCATAAAAACACTTCTGTAGAAACATCAACAACGAAGCTGGTTTCACTCAGTATTGGGAAGACACCTTTCGTAAATGAAAAAGGAAATAAGACGAAAAAAGTACTTCGTGACGTCTAGGAATTACTTCTGGAGATAATGAAAATCCTTTTGACCAATCACTCCTACTCTTGGAAAATAGCACGACCAAGCAACACAACCCATGCAGGCATCTGCGATTGGCTCGATTTACACAGGCATGTAAGTTTACCTCAGATTGATACAACAACAAAATATAACACGATAATGATAATTCTTGACTTTGAATTTTCAGATATTAGTAGAAAGTTAAGCAGAGCTATTCGAGGTTTACATGAATGTGATTGTTGTTGTAAAGAATTATGGCACGTTAATAGCAGGTATTTCATCGATTATAGGACTAAGAATAAGTACCATGAAGTTTCAACCCCTCTCCTTCTTTCTTGGAGTACACTCATTTTTTGTCTTTATCTCATTTTCAGTAGAGAATCTGCTCGAGAGATAGGTCTAACATCCATCACACATCTGAGTAAACTGATTATGACAAGCGTATACAGCACACTTGCACAAGCCATCTAGATCCCAGCGGTATGGACAATTCTAAACAAGGCAGAGAAAAAGTGCGTATTCTGGAGTCATGAAGGCTGTAAGGGTATGAGACTAGGCGCCCTATGCAGCATTACAAGTATAAGCAGACAAACTCCATACAACCCAAATGGGAAGATAGTGATCGAGAATAGAACGTTATGGGTGCTGCGATATAATGCCGAACATTTGGTGCAAGGTACCCTAGCTGAAGTGTTCAGAGTGGTTGGTGCTTGGTCGGACGAGTGATAAGCGCCGGCTGTTGCGAGATCGGGCGAAATCTACGCGAGTTGTATTGTGACAAGCACGACAATCATCGCACTTCGATGACCATGGAATCAGCTGTGCAAGGTGGACGTTGCCTCGAGTACTGCTGATGTTGATCGACGGTGACGAGGCCCGACGAAACCTCAATGTGAAATAAGCATTGAGGCCCGCCACACTCTGGACGCCATGCCGATCCGGTTCAGTAATTGTGCGCTGATGACGTGTCTCTGACTAGTTGGCTCCAGAAACACACAGTCATGCTGGGCATACGCACCCAAACAGAAATATGTGCACATACGTTATATATATATATATATATATATATATATATATACATGAACAGAGCAGTGAGATATTCATAAAAACGTTCGCTCGCATAAAGACACGCACAGCCTGTGAACTTTGTAGGTGATCTAATATGGATCAAATCAACGCGAATAAACTCAGCAACTCACCAATGCTGATCCTAGCCAGCCACCCAGAATGTTCTCGTCAGTGTCCCCAATGACAGCAATACACTCAAATATGTATGCGCAATGTTGAGCACGCAATACGAAACAGACAAAAGAGGGCGAATATAGTGTGAAAAGTGGCGAATGATTTTTTTGAACAGAATCATACTAGGGTTCAGAGTGTCACTGTGACGCAGGCGGCAGCGTTGGTGGAAACGCGATTGCGTGCATCGATCGACCATCGGAACTCAGATGATACGCACAAGCGGCCGACTGGAAAAGGATGACGATTTCACACATTCTTATCGTGAGTGGAACCATCAATAACGAAGTCGCTGTATGAACGTGTGGACGGCTCTGCCATCAACAGTCGATAAATTCAACCAATAGATCCTCGAAAATGCACGGAATCACGAAACATCTCACTCATGATGCTCATCGTTTGCAGGTATAATGTGTCAAATAGTA
Source organism: Ancylostoma caninum (assembly GCA_037903475.1). Lineage (NCBI taxonomy): Eukaryota > Metazoa > Nematoda > Chromadorea > Rhabditida > Ancylostomatidae > Ancylostoma > Ancylostoma caninum. Next base: position 625,707 of record JBAJFG010000359.1, read on the forward strand.
TTGCGGGAGTACGACTGACAGCAAATAAGGGGGCGGAAAATATTCTGAGACTGCTTGTAACAGCACTTTTAACCGATGAAATTTCTGGGAGTATGGAATGAATCGAAATCTATTATATTTGAACTGCAGTTTGAATTTCCTATGGAAGCTGATGTGATGACATTCTGTAGTCTCAGTTCTGCTGAGAGGCATAGAAGTTCAGTAGTTCCCTTTTAAAAAAAATATAGAAGCTCAGTAGTTCTTCTTTGAAAAATATTTCGTATAACAGGTGCGAGATAGAAGGGCATAGTATACTAAAGAAGGTCATAAGTATCCCGAGGCACTGAGTGTAGAAAGCTTTCCGTTACCCTTCCTTCACTTCCAGTGAAATGGATCATCCTCTTCTTATAGCTTTGACGAAAGAGCTCCTTCGAAGTCTTCCTTAAGATAACTGTTTCTCGGGGCAATTTCTACAGGGTAAACAAATACACACAATGTACTTCACACTCCATGAGTATTCGGTGTGTTATCTGTAAAAAATTCTCGAAAAAATCTTAAAGTCCAAATAGCTTTGTTGAAATCGTTGAACGAAAAATGCTGAGCAATTCTAATTATTACGATGTAAGATTTCAGTATTTTTACCCTACTAACTAAACAATAAATCCGCGTTGGATTGAAGAGGGCGAAAAGATGGGTAACATGGAAGATCAGAAGTTCTTTACTTGTCCAGGGAATGACGTACAAAGGAGCCTTCTGAGTGCCAGGCAAAAAGCAAGACCGACAGGAAGAAACTCCAACGTTAAGCTTCGTAAACGCTTCAGTGTTGTGTAATGTGTATGTGACGAGTACGCGTCACCACTCACTACAATACAAAAACTGAGATGCCTTGAAAGCCCAACCACTTAGGCGGGAGTTTTATGTGGTAGTGAAAAGCACCGACAAGGTACACTCACACAGCTCTGTATGGCCGAAGAGCTTGCGCTTCTAACTAAAGAGAAAGGTCTCTTCATTTAAAGCGCATTGCACAGATACCTGCATCTGCGCACTGTTGTACGCCAGAGGGGGCAGCGAAAGCGTCATCGTGGTCGTCACTGCGACACCAAATGACGCCATTACGAAGTAGTGGCTCAAGCATAAGAGTGCTGGTCTTAACCGCAGTATGGACGGACGTCTAGATGAGTACGGGGCGACGTACGGAGAGGAGGGCGGAGTGCGGCTGTCTGGTGTGGTTCGGGGCTCGGATTAGACCGGGCGCAATCAATCGTATGCAAAACTGTGCGCGACCTTCAGCGGCGACGTCCAAACATGCCAGTAGCAAAAGCGATGAATAAAGTGTATAGAAAGACGTTGCGAATTTGACACAGATTTCTTCACGTTTATTTCTTCTAAACGAAAATGCATCAGTCTCTTTGTGCAGTTTTCCACTTTTCCTTTAGAAAATCACCCAATACTACGTACGCCTACTGTGGCGGCATAACCTACTGTGGTTGCATCGCGACGCGGAGGGATGGGGTGGTGCGGGGGAGGGAGTGAGGAATTTCTCACACGCATTGCGACCAACTACGCCCCACGCGTAAAATACCGTGAAAATTGGGATCCTCAATGCTGAGACCTTTCCTAATTAAAATGACAACGAAATATATTCATAGGCTGTTATGTACATTCTAATACCAGAATAAAATAATACCAAAGGTTGAAAACTTGTTCTCAAAACCTACCGACTGAAGCTTTGCTGGAACCTTCACAGTAGCGAAACGGGATTTTCATTTCAGTGGATTTCATGTTTTTGTGTTATTTTGCAACATCCCAAAGCTGGAAATTCTGGTGTACCTCAGGACTTTTTTGATTCTTTTCTAATAAATATATTTATTCTATTCTTAGACTTTATCTCAGGCCCATGCAAAACCACAGTAATAATTGACTTGGAACAATCGTCAAGCCAAAAAATGAACAAGGAGGTGACTATTAGGGCCGCTTTCCAGGGTTCAGCTGTCTTCGCAGAAGATTATTCGTCATTTGACGTCACCATGATGCTAGGCGGCTAATATACAGTAATAAAGTGTGCCTTCTTCTTCATAAGATGTGACTCTCTCGGAATTAATCGTGGAAGTGAACTGCCCTGGTGGGATTCATGAACAATCCTGCGAAGGTTCAATGCTTTACGCTCGTCTAGGGTAGATGAGTTTCTCGAGCAACATGGGATGTATCCCTCTATCCTTACCAGTGCTCGTCATCACTGACTGAAACACGCTGCTCGAACAAAGTGCACCCATTCTGCCTGGTGAAGTTGTCCGCTTTGGAAGGGAGTGGTAGATTACAACCTTTCCGGGTACGTTATGAATTCCGTCACTGCACACCGTCTCCACCTTTAATTTTGATACAGACTTTTGAGACTAATACTGGTTCCATTGATGCGTCCGAGATCAAACCTTTGTCCAAGTCTTGGCTTTATCTTCATCTTTCAACTATGAACTTCACAGTGAAGTATGGTACACTCTTGCATCAGTGAAAGTTGTATTGTTTTTATGTGAAGGATACACTGTGTACACTAGCGCAGCAGAAAGGAAAAAGTGAATAAATTACATCACGAATGCACCCAGTTGTGCCTGCCTGAAAGTGTAAACCACCAACTACAGGAGTGTATCAGTGATTATTGAGGATGAGCGAGGACTGCAGCGGTCCGCAATCTTCCATGCGCCACTCCTGTGCTGCGACGTCGCACATCGACGTTTGCAGATTTTCCAGTGAGTCACTGATTAGTCGCCAGTGAGTCGCTGTGTTCTCTGGGGTTGATTTGCGAATTGACATGTTTCAGTGTAGCGGCGGCGAGCCGTGCGGTAAATTTAATATTTGGGACAAACAATGTTACGTTCATGTCACACACCAAAGGAAATTGCTCTGAGGACAGCCTAACGTAGCTGGCTGCGAGCGGCGGGAAGCAGTACATGATTGTGCGCGGGGCGCTCGGTCTACGGAAAAGATTATACGACAAAATAATTTTAAGACATAGTCATGAGCCGTCAATCGAAGGCCATATCCGTGATCTTAAGGACATGGATGGACACTGAACAGGTAGCAGGTTCTTGTATCTAGCTCTTCTATGACTCCCATTCACCTCCTGTATTGTAACAAAGAGCTATATATGGAGTGAACCATAACGTATCTAACCATCAACGTTTCATAGCATATCATCAAGTGTCAAATGACCTTGTTTTAGAGCCTGTTCTTCTTTGGGAAGTGATATGTCAGATTCTTACATCCGTAAAACTCCCACTGCAGTGTATAGGCTATGCGCGGGGAATTATTTGGATTATTGAGATGAAGAGGTGTCATCAGCGTTTTGTTCCGTAGCCGCAAAAGGGAACATTCCATTTTCTTCCCCAATACATTGACACGCCACCCAGAAATTAGCGCCAAACGGTCTTCGGAATCGATAGCGGCGCTTCCGCCGCTGAAATAATAGACTTCGTCATTAGCAACAATTGAGACGTCGCGAAAGCGATTTCAGTGTCACCACCACCCCAACCGACCAGCCAGGGTCTACTGTAGCATTGAAAGGGAGGGGTGGGGGAGAAAAATGAGTCAACCAGGCACCGATGCCACTCAGCCGCACACTCATGCAAGGCATTGAGGAATCAGTTTTCGCTTATTCAACAACATTCCGGCGAAAAAGCTGCAGAAGGGAGTGGCAACAAAGTACAAAATAGCCACTTTCACCATCTACATATTTTCGAAGATGTGGTGGGTAAAGAGAAGCACTGGGGGAAGAGAAAAACAAAAGATGTGGTTGTCACTGAGAGGATTGAAACACCTCTCAAATACCTCATGTAATTAATGTAATATGCTCAGTAACTGTTCGCTAACGAAGTACTATTTCAGACCGTCGAACAGTGCGGAAAAAGGAACGCCTTTCCGAAAAAGTCGCATAGGTCATTCTCAATCCGAAGAAGAAGCGCAACATTCGGCTTGATGATGTGATTCTGCGAGATCTGTGAAATCTGTGAAAGTCAACCTTAACTAAAGTAATGGTAATCACAGCATTATGCACTATGATTTTTATTCGTTTGAAACCCTAATACTTAACGACGTGTTCTGCTGAGCTTCCATTACAGTCCATGGCTTATAATCTTGTGGTTGTTCCTTAGCATAAATATAAATGTTTAATAGAAAACGTACCAAGGAATGCTGATTAAAGGGAACTATGAGAGGCAACTATTGTGAAAAAGGTGAACCCTATTGCACAAGGAACCCTTTGACAAATAGCGGTCTATTTATGCACGCTTCGAATCAGTGAAAAACGATGCGTTCAGTGCAAAAAAAGATGGCCTCCTCTCCCTAAGAAATAGTGAGAAATGTTGTGATTTTCAGTGGCATCGCGGACGTATGAAAATCCATCATTCCCGCAATATCAGCAGTGGTGGCTGGAAGTCCATCAAGATGCGCGGCCGATACAAGACAGCCCATGCCATCAGGAATGAGATAGCGTCCTGATCAGGAGCATCTCGTGCAGCTCACAATAATCCCATCACTAAATTAGCCAGTAGAGCACCACAATAGGTCGCTTTACCTAGATTCATTAGTAATTGAAAAACGACCATGACTTGCTTCAAGGACAACACCATGGCTGCGATAAAAACATGAGACAGCCGCTCAGCAGCGCTGCTTGTGCATAGTGAGGTCGATATCAGTAGCAATCGGTGCAATAGCAGCACAAATTCGAGTGATTACAGAGACAGCAACCGTCCTTCCACAACAGGCTGTTCAGTTAGGCAATAGTATAGCGGTGCAGAAACGTGTGGGATCAATAGCAGACCTCAGTTCTTGCGAGGTAATGTCTTACGGGCGCAGTTTGCCATGATTTGTGGTTCCGACGTGGCAATGGAGACAGCGCAAAATAACCACCACCCGCATTACTCCAACATTCCACTACTACAGCACATCTACTCTGTTTGACCACTCGGAGAATCCCATTTAATTTCGGCTTCACTAGTTTTCAAAAAAAAATGCTGCTTGGGAATGATTCCACTTCGGCTCTTCTCTGGCTCATGCGGACTACTCTCGCCGTTAAAGGAGTCAGTAATTGACCTCGTGATCGATGGCGGCACTCATGTCGGCGTTATTGTATGTATGGAAGCATAAATCACCGTAATGTGCGCGTGCTGTTACTGGTTATTTGTCGGCCGTTAGCTCGCACCATGTTTGCATGAGTTATTAAGGTGAGTAGCCATGAGACCATGTTCAAAGATTTCACTAACGCTCAATGTCATTTAAAAATAAAGCTATACTCCAAAAACGTTCGAAATCATTGACGAGTGCTCCTTATTCACTAAGAAGATTAAGAAAAAATGCATAAAGTGATAACTGCAAAGGAGTGACAAATGTTGCTGAGAATTTTTCGCGACACCTTCCTAGAATGAATAGGGGAAATTGCAGATCAGTAAATGTTAATATCAGCATCAGCACAATTCGAGGCCTCTTCTAAGAAGCAATAAAGTATTTTTCAACCCTATCCTTTTAGTTTTGAACATTTTCACTCACTGCACTGTTGTAGAATAGAAGCAGAAGAAACTCGTAGTATTCGTTCCTTCGTTCTACAGGTGCTGTGCCATATCACAACCGCTATTTCTGTACTTGGTCTGCATTTTGTTGCAGGAATTTCTCGAGCGACTCGGAAAAGCATGTAAATTTTCCCGCATGCACAAAAACATCTCAACTATAAATTTCTGCACAAGGTTTTTGGAGTCCATGTATGAAATTAGTCCTCCAAGCACTCCTAGCCTCAGCATTTTCTTCATTATACAGAGTGAATAGGATCATCTCTGACATAAATACTGCGTAAGTGTGAACTGTTAAGTATATTCTATTTTCTTTGGAATGGTGAAGCTCGTTCCAACGATTTTTGTCCAAGAAAAAAAAAACTCTTTCCTTTGACGCTTAAACGTATTTATAGCGAAAGCTTCGCTCAGAGGTGGCATTAATTCTTGCGCTATGTGCGTATATGCGTAGAAACATGGTTCGACGTAAGGTGAGACAGGGATTGTCTTTGAGCATACATACTTGATGGAAAAATCCGAATGCTGCAGCGAGCGAGAGGAAAAGACCAATTCAATCCTATTACCAACGTTTTAATGGACGAGGGTCATTATGGTTGTTCGGATGGGCGATTGGCATTAGCAAAAAAATGACGCAACGTTCAGCTGATTCAAATGTGCTGTACTACGTGCACATCTCTCCCGCACAGGGCTTAGATGACCAGGTGCAGTTGTAATGAAGAATGATAGTAACAACTTCTTGGCGCCCTTAGTTTTGTGTTTTGATTTGATGAGCACCTCAGATCAGTGAGCCAAGGAAATTGTCGCTATGGGCGATACCGTCGCGCATTTGCGTGGTATTTCGTGTACACATACGCGCAATAAAAGACAGGGTACGCCCACTTGATGCGGGTCATTGCAAGGCGACAAGTGTCGCAGCGCATTCGAGTGTTTGATCTTGAGCAATAGTGAAAATATAGGGTACCGCTGCGATTTTTTCCACCGTTCCATAATTCTCTTTGTGCGCAAACATTCCTCGCTGGACGTAGAAGTTGTGCTGGTCTAGGCCCTATCGCATCGTAGTCATCCAATAGCGCAGCATCGCCGAAGTGTGGTGGGACGGGAAGGGGCGACGGAGCAGTTTGGCTCGAGCATCGTTGTTGCAATTAAACAAGGGCGTAATCATGTCTTCCTGGGGGAATAGTTTATGCCCGGTAATTCGGTTAGCCATAATCAGGCTGGCTCGTTATTCCAGCCTCGGATATGGATAGTGTGCACATGTATACGCACATATGTGACCATCTGCCGTTATTTATACTGCAAAGGGTGTGATACACTGACATAAACAGAACCTCGACAGGCTTCTCCGCCTAATTCCTCTATTGTTTCGGTTCAAGCTAACGAGATCATGGCACAGATCCACGGCTATCAATGCATGCATGCACCGCATTAGAGAAAACATTATTGATTCTTGTCGCCAGATGGAGGAATTGCTACTGCATTGCGAAGCGAAAAATCAGGAAAGAAAACAAATTATGAATTTATGATGGTGGACGAGGAAAAAACTAAAGGAGCAAATGAGTACTCGATAACTGAGGCGAAAATGCTCTATCGACATGTTCTCCAACCGCCAGTACCGCATTTTTCGAAAAAAGGACATCTGTGGAAGGAAAAAGAAAGCTCGAATAAAGTGTGATCCCGTGGAATAAACCTTTTTTCTATCAGGGTAGAGACACAGGGAACCAAGGTACTAGGAAAACACACACAGGAAAACTTTCTACGCGAAAACTGCACAACCGTTCTTATGGGTTCAGAATGCTAGCTTGAGGCTACTGATGCTGGATATAGGACGGTGAGCAGCATTCGTTAACGATAGGTGATTAACTTCGAGTTCTAGTTCTTTCAGCAAAGTGGACTTGTGCTCGTTACAGCCAACGTCTATGATTTTGTTGTTATTCTTCACCTCAGCTTGTTCAACTGTAGTGTTTCACTCGAAGCACGAAACACAAATGAACCGCATAGTGGCTCTGAGTTCGGGATGGAGGATTGCATGGTCATGTGACTGTGCCGCCATCAAAATTTTGGCGTAGATTTTCAATCTAAGAAACAGAACTGGACACATCCGGCAGCCAAGATGAGAGAGGAAGTGAACACATCCCAGGGTATATGGGTTGTGTTTAGCAACGTTCACGGATGACTCTACACGCACTCCGAACTCTTCCATGTGTCTCCCATGAATCCACTATTATGGTTCCCGATGTGTTCACTAGTGTTTGGCAAAGCCACACCCTCTTTAACTTCGCGATGTTTCATGGAGAGGCCCTGGTGCAATCATTCGTAAAAGAAGGTAAACACAACTAGTACATCCACCTGATGTATTCATTTTCTGAGCCGAATGTGTTACACCGAAGCTTATGAGATGATAGCTGGACAGCATAGTACTGACCTAGTCAGATGTAATTCTCAATTTCAAATGCGACCGCAATTTAGTATTCGTGCACACTGCCTACTTTCTTCGCTAACCTCTTCAAATGATGCACACCTTCCTGCTTTCTTTTTCTCTCTAGCATTACTCCAACAATCCTTTCAAGTGAAACATACCATAGAGGGCAATTTATACTTGATACGTGTGTTTGACGCGCCTGCGTCTATACGATGAAGGATGGGGCTAGCCGCATCGCTGACGCGGATCAGACGCACGCTTTTATGGCCTCGCGGCGACCGCACGTATTGTTATTGAAGATGCACATGCCGCGCTGACCGCTCTTCATGAAAAATCCTCAGCAAATGGATGCGTGCGTCTGACGCACGCACTAGCATAAATTGCTCTCAACGCGGCGCATAAGCACATCCGTTTCTTCACAGAACAATGCGGAGCAACTCTGGTTGGGTGCGGAGCGAGTTTCGATGCTCATGCAGGTTCTCAGCGCTCCGTGTTTTCAATCGTTCGCACTATTTACATTTTTGGAAAATCACACGGATAATGGCTCATATCAGTGGAAACATATTACGTAGGTGTTAACATAAGTCCCTGTGCTTTTATTCAGATGCATTTTCCTCCAGCAATTTGCCATCCTTTAGGAACAGATCATATACGATTCGAAAGCGCTATTCTCCCTCCACAAGAATCTTGTAAAGTTTTTCTTAAAGAGATAGTTTGCTTAAGTTTTAAGCTAGCGAAGTGGAAAAACGATTCAATAAAAAACGCCGTAACCGACAGCCACCTATCCTGTCAATCAGTTGAAGGTGTAAGGCCATCAAAACTGGCCAGGTGACCTGTGCTGAGCATGAAAGAGACGTTTCGCTTGAAATTACTGGTCATGGGCGCTTTTCTAAGATCAAAGAAGACATATTTGGTCGCGATGACACCAACCACTTCGTCCGGAGAAGTCTCCAATACGAACACCCGGGAACTGCACCAAAGGAATCGCATGGTCTAGTTGGACATCATACTTCTCAAAGCCACCAAATATCTGAAGTAATTCTGCCCAATCGCGAGGGTCTAGTCATCCTGCCCCATGGTGACGTCAGACCCCACTTTCCAGAAATCGTCAAACTGCCGCTACCACAGTTCCACTGACGATGTTCTCATGCTTTTATATTCTATTGAGCTTAATCGGTCAAACAGTATGGGATGCTTTCTGCTCCCTACCAGAATGACAAAATTGGGTTTTTCTCCGAATTGGCGTTTTTCTTTTTAAGCCCAAAAATTGAATAATTCAATAGCACTATGGAAGCGCTTGATGATATGAATGTAGAGGAGGAAAAGCGCTTTCAGAAGGTATATTGCATGTTAGAAAAAAATGGCAATCGGGAAAAGAAAATCGCAACTAAAAAAAGGGCATGGACTTATGTTAACACCTAATATAAAGAGGAGCACGCTGGATAGGAAGTAATGGGTACTAACAATGAGAGTTCCGAGAAGACACCCGTGTCTGCTCTTTGCTGATGCAATAGTCTATTGATGTTTTACAGCATCAGTAGGATAAAATTCACAGGAACGGTAAGGTGGGTTGTAAAGATGGAAAGATGGTGTCCAGTACATTTCTTGTAGAGTTACAATAAATAGGATAATTCAGGATTTGCTAAATGTTATACGATGACTTATTAATGTGAGGTAAGGAAAACTTTCTTCTACTAAAGTCAAAGTTCTGTCATTAGCAGACCCTGCAACTCCATATGAACGTAATGAATTTTCAAAATGAGTTCCATACTACTCGGACTTTCTAGAACAATATAATGTAACTAAGAGGTGCAAAAAAGCAAGCAACAATGTTAGTGATTTCAGTGTAACCGAAAGTTCTCTTTCAGTTTTCTTACAAAATGTTCACAAGTTTGTTCATTTGATAGCCTGTTAGTGTTCTGCGGTGGCGACCTAAAAACTGCGAAACTGACTGATATCGCACTCGAAACATAACAATAACAGTCCCTAACACTTTTTGCCTAGCCAAAAGTCTTTTCAGCAGCATTTCCATTTGACACCGCTTCGAGTAAGCTCAACAAAATTTCTGGTTAAAATGATGGCTATTTTCCAAAACATACATCTGCGCACACCCCAGAAAACGCTTAGAGGACACTGCATCGTTTTCCTTCTTCTTCCACAGAACCATGCTCATCGTACTGGAATTTTATATCTCTTTTGACAGAAGGCAGCGGCTCTTTTGACAAAAGGCAAAAGTTTTTTGAACACAAAACTTTCTTGCTACAGTTTCTGACTGGAACCACAGTTTTTTCAGCTAAAGTCAGCCTCAACCACATATTTCTAATTTGGTGAGAATAAGAAAGTTTACAAGTCATTGAAAACACGAAAGTATGCCTCTCTTGAAGTGTCCATAGCTTTGTGTTGTTTAACTAGCTTGACTATCATTGACCATTGATACGAGGTTGCTCATACAGACGCGTGATACTGATCCGCGTATCACAATTGAAAATAAGGTGATAAAATCTGCAAACATTCTCACAGTTCAAAGGCTTCGAAATGGATGCCTCTACCACTTGAAAAATTACAGCTGCAATTCATCCATGGACAAACTTTACTGAGAGCACTCGGAGTGTTTCAAAGCGTTTCAGTTTCGAATAATGCAACGAGTTATATCCGTGGATACTGAAAAAATTGGAATTAGGTCAAGCAAAAGTTATAAAGAGTGAATATCCACTCAAAAAATTAGCAACTGTACTTCTTTCGTCACGTCACGTACTTTGAAGGTTCAATGATCCTGGACAGTTGTGCTCAGAAACAAGCAGCATCGGGAGAGCAGTCGGTAATAGAAAAAGCAACTCAATGCAGCTTTCCATCTCAGAGGTAATATTAAAAAAAGGCTCATAAGATAACAATACATAGCAGGATGTTGGCAGCGAATAAAATGAGCAAATTGAAGCCGAGGTAGCACCCTGTCCTTATCCAGTTTCAAAACGATTCCATCGTTAAATAGCTGGGAATGTGTGAAGTATGCTCACGCTCGGAGTTGACTGATGGAGCGAGCCCACGGAAGAAGTTATATATGATGTATGACTATTTTCGTGCTACTATGTACGTAAGTCCATATCGGACCTCAGAAAGAATACGGGCATCAATAGGCGAAGTAGGTATGCTCAACATTTCCAAAAATGAGGAGAAGTGTGGTACCCATCTATGCCTCGGATCACCGTGACATTTGCGCATTTATTGAAAACTGTGATGATCACGAAGCGATTCTATGAATGCTATGAAGTGCTTGGTACAGCTGTACACAAATGTGTCAAATGAGAAGCGTAGTATACAGATGAACACTGACCACACGGCCACTCTATCGCTGAGCACAAACAGGAGCGATCAGAAAGATTGCAAGTTTCGGCTTAAGATTGCAAGTTTCGGCTCTCAGCTCAATTCCTTTTATAGGAAAGCTCAGAATTCAAAAATTTCAAAAGAGCTGCAGATGGTCAAGCAGAAGTACTTTCTCCACATACTTTCTAGCGGGTGACTATTTTTTAGAAAACTGCTGTCTGACAAAAGTAAGAATCTGTGTATTGGCCGTAGCCACAATAGCACGCTGAATGGCACTTGTGGGTGGAACCTCTACATAAGGGAAATTTATTACACTATATTTGACTCAGGAATTTTTACGGTGCGGAACGGTTACGTGTGGATTGATTATGTTTTCTACCAGCAAAATTTGTGATGATGTCCAAAAAAACGCACAAAAGTAACGCTAGCTAAAGCTGTGAATCAATGAAGAATTCCAAGCGCATTTATGATCTGTCACATGTGGTGAACGCATGACGTTTGAGTCATAAAGTAAACATGCGATGAAAGGGAAACGCATCCATAAAAACGTAGTTCAGCATTCTTCGCGTTGCTATTGATTTACCGTAATAATTTCTGGTCGTTATCGATATGGTAAGTGCAGTGGGAGAGAAGGCGGCGTAAATGGTCAATCATATTCGTTTTAATGAAAAAAAAAACTTTGGACTGATGGAGAAAGATTACTGAAAGAAGTCTTAAAGGAGCAAGTATACACGCATCTGCCAAGTGATAACTGCTTACACAAACAGGTTTGATTTAAGAAGAATATGAGGAGGGAGGAAGACAAACGCGTCCAAGACCTTCTTTGAGCTGGAGTTCAAAAAAAAGGTAAACCAGTTTTTTTTTTCAAAAACCCAGCCTGGACATTTTTGGGTGAAGCTGCATTGGTGAACATTTTCCAAGTGAATCGCTGCGTGACTAGTCATTGTGCTGGAGACTGTTCGCTTCCGAAACATTCTGAGGATGAAGTTCTATGCCTAGACACCATCCGGGGATGATCCCCGTTCATCTGCGGTCGCAGAGAATTGCTCTTCTTCTCCGATACTGTAACTATGTTAGGATGGATCCAAATCGTGAGGTACCACTTACCTCTTACAAAGGAAACACGTCCCCACCCAAAGCGGCTACACCGATATGACTCCTGCGGCTACTCGACCAGCAGTACGGCCTATTCCTGGTACAAATGCGAAAGACCGGAACGCATATGCGCCATGTTCATGTTCATACGCCAGATCTGCCCGTGCCACTCTACTCACGTAATACAGTTGGCGCCCGCATACAACCGTACTACCATCTCTTGTGGACGTGCTCCACTCTACTCTCACCGGGTTTCACACCCCGTCTGGCACACGCCACAATTTAGCCGGTCCACACCCAGCCAGACGAGTCCCGCACGATTCGTCTCCGCTGAAGTATATTGAGCTCCTATGTATGCTTCAATGTACATACCTCATATACCATGTGACAAGGAAGTGGAGTAGAGCGGAGCACAATGCGAGTAGAGTGGAGCACCTCCACAAGAGATGGTAGTACGGAGCACATTGAAGGGCGACAACTGTACCCCCTGCATTTCTCGGACCTCAATTTTTCCACCCACAAAAATGTAGGCGGTCGACAGCGGCCCAACCCCTTCAACGGATCAGAATGTTTGAGTTCACATGAGTTCGCACTGCAATCCCATCTTTGCATCTAGTATGTAGCAAGGTCATCACCCCAAAACAATGGCCGTGTTCGAGCGAAGCTGCCACCTACCATCAGAGGGTGACTCCGTTTGTAGAGTTTATAAGCTGCGAATGCTGCAAACCTGTATGAGCGGCGTGGTTGATGCGCAGCTGTTATTTAGTATTCAATCCAGCCTGTTGGTCCTTCGCTAATTGCGGGGCGATCAAGCTGGAGGCTTCATTTGAGCACCGAGGAATCGGGTACATGAGAATTTCGTGAAGTTTTCACCAACTTTACAGAACGTTTAGCCATTACATGTTCAGAAGAACATGGAACAACATCGAATAGTCAGACAAATAGATTACTGCGAGGACTCACTACAAAAAATGCTAGCAGTGGTGTCTACCTTTGATATTAGCTCATGGATGAATTGCGACATCACAGCCTAGAACTAACCCAAGGAATTCTTACCAGCCTTATTAGGTCGCACGCCGATGGAAAAGATTGCATATTACAGTAGACGTCAATGTCGGCGGTGGCTTATCCGGGGTCCCGAGAAGCACATTGCGCAACCGCGCCGCGCGCGCCGGGATCGGTGTCGTCTGCCGTCGGCTTGCTATTCCTACGCGCTTTTCTTCCCAATTCGGTCCAAAATCCTTAAAACGAGTAGAAAAGCTGCTAGAAATAGCAAAACAGCAGCAGAAGACATTGGTTATGGCGCGCACGACGCGGAAGACATTGGTTATGGCGCAACTCCTTCTCGAGACCGCGGATGAGCCACTGCCATTGACGTTCACTGTACGTATTTAGTTTACAGAAATTTAAGAGTAACAATTGGCGAGCGTTGTTCATCATTAAATAAGACCTGGGCGAGTGTTTAGTTGCAGAACAAAACAAACCAAAATCGCACCACTTCTATGGATGTAAAAAAGACAAGTGCTCTTTTCTTCCGATGATAGAATTTACCGAAATTGAAGAAAAACAAGCAGTAACTTTCTCGACTGACTAAAAATCAGCTAAACTTACGCTCGCAATGTCAACGTTTTTTTTTGGGATTTGAATAAGTAAACGAATGTCCTAAAATAGACTCTCCAGGGATTCATAAATTCTTAGCTCTCCAACTCCTAATTAATGTTACTAGATAAGGATAAGTCATATCACAATTGAATTTTAATGTCTTTTCTATCCGTCTTCTTTATTTTTTCTTTTCTATTCTTCCGTTTTTTTATTCTTTTCAGATTCAAAAATTTCTGCACCACAATTTAAACTGAAGACTTGGCTAGAAGGAACCGAGTCAGCGGAATCACTTCCCGAAATATGTGAGAAAAAAAGTGAAGTGAAAGAAAAAGGAAAACGTGAGAGTGAAACATGAAATAAATAAATACAGTTATGAGTGAAGCAAATTAGTCAGAAACGAAGTATGTTCAACAAAAAAAAATAAAGAGACCACAAAATTAGGAGGATTATAATGATATTCACAAAGGCGCACATTCCCGTGAACAAGTGACGGGGACACTTGCTGTAAATTCGTGAATAAGAAGTGAAACCTGATCTACTGATGGACAATTGTAACTCCTCGAAAGACGTCTGGGGTAAGAATAATGCATTAGCATACATAGGTGAAGTCACCATGGAATAAATGTCTTCACGTACTCCCAAAAGGACTACATCCAAAACGAGTCGCAAATGAAGCATCTCTCAAATTGCAAGAAAGTTTGGGTGGGACTACTTAGTCTCTCGTTTTGAAAGTGCACAACTCCAATCTAGCGCATAAGACAGAAGAACACTTCCGATGGTGTGAGGGTTAAGTCCACAGCTTACCATAGAGTCTCAAAGCTGCAGAAAAAATTTACGTGGTCATGGACTTCATTGCATCGGGAACCACATGTAGTGAACAGATGTAGCTTTTTGGCTTAAAAAAACCCTTCTAATCTACCCCTGTAACCGCTTTCCCTCTGGTCTTCCCTATTGGACGTGGTTATTTTTACTAGGTTGTAGGGAAAGTTCTCGCGGTTTTTGGAACAGCACATTTTCGTGAGTTTCCAAAAACTGGAAAGCACATTAAGAAATGTATAAATTACCATCACGTCCTACCACTCTTCGCCCATTTTCGGAAAGCCTTTCGATGCCGGAACTATTCTGGCATTGACTCGCAAAAGTTGCCCGACCAGTGATCCAGGTCATCGTCATTATCGAACGCTTTACCTTGCATGACGTTAGAGCAGGAGAGGAGAAGGTGGTTATCTTTTGGAGTAGGGTAAAGAGCTGTACGTTGGGTAAGCACTTTCCAACTAAAGTCGGGTAGCTTCTAGGCAAGTCACTCTTTCAGTGTGTGGACGAGTATCGTTGTGTAGAAATAGGATCTTGTCGTAATTTGGACCGTTTCCTGCGATTTTTGCGGCCATTCTATCCCGCAGCTGACAGTACAGGTCTGCCTCGTCTGTCTTGAGGGCAGTGTCGCGTGGCAGTAGCGCATCGTGGGTGATGCCTTTGCTGTCACACCAAGCAGTGACGACAACCTTCATAGGCCGATCACCTGACTTCGGCTGCGGCTAAAGCTGCTCATCCTTGTCAATTCAGTGTCGGCCGCGCTTGGTGTTGCCGTACAAGCTCCACTTCTCATCTCTTGCAACGATGAACTTCAGCCAGTTTTAAATGCTCCTGTACGAGGGCAATACAGCAGGCACCTCTCCACGTCGATGGAGAACGCACCCGGTCAGATCATGACGACTCGCTGTGATAATTATTTTTGCCTTACCCAACTGACGCAGGTGATCGACAATGATGGTAAAGTGAACATCCAAGACTTGTGTCCTAACACACCTAGTTTGCCGTGGATCTGAATCTGCGAGCTGCTGTAATCGTCCATTGTCGACTCCGGGTGCGCGTCTCGACCGTGCGGAAACATTGACGTTGAAGTCTACAACATGAAGGCGTCTGAACCCATCATGTGCAGTGCGTTCGGCCACTGTACCGTCCCCCAAATACAGCGTTAGAAGGGTTGCTGACTCATCAGATCTGAAGCCGTATACTGAAAGGTCGCAAATGTTCTGCTCTGAAAATTCCGTATTTCCGGAAGGGGTTGGGCAGGAGTTTACAGGAAATGATAGTATTAAACTTGCGCATACTTAACCTCCTTATATATACGAAAGACAGGTTGCTGCAAATCAGCGTGGGGTTGAAAAAAGCACACTTTCGAAAACCGCGAGAACTACAACCTAATATTCCCCAATCTGGACTAAAGATCAAAACAGCTGGGAAACTTTTGGCAGGAGGTCAGAGTGTGAAGAATAAGAATTATGAAAGTTATAGACTTCCAAGAAGGAGAAAATACTTAGCGAAAATGTTCTGTTGTTACTCTATATTCTTTGCATGTACTTCTTCGCGCCCATGTAGGCTAATCACTCACAAAAGCACTCGTATACAAGCCCGAAATGCTACCCACATTTGATATTTCAGCGCCTCCCAAATACGCAGTGTTTGCCTGTAGAATACCCGTGATCCGCAGATCAATTCCATTTCAACCTGAACACCGCATTCTAAGACAAGGAAAGAATTGGCGTGACTCACTGCTAAAAGCGAGGAGGAAATTCAGACAAAGAATTGCGTGCGCTGCCCACAGTGGTACACACCAAACTGCGAATTGAAACTAAAACCATTTATCATTCTCTTGAATGTATACTTTTTCATATCGTTTTTGGTAATCTTCTATATTATTGAAAGTTTGCTCATGCGCTAGAACAGAAACATACTTCTTTATTCGTATTCTTTCTGAATGGAAAAGATGCCACAGAATTTGGAAAATGAAATCAACTACACGGAAAAGTTATAGGGATAGTTCAGCAGCTGAAATCCGTAACGGGATCAATCCCGAATCCTGCACCCGTCGCAGCCCTCACAAAACGAAACTACACTCCCAATCTAACAACAGAATCGCTGTTGTGGTGGGAGAATAACCACAAAAGCCAAGAATAACCTGTATAAATGCCGAAGGAAGCGGCATAGTACTCCGCGCGAGGCAAACACTAGCAAGAACTGGTCTAGGACATAAACACACGGTGAGTTCTTCCCCTGGAGCGTTGAATTTCAACAACTTAGAAGCCAGGAAGATACGAGAGGAAGAAGAGAAACAGCGCTATCAAATACAGGAAGTGTTTACGTTTGTTGGAGTAACTTCTATTTCGAAATATATGTAGGTCCTGCTTGGAGCTACTTAGTCCTCGATAAGTACGGCGGCAGCCTTACTTGGCGTTAGTGTCGTGGGGGTACACGGGAAGCTTATGATTTCACGGTTTCCACTGCATAAAAGGCACTTTTCCACATACGGGGGACAGAATTTCTGGGAAATTTTTCCCTGGAACTTTGTGTAATGGGGTTTATTTAAGGTGCTGACCACCAATATGATATTCGCTTTGTATCGTAATGCCATTCTAGCAGAGTTACGGTAGGCACATCGTAGATGCTGTATCTCACAGAATCCCTTCATATTTTGAATCGAGGGCTCTTCTTCTTTTTTGAAGTACTGAATACGAATATCGTTCTCATTTTGAACAAGATCCTGCTTTCCCGCAGCTATGATAAAGTTATTGTAGAATTTTGAAGGCGATTGCTGATTTCGGCAGAAAAATGGCAGTTTCATGCGGACTGATAGTCATAATCAGCGTCTGGAATTACCCCTCCTTGCAAAATTCCAGAGGATTTTGTGGGATACATAGCCTACTGTATGTGCCATATTCGTACTCAGCCCCTCGAATAGTCCTACAATGCAAAGTTTCATCGAGAAAATTTTCTCGGAAACTTTGGGTCCCTAGATGTAGAGTAGTGCCATATAGAACATGACCTCAGGATCCATGTCTATTAGGGTTTGGGAGGGCGCTACCTAGGTAGAGAGGAGGGTCCACCTTTCCTAACTGGCCTTAGAATAACTTAACGCGCTTAGTAACATGTTCACGATGATGTGCGGAATCGGTGTACACGATGTTGTTGTGCGTGTGGCAAAATCAACTCATTTCGAAGAAATTATTCCAAGAGATTTCTCTCCGAGGATCAATGGAGTATTTCTCGAAAGAATCACTGGAATTCTTTCGGTCTCTGCTCCAGATATACTACGTATCTATCCGTGTGCCGAGAACGACACTGAGAGAGGCTGCGGAAAGAATGAACGCTGAAGAAATATCCGATGATGCACGACTCATGAATAGATGAGTTAGCGTCGTGACCAAGTGTGCAGTAGAGATAGTTAGGCGAGTGCAAAACTCGCACAGCGTGTTTCAATGTGCTGCTGATGTGTTTGTGAACAATCGTGGGTGTGGCTGTCGTGAGAAGCGGCTTAGCGTGGTCACGATGAGGGACCAACAAATGCGGCGCAGATCAGAAGGCGCCAGTGAACACAGCGAGGGACAGAAGTTATCCAAAGCAACGGTCGCACCGTACAATCGATCGATAACACTGTTATCTTCCTGGTTTTGGTGCACATGATCATAGCCGGCTGATAACGTAGGAGTCCTTCCATGACAATGGTTACAATGCTTAACAATGAACAAAAGATGGTAGTTGTTTTTAATGATTTTGAAGAATCCTGTATTATTGTACAACATTACTAGTCAGCTTTCGGTAGGGTAATGCCTTCTTCGGACCTACAATATGTCTGCATACTGCATCAACCTTACATCAATCAACAACGGTCGGGTAACTAACCAAACAAGCAGCTATGGAGCACAACAGAACAACAACGTACTTCTTGGAAGAATGAGAGCTACTGCAAGCGTGACAGTAGATGCGACAATGTCACTATCAACTCCTATGTGATAAGCCTCAGCCTGAGAAAAAGAATCATGATGGCAAATCATCATGGCTCCTGCAATAAAGGAGTTTGCTTGGTGATTAATACATGTAGGCTTTGGAACTCATGAAAACCACTGCATTTTCAGAAAGCTGCAGAACGAACGCTTGCTGTGACGCAGAATCCTGTCAATCTATTATTTTTAAAAACATCGTACATTACTTTTTCGGTGTCTTATTGAGTATTAATTAAAGAGAAGAGCAGAATCTATTGAAATTAGCTTGTTTCTTAACTGTTACACAAATTTTCGATTTTTTTCTGACTAATCTTTTTTCCAGAGGGAATTCTGACAAATCTCCTCACTAAAAATGTTTCGTGTGTACACAAATTTATACAAACTTTTTTTACTTTGCATAACGAAAATCGGACTAAATGTTGTGGATTTCTGTTTTCATTATAATGGAGTATCGATAGGCTTTCAAAATAGCACAACAGTACGAACATATGTAGATGCAGTACTGGCCAAAATTATATAGCCTTTTGGATCTTATCCATTTCCCTCATAGCTTCATTTAAAGTGAAGTTCCGGAGCTCATATTTTTGCAGATGTTGTAGACACTAACGTTTCCTTTGAACAAGCCAATTATTTATGAAAGTCAAAAACTGGAATTTTGCAGCATCTACAAAAGATCATATAAGTTTTCTTATGGGCCGTATCCTGGAAGAAATGGACTCCTTGTACAGTGTGTTTTTCCGGGAGTAAAATCGCGCGCGATCTGATCCATTCCAATAGATCAAATTCTCAGTCGAAAGACCACGTGAAAGCGGAGGTTCCAGCAATTCGCACGTAGCCTTTGTACTGGGTCCGCAATTGCACCGATTTTACTCCCGGAAAAACACCCTGTAATAGGTTCGACTCATATTTGGATGAATACGTGTGCTTTCAGATCGTAGATCAAAGCATACGAAGCATATCGAGTTGATTCCAACAGTAACCCAATACAAGAATTTCCGCCAAATTAGCTCATTCTTCCTTGGTTACAATGTTAGGTCAGTCACGATGCACCCAGAAGTTCACATCAAAAAGGTAGTTCCGAGACTTTCCATGCAAAATCTCACTCCAAAAGTTATGCAGGAAATTTCGAAAGACTATATAATTTTGGCCGGTACTGTACATAGTAAACGAGCTACCAGCTAATAAAATTTCCTGTCGGGTCACACAAAACCTATTATTTCCGTTGGAGATTCAAATAAAATGTGAACACTTCGTTGAGGATGTTCCAGAACCTCATCTTGAAGGAACCCAAACGATGTTCTGAGCCTTTCGATGAAGCACCTCCACATACGTAGTTATGTACGAGCAATTGATAATTAGTGTACTGCGTTCATTTGACAATTTCTCCTTATGAACTCTTGGTTTGCAGTGTTAATTTCAAAGCTCAATAAGAGAAGATATAAAAATTCTTGTGTCGAGGTAGACTCAATAAAGGCCATTCCGTCTGCTAGAGATAATTTCGACAATTTTTTTGAAAGCTCCAGAAGGTGACACACTGCCCAACAAAATCTATTCGTTGAAACAAGTCATTCTTTTTCAAATTACTGAGGAGCAAACAGCACATAGTTCCGGAAACATAAGCAACGTTCTGGCTTTTCAAACCTTTTTTCACCAAAATTTCCTTCTCTAAGGGAATGGACAGAAAATTTTGAGGGTCAAATGCGACAGTTACACAGGGAATCCAGGTTGTCGAGGCCCGTTGGATACAGCACACGGCGCGGCTGGCCTCGGATGGGAAGCAAATGCTGTCTTTGGGAGGAAAGCAACGCCGCAGCGGCTGACGTGTACTGCCGGTTCGTACTGACATTGACAGCTGAGTTCACTGTATACCTAGTGTGAAAATGAAACAATTTTCAGTGGGAACCCATGTGTCTCATATATTGTGGTCATACAACAAATAATTGCATCCAGGACGTGGCTGAGACTCCAAGTCGCCCTCGGCGAGCCTCGCAACTGTCAATTTCCACCGTTTTTGTTGATAACCGAGGATACGTTGGCACCACTTCCACGCAAAGCGGGCCAGTGAAAGCTCGCCGGAGCCGAGTAGGAACACTTACAATACATACAGTGGACGGCAACGGCGGTGGACTATCTGCAGCCTCGAGAAAAACGCAGCGCAACCGCGCCGCGCGCGCCCGGACCGGTGTCGTCTGCTGCCGGAATGCTATTTCTTGTCGCTTTCTTCCCGATTTGGTCAAAAATCTTTAAAATCGGGCTGAAAAGCTGTAGATATAGCATAACAGCAGCAGAAAACATCGTTTACGACGCGGGCGGCGCGGTTGCGCGGCGTGATTCTTGAGGCCGCGGATGGGCCACCGCAACTGACGTCAACTTTAGTAAAGGAACCATTTGTGTGTATTGCTTTACTCCATTTTACGAAATGGGATTGTTCTTCGTTGTAATGTAATCTGCTGATGAATTCATACTCTGCGATTCTTTTTTCAGGAAAAAATGAAGTCATAAAGTGAGTCAAAAGAATGGGAAGTCAAGATGAAAAACAGTGTAGCCAAGGTAGTAAGGGGTTCTCTGATTTTCCGCCACAACTAGAATTATTACTGGACTCAGATAGGTGTGTGTGTGTGACTAATAATAATCGGGGGACAAATCTAGTAAAAGAATTGAAAACTACCGAAGAAGAAGAAGTCTCAGTAAATACCGTGGCATATTCGAAGACAGGTTCCCATCTATTCCTATTGGGAGCTCTTATATCACCAGTGTCTTCTGAAGAAAAGGTCACTAGAAATGGATAGCCGCTCGGTGTGAGCTCTGACATGTTTGAAAATATTTGTCCGAGTTGTTCTATAGTGTAAAAGATCACACATACCTCCAGTTTGTTCACCAAATTCGTAGGTAAAGACAGAAAACAAATTACTAGAACCCAAGAAGGTGGATAAATTTTTAAGAGATGCTGTGGGTACCTTTGATTGAAGAATTTGTGAACGCTTCGAGCATGAAAGTGAGATGGACCTGCCTTCATGATACCATATCATAAAACAATTTCAAAGGAGTGTCAAAGCATATTTAATCAACAACGTCATTTACACTATCCAGAAAAATGTCAAAGCATATTTAATGAACAACATCATTTACATTATCCAGAAAAATAAGCCAAAATTCGAGACAGCGACATCAACTGTTTGAGATACAAAGGATCCCTTATCTTCATCATACAAAGGTTACAAACGAGTTATCTCCATAGTCTCGGCTTTCTGTACATTTTTGGGATCGTCAACACTCTGGCTAAAAATTAATGCATGAGATGGTTTACGGCTTCTTTTCTGCTGATTGTATGGCTCTTCGACATTTGATCCAGAGGATATGGATAGTACACTCTGTAGAGAGTCGCTCTTTGTTATTTCTTCAGCATATTCTGGCTTTTCTATCTCCGTCAACTTTGGGAGATTCTCGTCCTTATTCTCCTGCAACAGGTTTGACACGAGGCGTTCCATTTCTTCTAGGCGGAGATTCACGATGTTCAACTCGTTGTGAAGATGTTCTTGCTAAAATTCAAAGCAGATAAGTAACAATATAAGATGGCTTATTAGCAGAAACTTCAAAGTGTGCAAATACAATAGCATGATTTCATAAGAGTCGGTGTCGACTACTACAGAATTATCAACACAAATAAATAATTGATGTTGTTCGAAGCCTACAACGGGATGAGTTCAATCCCATATAAATCAATTTTATAGCGATTCACTTACATTCACTTTGACCTTTTCCAGTTCCATTGATTGTTCGAATGATTTGCCAGCGATGTCACCTTTCAGCTCATCCATAATGTTCAGTAGATCGCCTTCCAGCTCTTGCTTGCCTTTTACTTGTTCTCGTTGAAGACAATCTAGTCGTGAGCCAATTTTATCCTGCCCATGAAGAAGCAGCTCTAACTGAAATTTCTTACAGCACCAGTGAAAGGGTCTTGGAAGTTTGGGTTGTCCTAGCCACTTCCTCCTGGAACCTTTTATCAAGTCTTCCGAAGTGTCTTACAAAATGCTCATTCCACTTGAAAGAGTGCCAAACGATAGATGTGGCTGCCTTCTTAATATCTACTGAATAAATACTTACACTGTCTCTGATAGCAGATACGACTTTGTCTTCAATAAAGTTGTGGAGGTGTTGAGGAGGGTAAACGGCGTTCTGAAAGAGAATGGTACAACGCCACATACTAAATTAGGTATAATATATTAGGTTGAGTCAGAAGTTCTCAGATGAATTAACAACATTTTTATTTTCTGTCTAATTTTCTAACGCCAACCGTGAATTTGAAGTATGCCCCGTTGGCATCGATGGTCTTCTGCCAACGTTAAGGCAGATCGTAGATGCCCTTGCTCTTGAACGCTGGGGACTGGTCCTTGAACAACTGCTCGAGTGCCTTTTTGACGTCATCGCGGATTTAGAATTCTTGACCATCCAGATGACGTTGAAGACAGGAAAAAGGTGGCAATCCGAGGGAGCCAGGTCTTAGGAATACGGTGGATGTGGTGAAACGGTCCAGCCAAACTTCATCAGTTCGGCCTTGGCCGTTCTTGCAATATGCGGCCGAGCGTTGTCGTGCTATAAGTAGACTTCGTACTGCTGCGGGCGCGCATTTCCGAGATTCGCCATCGTTCAGTGGCGTTCCCTCAATGGGAACGCCACTGAACGTTACAATAGAGAATCCTCTCCTCATTCTCGGTGAGAAGGTGCTCGTGAGGAGAGAAAGTGCTGTATCACCGCGGCGGTCCATGTCATGCTGCGTCTGAGCATATGGTTCCCATCAACCGAGTTTTGGCACCTCGCCAATTGACTTCAATCCGCGAGCAGCTGTGGCTTGACTCGCCTTAAGAGCAACCGTCAGTTCGCAAGTGATTTGATTCGGATCGGCTTCCATCTGTCTCCGCAGCAAGTTCAAATCCAACTCTATTGGGCATCCCGAACGGTCTTCATCTTTGATGGAATAGTCGCCCGACGCAAGCTTCGAGTGCCATTTGTAGACTGTACTTCTAGCGAGGGCGTGCTCCTTGTAAACTTCCTTCAGTTGTCTATCGATATCCGCCGGTTCTTGGCCAGATAGAAAAGAAAAAGCACGACGTTGCGGAGATGGAGTGGTGACGGCTTGAATTTGCGCGGCATGATGGCAGCGAAGGAACTAGATCGGTATAATTGTTAATTCGCACTTTGAAAAGAATTTTATACTCCATCAAAATGCAGTTAAAATGTCCATTTTCGTTAGCTCTTTGCTGAATTGTAATCTCTGGAAGTCATCACTACCAATTTGTCCGAGAACGTTCAACCTAACACATACAGTGGGCGTTCATAGTGGTGCGTTTTCCGCGGACATAAGTAGTACGCGGAACAGCGCGTACTCGTTCTGGAATCGGCGTTGTAGTAGAATGTCAGGGCATTTCTGTTAGTTTTTCATCATATTTCATGATAACAACCAAGAAAGCTTACTAACTATCAAGAAAACTCTGTGGTTTGCTATCGCAGAGAGGACCCTAGGGCCAGCGGTGCGCTCGCGCCGCATGCGTCTCGAGACCGCGGAAGACGCAACCTCATCGACGCCTACTGTAATTGAGCAATGCCAACTACTCGTACGATGCCTTACATCACAGCCCTTGTATCTGTGGTTTTTAAAACTACAATGAGTTTCATAAATATTGACGCACCCCAGAAACACCGGTACACAGTCCTATGTAACTTTTTGGGAAAAATCACGAATGTCAATCGAATCAGCGCGCCCAAGAACCCTAGTTTCCGTCGTTTTACCTGAAGCTATGAAAAAAGATGAGTAGACTCAGCACTCCTTCCTCATAGGGAACATTTCATAAGTATAGACGCACTTTCGAAAACCGATAATTTCATCGCAGGAACATCCCTGCAACAGCAGATTAGTAATTCATAGGCCTTCGTAATTTCTAAACAACTCAGAAAACATGGGTTGGCGTAGATTTATCGATAACTTCCAGCAAATGGTCAGAACGGTTCTTACAATAGTACAGGCAAAAGCTTTTTCACGGTTTGTTGTGCCAGAACATGTTCGATTCTGAATGTCATCTGGTGGGATATTCCAGGAGTGTACCATGTTGCTAGAATTGGAAGACAAACGCTACCGTCAGTTAGGGCTTCTTAAAGCAATTATTTGTTGAACATCTGATATAGGTTGCGCCAGGTTTTTGATGGAAATTGAGGTTTCTCGCTTTTTGCGCTGCAAAAAAAATGTAAGTGTTGTACATTAAAAGCGCTTTTGTGATTTGGCGAGTTTAAATATGTAGAACTGGAAATAATATCGAGGATGCCATTATGGGAGAAACCATGCTCAACTTCGGTAGCGCCTACCTAAAAAGTTGTTACTTTTGAGGGAGTCTGGCTCTTCTTCTATCTCTTCCAAGCAGTCTTTGTTCGTCATAGTACGGTCAAAACCATGCTTTTCTCACCGGAAAAAGTCACTAAAACATTATACAGGCTTTCAAAAGGTAATGTACAACCAACTTCCGTTTTTGACGTGACAATCACCACATTTCTTCAGGTAAAACGAAGTCCTGAGGTTTTGTGAAGTCAGATGGCCCCAGGTACTTGTGAGACGCAGGCAACACTCTACAATGCTGATACTGCGCTCAAAAGCCTTTCCAACCCTTGCATTGCATGAGGGAACCGATCCGACGGCTCGGACATCGTTAATGCACATCATGGACTTCGAGTCTAGGAAGGGTATGCGAGAAGCGATATCTTCTTTGGCATACCAGGTTTCTACCTTCGATTGTAGGAGTCAACATCTTGTACCTATCTACAAATAGACCTCAAACAACCTCCTCTCTACCAGATAGTCTTGTAATTTCACAGGGTTGCGAAATGTTAATTTTTTAACTGTGCTAGGCTTGCTTCAAAAAGGTGTGGTTCATATTGAAATGCAGATTTACTTATTAGCTCTTATCAGAATATTGAGCCCCATTTTTTTTCCCTTAAAGATAAGATTTATCTGTATTTTCTCATAGACTGCGTCTATACTTATGAAACGGCCTATTTAAGGAGTGCCAAATCTATCCGATATTTTCTGTAATCACAAGCAAAACAAAGCAGACTTGGGTTTTCTGGCATGTCGAATCGATTGACGTTTCTAACTTTTCTCGATAAGTTGTGGTGAATGGGGTACCGGCACTTCTGGGGTGCGGCTATGCTTATGAAACGCACTGTATGTCAGAGTTAGCTCTCTCCTGCTTCTACAAACCCTTTCGTGGGGAGGCGAAAAAACTGCACTAATCGAACAGCATTGGAGCCATTGCTAGTAATTTGCTGGATTAATGTCGGCAGTGTGACGGTCATGGTCTCCAAGTAGCCCATAGTTACGATGAACATGGAGTAGAGTACTGCGAACACTGAGTTGGCTTTAGAGAGCGAGTATCACAAGCAATACAGGAGTAGGGAAAAGGGATGGAGCAGTGTGGATTAAGAAAAAAAAATAAAACTGCTTTGTATTGTTTGAAGGCTTGCTTTGCACAAGCAGGCTGAATTGTTGAAAATACAGTCGGGTCCGGCAGCCACTGCAAATGGGCGCCGGCGGGCGCCGGCCGCCGCCACCCTCTGGCGCCCCGGTATTAATGAGCTATAAATCACTCGAGCTTGGGAGAAAGCGAAGAAAAATACAATTTTAATCCATGATAGACAGAGTGCAGTGGATATGTTAAGGCTATAAAGCAGGGGACCATTTTCACAACTTTCCCCTTTTTTTCATTTTTGTGATTTTCATGGGGAAAGATTTCTGAATACACAATGACCGAAGCCAACTCTTCCATTTTCTGCTGTAGTACACTGCTTCGCGAATACAAAAATGGCCGTTATCCTTTTATAGATGGACACAGTACTTCAGTTATCCCATCTGAATAATAAAGCTCATCCAATTCGGGATCCTCAGAAATAATTGAAATCCGTATAAATTGTCGCATATCCATTGCGAAGTAGTTCTACCGCTGTCATTTATCTTTCGTAGAGCAGTCCTTTACGGCGGTGTTACTCTCTCCCGGTTTCCCTCAACTTTGAAAAAGTGGTTTTTCACTATTACTTACACTATTACTATTACTTACACTTATACTTATCGTAGTTTATCTTCGAAATATATGAAAAACGTTGCCGGATGCCTTCCTGGACTACCCGAAGGAGATCACGGGGGACGTTCCAAGCAGTGAACCCCAAACACTGCGATACTTAACTCTGGATCTCCAACGGAGTGGAACCAGCGATAGGGACAGATTGCAATCTGCCGCTCAAACCACTGAGCCATCCGGGCTACTTTTTATGTTGGAGTTTGTTAGATAACTGCAGCAGTCGTAGGTAGCATACTATATGTATTTGCAAAACGGGGGCACAGGGCAGGATTCGATCCCCTGACCACCACAACGTCGATCATTCGCTCAACCCACTGAGCTATGCGCGCACGCGATTCAACATACAAATAGTGTCCAATCTTACTTACTCTTACACTTATCGTAGTTTATCTTAGAGATCTAGGTGAAAAGGGAGTTGGGTGGGGCCACTCCTGTGAAGCCTAAGCCTAAGCCTTAAACCCATTCTTAAGCATAGGGTTAGGCTTATCTACCCTGTCTACTATGGACTAAAATTGTATTTTTCTTTGCTTTCTCCCAAGCTCGAGTGATTTATAGCTCATTAATACCGGGGCGCCGGAGGGTGGCGGCGGCCGGCGCCCGCCGGCGCCCATTTGCAGTGGCTGCCGGACCGGACTGTACATTAAATAAACCAATAAATTCACCAGAGCAACGTTCTGTCCTGAAATTTGCAGCGCACTTTTCCCAAGCCAACCATACAGTTAAGTAAGGTAACGGAATTTGGGGATTTTATATCACCTGGTTTGTTGTCTCGTGAACTTTCTCCATTTCTCGCTCGAATACAGATTTCTCTCGTTTGAGCTTTTCAGTTGCAGTCCTGTACTCCTCGTTTATAACATTCATCTAGATAGAGCGAACCAATAACAAAGTTTTTGTAATAAATACCAAATAATATTCAGCTGCCTGGTTATGTCCTTTGTGGGTGCGAGAGTTGTTGCCATGCAGAACATCGGGCGTTCTAGCATCACAAGAATCCACTTTATTCCCTCTTTCATGTGCTATTTCAGGATGAAATGAAGTCTGAAAGAGTTCGCAGTAAAGCATAAGTAAAAACGAGCAGATAAACGAGTGGATCAGAGCTGGATGAGTTTTCGAACCTGAAAATTGTGCATGAACTGAGCTATTAAAAAAAGGATGTTAAATCTCACAAGTCTCATGGCCCTATGGAATAGCCGAAGCAAAAAATAAAATGGGATGACTTCTACATAGATTGGTGAAGCTCTACACACATCTTTGATCTTATCGACAGACTAGACGATAGATTAGTAATTTCTTCAGTGACAGCATTGTTACACAAAAGGAGCGGTAAGAAGTTAGAATAAATCTTCAATAACAACTGATCACAGGTGTGGTGAACAACTATTGGAATATACATATGCTGAAAAAGTATCTAATTTTATCCTTGTTGAAATTTTTTGGAAATAACACGCTGGTTACACACTTTTATATGTCGCACATAGCTCATTTGTTTTAGTTTCGAGATCTTCATCTTCTATTGTCATAACATCAAATGAAATATGCCATCACTGGAGTATTTATATATTTATATTTATCTGTTACACCCTAACGGGTGTGCCATGTAATATCCTACAAGCACATAGACAAGAAAGAACGACCAAAGGACCATAACATCAAGTTAGAAATCCAGAACCCAAACCATTCAACTAATATCATGATTCTTGGCCCACGTGACTGTAACCTTAGTTTCTAACTCAATTCCAAGCTGATGATGAGAAAGCTGATTAGCTAGGGCAAAGTCTATTGGCAACTAACTTTTGAAGAAGCACATTTCTGCTTACATCTCACCCGATAAGAGCGACTGTTTGATGGAGAATCATCTCTGGTACGTGATTCTTCAACGACAGGGATTAGCAGGATATGCTTCTGCTGTCCCCTGCCGTTCGTAAGCTTGCTAGTTCGTAGTAGTCGCACAATTTTGTCCTCGTTGTTCACCTAAAATAGCGATATTAGCAGTACTGTTATTTCCAGCAGAGGTATTATGACAAAAACAACCTGAACGAAGCATCTTTTCGTATAAAGCTGTTCCTCACATGTATTGGCACTGAAACGCATTTCTGGAAGTGACACGTCGCTGCTGGTATGTTTTCATGACAAGCGCCCACGCAAACTTCGCATCGCTTCGTGTCATTCGTCACTTGCTCATCTTAGTCATATTCTCGTCCTAACTGTACGTTCGGTTAACGTTACGGTTCTAGGAAATTCATTCGGCAACATGTAACAAGGGAGTTACGAGGAGGGGTTAGTTATATATAGTACGTAGTCAGGTAAATTGTACAAGTCTACATGAGAGCGTTCGCTCTTCCCAGAAATGACAACGTCACAAGAAGATGAGGCTTTTCGTAAGGTTCGGCACCTTGTAATAGTGTCAGTAATGCCTATTTATAGTCTTGTACTATTAGACGCGCCGATTTCCGCAACCCTAGGAACACTAAAAGTTAACGAGCACTAATTGGTGGAATTACGTGGCAATTTCCTAACGTTTCGTGGAAATCACACTATTTCTTTTCAATGCCGTGTGCAGCCTAATTTTGGTGATTGAACTCTCTGAAAAAGCAAGGAGCTCGCACTGAAATACTAAACAGCGCATTATGTAGCCCAAACCTAACTCTAACTGGGAGCTAGTTGTCAGATCACAGGATCGTGCATTGTTCGAGAACTGACACATCAAATTCAGTGGTCTTCAGCACTATACGAGTCGGTTCCTTGTGCCATCCATATACTAACTGCTGTAAAAGTTGTTGTTTTCCATTACGTTGCCAACTAGTAACTCCGGTGGAGCATACCGTGCTACTCCTCTCAGGAGATCGCTGATTAGGGAAATGGCTTTGATGAGACGTATCGTCCGAAAAGAAATCTTGGAAGCTACGGCTCACGGATGCCGGCTGATGAGCACCGGGGCGAATGCCATGATGATGTTGTTGTCCCTCCTGCTCCCACTGGTGCTCCATAGGAGCTCGTAAAAGAAAATCACTTGAATTGGGTGCTCGTACATTTTACATCTAGATAGCAAATGATGCAGCGCCATGTGCTTACATACCGAGGGCGCAGATTTGGAAAGGCAGGCTATCAAATACTCACACATCCTGGAAATAAGTCGCATGGCAGTGATGCAATAACGAATTTTAGGTGGAGTGTCTCAGTCATTTTCCTACAACTCAATAGTTTTCCTCTAATGATTAAAATGGTCCAATTTCAATAAGAAGAAATGGGCAGGAAAGCACGCTCGATAATTATGCACCAGAGAAACTTTTAAACACGGGCCAGTGGAAGAGTCTGTCATGTACTTCGCTGAGGTTCCAATGCAATTCGTTTTCGACTTCAGACCCTCAGTACTTTGGTGTGGATGCGACGATGGCTGCAAACTCGTAAACATGCAGAGGAAGAGGACAGTAGGATGTTGCTGTTAGCTCAAACTTAATTGCAGTCCAATTCACATATGATAAACAAGGTAAATAAGTTGTAAAAAAAAACTATCTCTAACTCTGCAGCTTTCGCTCATTATTCGAGGAAGAACTCAATTCGGTTTCCAGTGTAGTTAAGCTATACATCGTACTTCGTACCTACCTAACCATTAGTAGGGCGGTGCCGACTATGAATATCAGAAAACACTTGCTTCAAAGCAAATTAGCACAGAGATCACTCGTTATGGGGCTCACTGGATTATTTTCAGTCAAACCTCACAGTGCAGACTAGTTCTAACCGTTCATGCTCATGTATAGGAGTGTTACTTTATAAAGCGAATAGATAATCACATATTGTAATGATTAATTGAAAGAACTTGAGCACTTGAGTGGAATAGTGTGCAACGAAGCATTGTGACTTGCTCCTGCACTATGTCACTGTTTTTTCTAGCTTAGCAAGCACATAGGTATGAGCAGGAAGTACGCATGATTTCTTCCCGAATAGTTAAGTTGAAGGTATTCGTCAAGCATTACGCTGATATAAGTGCAACTCCAGCGTAAGACATTTAAGATCATTTTGAAATTTTGCCCTGTATAACAGATGATATCATTGTCCAGCCCAATTCATCTATGATTGTGAAGGTCCTCTAACAAAACCTAGGGATGCCTCGCAAGTGCTAGGTACATAGACAGATGGATCACTGCAAAACTTATGAATGATGAGAGGATCGACTACGGGTTCACTCTTCAAAAAAGAGATTCGCTGTTTCACTTAGGCACAGTATTTTTACTTGCGCCGCTGCAGCGAAGGGATTCCTAACTTCCTTCCCAAAATCCGATTATGGCGGAAACAGTTGAGACCTTCAAAGGTGCACAGAATGATGAACCAAAAACCACATCGCTTATTTTGCAGAACATCATTTCCAGGTTGTATAGCTCTCAAAACAGTTGCCCTGATGTGGACGGACGTTTTCCAGGGTGGCGAAAACCATGACAACAGAGAAAAAAACAACTAAAGAAAAAACATTCTCAAAGCAATTTGGAACAGTATCATGTGATTTACGTTCACTGACTTCCAGCGAATGTAACGTCTACAAAGCAGTGTGTCGGTAAAGTCTGGAAACCACCGAATTGAGTGCAACTTCAAGACAGGATATCCTCCTTTAAAAGCAAAGCCCGCGTTGTTGCAGCACTTTTGGCCAAATCTGTGCACAAAAAGCAATTTTTGCACTGCTGGCTGAATTTTCTGACTTGTTTAGTGCGAAGGAAATCGCAGAAGAACAGCACTCCACTCTATCTTCGTTCCTTGTTCCCACCTCAGGGAATTTATATTCTCGTAATTTTGAAGTTTTTGGACTCAGATTACTACGTGTTTCTCGTATTTCACTGGAGAAGCCGCAAAGCCTTAACGAACCACTGATTCTCGGGTCATAGCGAACAGATATCAGCTTAATTTTGAAATCATGGAGTTACCACGCATTAGATATAATCCGATGAGTAACTCACATCAACGTGAAAGTGGTCGATTTTATTCCTGCTCGCAGTAAAAGTGCAGAAAAAAGTGTCTGCAGGAGTTCTCTCCGGCCAGCACTACAGCCGCGCCCACTAACTCGTTGGCTGAAAACGCTATGTGATATTTCTGTGATTCCTTCGTTTCTTTTTCAATAGAGCACATATTCCTATGTACATCAAATTCGCTATGATAAAATCGTAGGAGCTGAAAAACATGAACATCAATGTCATTGTCAACTTTTCAAAAACGTCGTGCCAAATCGGCTGCTGTACGCCTGCTTTCAATACAGTCGGCAATCACTTGTGGCCCCAGTTAAATCAAGCCAGCTGCTCATTCTCACACACTTCTCTTCTACCGAAATACCGACCTCAGGAGAATGAAAAGCTCGGTTGGCTTGTCTCAGTAGCCGAACTTTACCATGTACACTCAATGACGGCTTCTGCCAAGGGGCTATACGAGCCCCACTTTGATTCGCTGTTAAAAAGTGACGCGGAAGGATGATTCCGATAGTTAGGTATGCATGTAGTTCGCTGTGGCCGCAAGCTTTGACCGCTTTTTTTAAAATCTAATTTCTGTTCGAGTATCGTAGTCGGTGAAACTGAGGTAATGTTTCAACTGTGTGGTCGAAGAAGTCTGTGAGTGACGTCTGAAACTAAACAAAGTCGGCTGTTGTAGATCCTACTAGTTGCCGAGCTCATATGTTATGCCTTGCTCCAACAGCCTTCCACAAATAACCCAGTAAGATTTTTTATTCACTGCAAAAATTCACAAAACATTCGTGTTGATGGGTGGACTAGTATTAAAACAAGAATAAACATGCAGACAAAAACATAGAATTGCTTTACGGAGTCAGCGAAGTAAAGATGTTAGTCTTGAATGAAGAACGTGTTGTTTCGATAATATCAGCATCGGATCATTGTCCCTAACAGATTAACCAAACGTTTTTCGGAGAATCTGAACACTGCGTACGCTTTCAGAGCGAGATTCTGGACGATCGGCATTTCTCAGTATGCCTGTCGAGGTGGACGCCGGAGATTCCACGCGATATCCTGGAAGACTTGAGTTATCATCACGTTAATACATTTGACGAAGAGACTGTCATTCTTCTGCGAGGCTAATTTATTTGTGGAGATATGGATAATATAACAACATATAATTTTTGATCACTCCCTCTCCAGTTGAGGTTGTCTAACAAAAAATGAGCTATTATATCTTAAATTATGCTCCAGGTAGATTACGCCTCATGATGAACTATAGTCGACAGCGGCACAGAGAGTTCAGTAATATTCCACTTAGTAAAGCGTAAGTGTTGTTACGAGAAAATAATCATGAAAAAATCATGAAGTTACCCTTAAGTCCATCTGAGCAAGGAGGTAAAATTTCGCAAATTCTCGGAAATGTTCAAGTCTTCACACACAAAGGTTGGGTGAGAAAAATGGGGTCTCAGACCATGATAGGAGAAACGTTCAACGGTGAAGATCGCTGTTGTTGATTTTGACGCTTGAGTGAAGCTACAGTTTTAAGGACTATGGTAACTTAGTAACTATGCGAAAACTGGTTATGAATTACAACGTTGTGCTTTACCGTTTCTACTATCGGAATGATATCTTTCAGACGAGTATTCTCGACTTCTTTCCCTTCTGTGCGACTCCTCAGCATAACTAGAGTCTTGTCCTCCTGAAAGAAAGCATTAAAACTCTCATGAAATACTACTATGGGCTTTATCAAAGAAGAACTGTATGTGATGGCATTATTGTTGCTGATGGCATTATTGTGCTGTGCATGGGAAACAGGGTGTGATGTGAATTCTTACAGATGCAGGATTTATGAAATCAAAAATGGGAAAATTTCACACAGTTCTGACAAACTTCAAAAGTTTCCACCTCTCTCGAAATGTTTTCTTATCGAGTCAAAAACTTCGCGGCCTGGTGAACGCTGTTCAACCTCTACAATTTCAATAGAGCAAAGTCGTTGCATAAAAACAGAACAAAATCGGTTTAAAATTGTACCTCTGGTCTCGAAACTGGCTCTCCTCGGATGCGAATACGAACGGCTTTCGTTTTGTGAACTCACAACTTGAGGCGAAACTTCCCTAGTGTGTGATTCATACCTGAAACTCTCCAAGAACTAGAATATTTGACAACACATGTCGAAAATTCAGGAAATACCTATACTTCGAAGTAGAAGAGTAGTCGCTGGCATGTGGACTCACGCGCACTTCATCGCGGAGGCGGTCGCGGTCGCGGCTGTCATCTCGCCTCACGTAGATCTCACGTTCGCGATCTCGCTCACGATCGCGATCCCGATCGCGTTCCCGTTCGCGTTCTCGCTCACGTTCACGTTCGCGTTCTCGCTCACGTTCGCGTTCGCGCTCACGCTCTCGTTCACGTTCTCGTTCACGCTCGCGTTCGCGTTCACGCTCACGCTCGCGACTGTCGTCACGTGATTCACGCTGGATATACACATCGCGAGCGCGGCTGTCGCTAGTTTCAACGCGTAACGGAACTTCGGTGGTGCGTGGTGAATGCGATCCATCTGAAACAGAACTGTTTATGATTTTTCTTCTTAACTTATTAGGTTGGTGCAGACGTTTTGCACCAAATTTTACATTTTTTCAAACAATAATGATGTTGTTCATAGATGGAACCTGATCTACCACTTCTTGTAGATGAGCATTCTATCACATTCTATTGTCAAAGCATTCGAATTCAAGAACAAGAAATTCTGGATCGAAAAGCGAATGTTTGTGCAAGACCTTTGGACTAAACTAATAGTAACAGTGAATAACAGTGAATAAATATACTAAATGGCTAATAACTTGATGACGAGATATCTCCAAACAACTAGGTAAATACTGCTTGATTGAAAGTTAATTATTAGAGTTAAGGCTCTAGTATCTGCATAGCCTTTCCATCGAAGCTTCTGAGCAAAAGGAATTCATGTTGGCCAATGTTGAGGTAGAACCGATGATTCCTCCTATAGGTCTTCCCAACAGCCAACTATGAAGAAATAATCGAAAATAATGCATCGAATCTGGTTTAGTAATGGAATGTTTCCGAGTCACATCGTTCGACAATTAAACGCACTGTGTAACGCGAGCAAAACAATATCTACAATATACATACGCCTTGCTATATGTGATGGTTGCAGAGCACAAAAATTGCTATCAATATGCACTCCCTTAGTTGCAAGCTCACTGCTTGTTTTCAAGTTGCAGCGCCAAATGAGGCGAACAATCGCTGTTTGCAAAAAAAAATTACACGTTTCCGAGAGCCAAGCAGAGTACCAGATCTTTAGTTCGCTTAATTAGACCTCCTACCTTACTTGAAAAGTCAAATTCCAGTGAATTTCTACAATACTTGCTCTAACAAAGATTCGATATCACGGAAAGGTGCCGAATAGGTGCAATATCAACCTTAGCAGTTGTTTACTTGACTGATAGCCAGTGCTTGAGATTGAAATACTTTATTGATAAGAACATGACAAATAGCATATTGAAGTTAGCTGATGGAGGCTGTTGGGATTTCATGTGGAACAAGCTAGCCACGTCCAGACTTACTTGTGTACGACGACTCGCGGACGTGATGCGATGAAGAATGCGACCGCTGAGAGGCGCCTTCGATCGGAATTACACGGTCTCTTCCAGTCACCGCGGTATAACGACGTGGTGCCTCCACAGTGAGACGGCCCTGAACTCAAAATTGATGCTACTCAGGCAACCATGACCATGGAAATCACAAGATTTACCCTCGAATCGATG
The DNA here is from genome assembly GCA_037903475.1 of Ancylostoma caninum. NCBI lineage: Eukaryota > Metazoa > Nematoda > Chromadorea > Rhabditida > Ancylostomatidae > Ancylostoma > Ancylostoma caninum. Next base: position 661,292 of record JBAJFG010000359.1, read on the forward strand.
TTACTGGAAATACGAGCATGGTCAACATCATGGGGCATTTGGTACTTTCGTACAAAGTACATTTTCGTGAAATTGTCACGATCCCGAACGTCTTCGTGTCGCCCCTCGATCATCAATGTATCATCCTGTGTTTTCACCTAAACTGCTCGGCTGAGCGGTTTTCCAACTAGTTGCTGGAATGCGTTACCGCGTGTTTCCCTACCTGAATTTCTTCTGGTTTAAATTGATAGCAGTCCACTTCAACAGCAAATCTTCGTTCGTCATTGATAATATTTGAGTGCACGTCGATACCCTCCTACAAGTTTTTACACTTATAAAGACAACAGGGACGAGACAGGATAAGTACGTTTTAGATTGCATTTCTGAGTGTTGAAATCAAAGCAGTCGGGATGAAAATAAATGAATGGCAATGCTCCGCATCACTGATTTATTAAAAATTCTCAGCAAACCTTGAAAATCGGCTCCGCCCATCGCGGATAGATATCCAGCCAAAATGGATCGTTCCTCCAGTTTCTGTCCAGACGATCCAGGTGAGACGTGAACTAAAATGGCACTCATTAGGCTGACAGCTTTTGTCCTCCGAAAGTTCACAAACTAGAACAATGCAAGGCGGAAATTATTCCTGGGGAGAGGTGAAATCCATATTGGGACGGAAACCAGTTCGCAAATCGAACTCCACCACTGCACACGCTATTGTTACTGCAGTATTTGCACAACAGATTTGGTTATTGAACAGAAAATCGAACGATGCCAAAAATAAAACGATGTCGCTCCTATGCACATCCAGACGACGTTTTTTGAACTTTCTTTAAATTTATTTATAATATTCATAAGCAAATACACTGTTTTGTCTAGGGCGCTGTTTAATTCGAAAATTAACAAGATCGAGCAGAATATCCTTCAAGAACCAACCCTCGGCATCACTGCGTCCATCCGCGGCCAATCCGATGGCCAGTCGCGCCACCAGTGATCTGTGTCACGCCAGAACTGAAAAAAAAAATCAGTACCACTGTGTTGAATGAGGAAAATTGGAAAAGGGATGTCCAGGATGAGATGAAGGTTCCACTTTGGGCAAACATTAACACATGCCAGCTGATAATTGATGAGCCTTCTGAAAAGTGGGTGCTCAATGATTGACAGTGAGGTATGAGAGGTGGCATTGACAGCGGACTGGATCATAATGGGCCGCGCACAGGCGAAGCAAGTCCCTCACCGAAACGGTTAATACGAATAGAAGGTGTGTGCAGCCAGCAGCGGTTAATGTGGAAATTTTGGAATTTGTTCTATGCAATTAACAGAATTTCTATGAAACGAATAGAAGAATCATTCAGATGATTCAGATTCCTCTTTTCTCGCGCTTTTACTGTGCATGATAGCAATGCTTTAGCGTGGCTTGATTCTGCCACACTTTAAGGATAAGGTTTTTTTGATATTCCGTAGCATTGATAGAAACAGACTAGCGAATTTAGAAAATCTATGCAGCTTAGTGGCCAATTCCAATGAGAATTGGTGCCCAGTGCGGCTAGGATTTGGAGAGTTTTTGCGTGATTAGTCTAATTTCAAATCAGGGAAAGTTGTGTACAAAGCCTGTCGGCAGTGATATTTCGCATTGATTCGACCTGACCTATAGATAATTTCAAGAAACAAAGAATAGGATGGAAAAAATTGGGAAAACGACATGATAAAAATGTAAGTGACGGCACTTTGCCAGTTTGGAAAGTACGAGATTAACGTTTGAGCATTTGAAAAACTCCGAATCAATTCCGCTCATTCCAGTAAATCCACAGATGATGGACTTCCCGTTGCATCCTGTCATAAAGTGTGTGAAGAAAAGATATAACGAAGGGATTGGAACGAGCGATGAAAGCACTTTACAGCACAAGGAAAAACGAGACCAAACTACCTATTTGAAGCCAAATGATCATCTACACCACATGTAGAAAGGAAAGTGCAGCTGCAGGGATCTTTTGAACAGAGTGAGATGGTATGGGAGCGAATGCTGGAATGAACGGAGTGGCGTAGGTCACACTCACCCTACTCATGAGGTCTCTCGGGCGAGGCCAGTCGGCAGGCCAATCCTTCCAATCATCGAACCAATCCTCTCTAGCCCACCACGAGTCGCGGTGTCGCAATGCGAAGTCGTCATCGAACCAATGGCGACGCATCGTCACTGCCATTTTGCGAGTGTGTGTGTGTTCTGGGATATTCTGTTCTCGTATACTCGATTTTCGTTCGTTACAGCAGCAGATTAATATGCATAACCGTATAAAAGAGCGTTTTCCAAAAAAAAATACACGGCGCCAAATTTAAGGAAGAATATGAGGTGTGTAAAACATCCGATTTCCAGATCAAAACAGTAATGCGAAAAACGATTACCATAAATCAGCAAGTAGACACATCCTAGATATTGACCGATTTATAATACTATACTATGAAGGATATGACCCGGGATTGATCCCAGTTAAGGACCTTGCTGCTCTCGATAATCTCCACGGGACGGGAGTAAGGAAAACGAAGGACCAGCAACAGGATAATCATGGAAGCATTTGGTAAACATCTTGTCGATTCCACAAACATCGCCATAATTACCGTCATCATGCGCAAAGTATCGAGGCCGTAGTGTCAGACTGTTTTCAGTGTTTTTGCGACGCCACAGCCCCTTAATGCGACGCAATGAGTGGGCGAAGATCGCCTCCGCGAAATTCACCTGTCGGTATGTCAACTGGTTTCGCGAGGCGCTGGGATCGGTGGGTCGTCAATGGTGGCGATGGCGGTGAAAAATCCTAGAGGGGCATTGAATGCAGCAAATGTGCGTTTGTGCCCGATGCACGCAGCCGCCGACGAGGACGACGAGGTGTTTGCCGCTCGACTCCACACACAATTCTCTGGCAGCGTGGATGTCAAACACAGCACCGCCCGCCAGAAATGGTTCGATTTGAACTGTGACGTACCGCCGCACGTTTTCTCAATAGTTATGGGACTCCACATCGAACACCAAACTATATGTAGTCCATGCCCCTACGCGCTTATGCTCTGTTGATGTTGAAATCGCGCAAAATATTCTGGCGAAACCCTTCCGAGTGACTTTTTGCATTCATGAGTAACATGAAACAGATGGCTCAGTGAAACTGAGTGTTAGTCACCTTCTCATAGAAAATTCTGGGAATGACAGAAAGTTGGAGGTTGCGAAAGCGCAGTGTCCGCTGGGCAGAATGCGCGAGAATTCCTGACAACTATTATTTTACTTTGACAAATTGTAAAAGAATTAGCGGATTCGAGAACTCATCATGCTGTTGTTTCCAAATCCTTGTAGTTCTATTCTTTTATATCGTTAGAAAGTGTTTGTAGCTTGAGGTACACTAATTGTTGAAGACGTGTCAACTCTTACTCAATGAACCTTGAAGCTGTATTTACGGACTCGGGAACCTTGCTGTAAACCGTGATGTTTTCGCTCTTTGCAGCCACAAAAAGGGGGTGAAAAATGTGCTTTCGCTTGAAAATTTGATTAGCAAAGAGAATTTCCCTGAGATAGGGAAATGTTCAAGGAGGATGCTTCAGGACTGCATTAAGTCCCTTGGTTAAGGACACAACCCTATTTGTTTTGTTTGAAATGCTGAAAATTTATCCAATAATTCTGCTGCGGCAAAAAAGTGAAATAGCGTGTAAGAATACAACCACGCCCAACCTGATCATACTAACTATTGATGTGATCAAAACCACTAAGCCTGTGGTAAATCGCTACAGCTTGCACATAGAAACGTGATGAAAATTCCAGAAAATGGGCAAGATGAGAAATGACAATTAAAGCGAAAATTTCATATTGATTGGAATGCAACGCTTGATACTTTTCAACATAACAGAGTTCAACCACTATTGTACACGGACTTCACACCATATTATGAGCGTCGCTTTTTGTTCGCTTTTTCGTGGATGGGCTGCATCCGACAAGTCATACTGATGGTAGAGCTGGGAAATACAAGTTAAACTGGCTACAGATGACAGGAAAACCCGGAAATTGAAAACATCAAAGTGATGAATTCTGCCATAGGGCGGTAAAGGTTGATCTTTATGCGGTGCGTGTTCGCTCTTTTATACCGATCGGAGGGGTGGGGTTGGGCGGCACCCCAGATGTTGAATCACCATTACATCTAGTAATTGTTGCTCTCTCGAAGATTATGCAGTAATTGGAGATGTATACAAGACTGATGGAAGGTGAGTAATCGGTAATTGTGGGTAGCTGTTGAGTAGGCAGTGAAGACCACTGACGAAAGTAACCATCACACACATTTAGGTCACATCGAATGTTACTGCGTTACTACTGTGAAGGATGTGACACACCCTATTTTCGAAAGTGAACGTGATGTATTGAGTTGTCACATTTTCGTAAGTGTTACGATGTTTTCGCTCTCCGAAGCAACAAAAAATGGGTGAAAAATGTGCTTTCGCCTGACAATCTGACTAGCAAAGATAATTTCTCTGAGAATAAGACAAAGTCCAAGCGAAACAGTATTGCTTCAGGAGCGCATTAAGCCCCTTGGTTCAAGACACAGCCTCATTCGATTCGTTTGAAATGCTGACATATGTATACGTAATCATCTTGGCACGATAATTACAAAGATCTACATAAACCGTTATAGAAGTGCTAGAAACACAATTTTTGTAAACTGGGTCTGTAATTGCTATGTCCAGTATATCCTTGCACCCAACCATATTCGATTTTCTGGAGCTTCCTGTCGCGCACAATATGTGGGGATAAGGCAGCATCAACGGACGTTTCGTTCAGTGTTGATGAAAAGCTGCTGCGATCACCTCCATCTTAGAAGAGAACCCGCACCTCCTACCCCTACTCACTTCCGGAAAAGAAGATCAACAAGAATGTAAGTTTCGAGGCATTTCATCTTGAATGCGATGCTAAGCACCTGAATCAGTTCTTCACTCCAAAAAAAAAAAACAATAGGATAGAAGAATGCCTTCCAGTCCTTTAATCTACGCAGTATTATGCACACAGGAACGCATTTTCTTGGTTTTTTTTTGTTCCCTATAGACAATATTGAGAGAGTGTGGAACAGAAAATCAATTAGCCTCTCAAGTCATCGCTGAACATAGTTTGCCCATGCCAGAAATGGTGTAACAAACTCTTTGGTCATACAGTTTTCCAGAAAGCATAAACTGCAATCAGAGATTTGCTCCAGCTTTCGTTTCACTTCGACTCAAGAACAAATGCAAGTATTCAGAATCACCCAACCTTCACGCGAAGGTAGGTCTGCTCCATTTTTCCAGACTGCCTTCGCTTGTTTAACATTCAGCAGCAAATGCCGAACTCTGTCGCAACTCTGCCGAAATTCAGTTGGTGCTTCATTTATAATAATCTCATTCACGTGGCTATAGATAGGCGTTTTCCAGAGGTCACACTTCTTTTGAGAACCTCACTAGGAAAACAAAGTGTCTAAGACTGTATGTAGAGATGGGAAACAACATGAAACCCGTTCCTATTTAAGACAACTAAATTCGGAGAACGACTAGAGTTATAATGGGGAATTGTATTTCCATCAGTTGGACTTTGGCGAGTCAACAAATTAATTTGCCCATATATTAAGAGAGCCACCCGCTAATCCCGAATTTCTCCGAGTAAGTAAGAAAAACTTTGGCCTTAGTGTATACTAAATAATACAGTTCGCTTAGATACCATATTTGTCGAAGAGCTATTACTACTTTCTTTGATTAAGATGCATATTTTGAGAAAATAAATGCAAGTTCTCTAAAGTGCAGCTTTCTCTGAGATCTTGAGGATTCAATAACAGGAGAAACATCCATAGTGGAAGTTTCACTTTATCACACTCTCTCAAGGTTGCGCTCTCCAGCTAACACTTTCTTTGATCGTCAAATTATTCCAAGTAGGAGATAAATTTCGTCAACTTCAAGGTACTGCGATTTTCGATGGCTGATTTCTTCGACCTGTAGTGTCCGAATTGCTTGCCCAACGAGCTCCGACCTCCCATTATGGTTGGGTGCAAAGCATAAATGGGCAAAGTGAGTGAATTGTGTCGTAAAAGTCTCTAAAAGAAGAGCAAAGAATAGGAAATCAAGGTTAGCTCAGATTGTCTTTGCAATCACCCAACAGCTTAGCATAAAACTAAGAAACAAACTCAGTTCTTATTCCTTGCGACGATTTGTTGCTCAAGGATGGAAAAGTCCTCGCAGATATCAGAGGTATCCTCTGGAACACTGTACGCACTACACAGAGAAGTCGTGCGTAAGTCCGCAAAAAGCTCGCTTTGGCCTGAGAGTATACTAGTAGTAGTATGGTATACTAAACTTTCCTTATTTGTTCATCTTGTTTCTCTGTATATTGCATATAATTATGATTTTCTATGATCTCGGAGACGGTTGGGGTTGTGGAATCTCCAAAGATCAAGAGGTTTCGAAACTAATCGAATATTTAGATATTTAGGATGAGCACAGAGAAGCTTCACTTGATACTCAAGGCGTTCATAAGGCACTGATAATTCCGGAAGCGAAGTTATCTTGCTAATGTGATGTCAGAGGTAGGAAAATGATGAACTGCGTTGTCCCTTCACTTGTTCATACATATATCATGGTCCTACTCGCTGGCTCCTTTCGAATATCGTCCAAAATAAGCGGCCACATAGAGGTTATACTGGTTGCACAGATTCGCTCTACGAGTAAGTCGCTTCGTATCACTGTCAGTCAGTGGCGGACGCAGAAAGTGGGCGGGAGGGGGGGCGTGGGAACAAAAGTGGGGTCTCCGCCGTTTTGGGGACCCAGACGGAAAATAAAATTAATAATAATATTAATTATAATAATAAACAATAAATAAAAAATATATTAAAAATAATAATAAAAATAAACAATTAAAAATAAACTAACACAAGATTTTTATTTGTATTGTAAAGTAATTTCGAAAATTTGGCGACCCATTCTCGGGGGGGGCGCGCGCCCCCCCCCCCTGCGTCCGCCACTGCTGTCAGTCTATGGAGAAAATCTAAAGATAGGAATAAGAACAATGTTTAGTCACCAGTGGCTATTTAAGGATCTCGTATTCCTAGAAATTCCTCGCACAATGCGCAACATTTCCTTGCATTAGGCGGATATACCGTCACTTTCGCTTGGGGTAGCGTTACCACAGATGCGTCAAGATTTCAACAGCCCTCACCACTTCGTAACGGCTTATAGCAGTTTTTGCGTGAGCTTGAGTCAACAGATCTACGTGGGCGGTCGAGCTTCCCATCACCCATTCGCCTCTTTCAACTCGTGAACGCGCTGCGTTCGGTGATCGACAATTCGACGGGAAGGCAGAAAGGGCATGACATTTTTACGGCGCCGCACATGCACAAAACATTTCGGTCGGTCGCATGACTAATTCGTCAGTCAATTGCGTGCCTCGCCGAGGTGATACTGCAACCACTAACAGAACAACATCACTACATTTTAATTCCACAAAGCGTCGCGGAACTGACGAATTTTTCATCTTTTTTGAAACTAAATCAGGCAGAGAGAGCCTTGTACAAAGAGTTGATGAATGCGCTGTGGTGCTCGTTCATTCCGTTAAGAAATGTACAACTATGGGAGTGCGATGGTGATTTCATGCGGAATGACTCAGCATAAATCACTCCCACACGACAATGCTGCTATTATGCTTATATAATTTTTACATTCAAAAGCGAAACCGTTTATTAGTAAGAAACCATCCTCGACTTTGAAACATGTGCTGACTGGACGAACGCGATGACTTATTGCAAGCAGAGACAAAAAGGGGCACAGGGAGAGCGAGGTCGATGGCGAATACCTAGCCAAGTTCTGTATTCCTTAAAGTAGTCTATCTGATCTATCCTTAAGAGCCCATAATCACTAGCTTTCAGTAACGGTAGTAAAGAAGGGTGGGGGTGGGGGGGGGGGGGGCAAGGAGACTGGACCTCCGCCACGTGGATGGCTGGGCAAAATGCTCAAGAAGATTCCCTAAATCACTTTAAAATTTTGTATCACCTTGGCTGTTATGCTGTATATTTGTCACTTTTTTAATAGATATATGTGCTCAAAAATGCTATTGAAACTGAGTCAATTTTTGAAATTCTGGCCGGGGGATTCCCCTTTTGGTAGGGCATTTTTTCCCAATCCACTATCCCGCACCCCGCCTGTATTCTCCTCCGGTAAAGTGCCGACATCCTGTGTGAGCCATTTGTCGTTGAATCAACATTTCGAAGAGAACATTCACGTTTTAGAATTCGGCTAGCCGCGAGCGCGAACGCTAAAAAATTATAAGGACGAATTATTTACTAATCCTATTACTTTTTTGAGCTGACAATCGAAGGATTACGTTTTGAACATTACGTTTTGAATATTGACAATGATCATATCTTAACTCAACTGAGCCTAAGAGTAGCCATATAAGAGCACTTTACACAAATGTTGCCTCAAACGCTCTGAACGAACCATTGTGCAGGATACTTGCTAGAGAGAAATCGGTACCCATTGAAGAAAACAGCGCCACTAGCAACGGTTGTGCTTGAGCAACGCGTGTGCGAATCAGCTGACTTTCGCTTTAAGAAACTTCTTCTAACGTCACCAGCGTTGCCGGGATGAGAATAATAGATTATAGACCATCAAAGTTTAAGCGAAGCCCACTTGTGCTCTGCAAAAAGCAAAAATTATGAGATATGCCCTTAAAACTAAGTATATATATATATATATATATATATATATATATATATATATATATATATATATATATACATATATATATCAGTGTCGGACGCAGAAAGTGGGCCGGAGGGAGGGAGTGGAAAGAAAATGGGGTCTCCGTCGTTTTGGGGACCCGGACGGAAAATAAAATTAATAAAAGCATTAATCATAGAAATAATTAATAAAAGCTATATTGAAAATAATAATAAAAATAAACAACTAAAAATAAACAAATGCAAGATTTTTATTTGAATTGCAAAGTATTTCAAAAATTTGCCGACCCATTCTCGGGGGCGCGCGCCCCTCCCCCGCCCTCCCCCCCTGCGTCCGATACTGATATATATTATGTATATTATATATATTATATAATATATATTATATACATTATATACATTATATATCACTATATAGTAAAACTCATCTGTTTGTGTATCTGTTGGTTATCGCTTATATCACACAATCCAACGAACAAACACACATGAAACCTATACGGTTCTACTCAGAATTCTGTCCTCCAGTGCAACGTCAGGGTTTTTTGCCGTTTTTCGATAAATCGACTTTATCGATTTTCCTCCCCATATCCCCATCACTATATAGTAAAACTCATCTGTTTGTGTGTTTGCGCAGCTTCGCCGCGCTTCGTGTAGATAGCATAGATTTTCTGCGAATTTTCTTCACTATTTTATTTCCTTGAATAGTTTGATGGTGGTCTTACAATTGTCCTTCAGGTAGTTTGAAAGTGGGCGAATGAGAAATGTATATGGAAAGCTGTGGGTGGCGACGCCTATGCAACGTAGTACTGTTGAAAAAGTGGCGGATAGCCTTGGTCAAGAAGCGCGAATCACTCACACATTGCAATCAGGTGGAGTACTGACCTGCTGCGACATATACTTTTTCGTGCTGGCATCGATACTTGGCGTTATATCCCTATATTTTTACGCAAAGGTTACAATACTTCTATATTCGCGTCCGAAAATGAAGCAATTATCAGCAGACGCGCAATGTGAGATCAAATATGCAACAAAGAACAAGCACCAAGAACAACAAGTGCTCCGACTCGCCTACGGCCAGCCTGGCAACCGGATGCTTCCATTTTCTTCCCGAAATTGATATTTTCTCCTAGTTTGTTGCCGAATTCCATGAAAATGAGGTTACGATACGAAACAGATATTCGTGATCAGCCCCCAAAACAACCCCTCTCTGCAAAATTTGAGATGATTTGGGAGGTACCGTGTCCACAGCATACCTAGACCTCGACGAATACCCCCCCCCCCCCACAAAGGGCACCTCGAATAACCCGTCTTTGACCGAGAATTTTTACTTCGAAATTTTGGGGCAGAACTAGCCGAATAGTGCCGGAGTTGAGGCACGTATTGAAGTTATAGAGAATAGGAAAATAATCCTTGAGAAAATTTGAAATTCTTCGATTTTACCCGCAAGCAGCAGATAGTCTCCTAGAGAGTCTCAACATAGTTACCTCTTTTGCCTCACATCATCGACGAGATGAACAGGAACACGTGCTCTCATGAAGAATGTCGTTGCACATGTTTGGTGGCCTCAACATAGACCATAGTTGTACAAGGACGGCAGGAAAGCCGTTGGTTTTCATCTGGCGCCAACGTCAACGTCAAACATAGACGCACTTTTCCTGACAAATTACGGTCTTAGCCTATTTGTTTTGCTCCATACTTCTGTGCTGTGGCTTTTCTATATGAGAGATAGCATGTTATAAATGGGAGGACAGGTGAAAGGACCAGCTCCGTTATTAAAAAAGAAACTGTGGCAGTTTCTAGTTCTTCCATTCATGAAACACTAACATGTCCTCAACAGCGAAAATCAAACGAAACAAGCTCCGCTTACTCCTTTACTTCGGATCAAATCTTCGCAACATTATAGAACAACTGCAATCTGTTCGAAAAAACTGGAACTTTGAAGACCACCGTTTGCGTCATTAAAATTCATATTTCGGGGGTTTGCTGTTGTCATGTTTTCCAAACTTCTGTGACTGAAACTGCTTTGCAAATTCTTGCGAAATTTAATTCAGCTCTGCTCCTTCACTCTGTAATTTGCGATGATAACTTCGAATCCGTTTTCCAAATTTGTTGTCCTTTCCTCTGTGATGAATCATGACCATTCTTTCTGTAAAGACGTATCATTAGACAATGATGCTCATACTCCAGGATGTCCGTGACGTAATATTAGTCAGTTTCTCCTTCTGCAGGCGGACAGCCGGTGGTAGGATAGTGAGGGCGTCCTCGTAGAACTAGGAGCTAGCTTCTCCGACAAATACGTGCTAAACTAAGCAATCTTGCAGTGGCACTGCTGGGAAACGTCAGTGCACGACGACTTTTTCCGAATGCTCCTAACTTTCGGAAAATCTGGTTATGGAAGAAATGCATAGCATAGCACCAGAAAGGAACTTTCCAATGGGAAATGGGCATAAACAGATTATAGCAATGGCAAGATTCGGAGTAACGAGCGTTCGTATGTGCCGCAACCGACCTACTACTGCGCTACGGGTCTACAATAGCGATTCTGTGCTCGTACAAAGGCAGGTACAAACATTCTTCTTATGCTCAAAACACTTTGCCTCAGGTGTCTTCTCAAGCTCATAAACCGAGCAAAATTGTTCACATGGGTTACGCAAATGCTGCGAATCGTCTGTGTTTTCTAGGCAAATATGTTAACGAATTGCTGCTGATGGTTAACGTAGGACTGCCCATTTTGGAAAGGCATACAGTCTACAGTAGCTGGAATGAACTATTCGAAAAAAAATTACTGAATACTAATGGTTTAAGTGTGTTCTTATCTAGAAACCTCGCCACGAATACCAATAAATGGCCTCAAAGGACCGCAAGGCGGGTAGAAATGTCACTTTTGTAGTAAATAGATAGAATACAGAGAAGTTCGCCGACTCAAATATCAACAAAGCTTCACTGCTATGATGCTCGTCAAAAAATGGTCTTCGATCTAGTTCAAATCTTCTCGTCAAGTCTCAAATATGCTTAGTAGAGCCAGGTACACACAATAAGCACAACGTGGGAGCCAAAAAGAAGGGGTCTTGACTTGAACCAAATGTGATTCTGTTCACGCTTGAACTCATCAGGCTACAGCGATTTTGAGTGTGGACGGTAAATTCATGAGTCTACCGAGCCATCCTCAAGCAGCTGCGGATGCGCTTGCGGCTCGATCCAGGGTGCGCTAGGGCGCGCTACCATGCGTTCATCCATGATCTGCCGCTTAATTCGATACCATTCGAATGATCTCATTTGGAACAGTTGCTTGTATGCCTAACACTTCAGATTCTTACCATGAGCTTATGAATTTCCAAAACTTTATTGTTCTTAGGAAGTTCCTGCTTCTTGTTTATTGTCGCGTTCACACATGGTATAACCACTCATTGGTTACTAGGTACGTTAACCGCCGATCCAGATTCCTTCTTGTCACAGCTAGACAAAAAACCTATGATTAAATCCAAGGTAACCGTGCGGATTAAACACATGACATGGAAGCTGTGCTCTGTGAAATGGACTATGCCATCGCAATGCCTTAGTCAGCATCTATTTTCAGAACGTTTTTCGATTGGATTACTGTGCACCATTTGCGCTGCAGTTTTTTTGTATGACCCACTGCTCTGGTTCCGTCAAGTGTTCTCGCGCAACCAGTAGAGCTTTTGCTCAAATATAGGCTGATGGGGGCAAACAGGGTTCGCATCTAAAAAAGCCAGTGATTGGCGGCGACAAGTCGATCAGGATCATGATCAGAACTAGGATCACAAACAAACATACACGAAGAAACACAGAAAGGCAACAAACGTGTGAACGCAAAAATACACACCGATCAAGGAGCAGAATTGATATCTGTCCACTTACGTGGATCGGAAGCATACATACCTGCACATTGATAATGGCTCTACTGGGAGATGTCATAAGTAACAAAAGAAGGAGATGAACAGAAAAAGGGTAGAAAGCAAAATAACATTCTCATGCTGAGAATACCAGGAAAAGTTCTAGAAGCATAAACCTTTCTGTGTGGTCAAAGCATATCAGGAGAAGCTCTAGAAGCATAAACCCTTCCGTACAGTCAAAGCATATATCTTGAACCTTCGCTGAATGTCACCCTAAATATGTGTCTCTTACTTGTGCTTCAATCAAAGTTGATACCAAATCTCATCTTGTTGAAGCTTCCTCTTATTTCCTTCCTCTACATCTCAGGTACTCACGAACGACAAAAAGAATTATGCGTACCACAGGTGTACCTTATCCTTCCTTACCTCTTATCTTCGGACGAATTTTTGGCTATTTCCGAATTTGATTGGTTCGGATGTTCCTTTCTCACTATAGAACATTAATTAACAACCTTATTTCTCCGACTTTTTTCGCTGAAACTTTGGCATTTGCCTATGGAGCCGACCTGCTATCATAATCTAATGGACACTCAGCCCTAAGGGTTTTGCCTGGGCACTGCCTTTAAGAGTATGAAATAAGTGATAGTCAAAGATGGCAGTGTAAGGGGAACAGGTGGATGGCGAACTCTGTCCCAGCTCAACTTCTCTAATTTTCCATGGGTTCTTTAGCTACAGTCGGGTCCGGCAGCCACTGCAAATGGGCGCCGGTCGCCGCCGCCCTCCGGCGCCCCGGTATTAATGAGCTATAAATCACTCGAGCTTGGGAGAAAGCGAAGAAAAATACAATTTTAGTCGATAGTAGACAGGGTAGATAAGCCTAACCCTATGCTTAAGAATGGGTTTAGAGCTTAGGCTTAGGCTTCACAGGAGTGGCCCCACCTAACTCCCTTTTCACCTAAATTTCTAAGATAAACTACGATAAGTGTAAGTGTAAGTAAGATTGGACACTACTTGTATGTTGCATCGCGTGTGCGCATAGCTCAGTGGGTTGAGCGGATGATCGACGTTGTGGTGGTCAGGGGATCGAATCCTGCCCTGTGCCCCGTTTTGCAAATACATATAGTATGCTGCCTGCGACTGCTGCAGTTATCTAAGAAACTCCAACATAAAAAGTAGCCCGGATGGCTCAGTGGTTTGAGTGGCAGATTGCAATCTGTCCCTATCGCTGGTTCCACTCCGCTGGAGATCCAGAGTTAAGTATCGCAGTGTTTGGGGTTCACTGCTTGGAACGTCCCCCGTGATCTCCTTCGGGTAGTCCAGGAAGGCATCCGGCAACGTTTTGCATAAATTTCGAAGATAAACTAGGATAAGTGTAAGTGTAAGTAAGTTAGTGGAAAACTCTTTCGAAGATAAACTACGATAAGTGTAAGTGTAAGTAATAGTGGAAAACTCTTTCGAAGATAAACTACGATAAGTGTAAGTGTAAGTAATAGTAGTAGTGTAAGTAATAGTGAAAAACCACTTTTTCAAAGTTGAGGGAAACCGGGAGAGAGTAACTCCGCCGTAAAGGACTGCTCCACGAAAGATAAATGACAGCGGTAGAACTACTTCGCAATGGATATGGAACAATTTATACGGATTTCAATTATTTCTGAGGATCCCGAATTGGATGAGCTTTATTATTCAGATGGGATAACTGAAGTACTGTGTCCATCTATAGAAGAATAACGGCCATTTTTGTATTCGCGAAGCAGTGTACTATAGCAGAAAATGGAAGAGTTGGCTTCGCTTATTGTGTATTCAGAAATCTTTCCCCATGAAAATCACAAAAATGAAAAAAACGTGAAAGTTGTGAAAATAGTCCCCTGCTTTATAGCCTCAACATATCCACTGCACTCTGTCTACTATGGAGTAAAATTGTATTTTTCTTCGCTTTCTCCCAAGCTCGAGTGATTTATAGCTCATTAATACCGGGACACCGGAGGGCGGCGACGGCCGGCGCCCACCGGCGCCCATTTTCAGTGGCTGCCGGACCCGACTGTATATGGGGTCTAGCCTTATCGTAGAGTAGGTGGACAGAAGCTCGTCTGGGCCATTTTTTCTCGAACAGCGTCCGCGATTTTCCGGAGCTGATTGTCGTAGATATCATCGGTGACGGTGTCTTTGCGGAAGCAGCTAGTAATACAACATTCTTCGCGAATCCCAGGAGCAGCAAAGGAGACACTTGTCGGGTTAAGGTAAGATTTGACTTACGTCAGCGGCTCTTCTCCTTGTGGGAGCCACACGACACGATGCGTAATGGAATCATAGAGGACCCAACTCTCATCTTCAATAATCAGGTCTTTCAGAAATTCCGTTCAGTGTGGGAAGAGAAGGAGAATCTAACAAATGGATATCCGAATACACCGCGTGCTATCGGTCAAGACATGAGGGATCCATCGAGCCAGCATTTGTTTGTAACCGAGAGCCTCTAGGCCAATGAAGACTGTTGGATGAGTACATACGAGTCTCGGCACAGGACTGCAGGTGCTAACTTCTGGATCCTCTTTGACAGAGTCGACAATGGTGGAGCCTTCCACTATGCGGGGACGTCCCGACCGAAGCTTGTCATCGAAGTCCGTGTCTCCTCCTTCGAAGCAAGCAAACCAGCGTATGACAGTGCTGATAGAAGTGGTGTCCTCTGCAAGTGCTCTGTGATGTAGCGAACAGTTGCTATTGCTCCAGTGCCGCGACGCCATTCATAGAGGATGATGGCTCGAAGATGCTCCTGTGGCATTACTATCGTGATTGAAGTCAAGGAAAGCAACCCGACTATATTTGCCTAGTATGGAAACGTTCCGAGAGGGATCTACAACTACCACATGTTAGATCATGAGCACCGAACAATGATCGAAAGTCCTGGAACTCCCAGGAAAATCGAATCATATTTTTTTACCAACCTGATATTATTTTCCGTTTGTGGCTTTCTTATGAATATAATTACTACTTTTTATACCACCGATCCCTCTTTCGATAGCGACAGACTTCAGAATATATATATATATATATATATCACGGAATCCACTGCTGTGCGTTGTTCGCTTACAAGACCAAGCTTCCGCCCCATCTGCAACATCCTTTAGAAAGTCATTCCCGTGTGGACGAAGAGACAGCGACTCCTCGATGTCGTCCCCAGCATGACTTATCGGATGCACATAACACACGAGGTACTCATGTTCGGAGGACTTTGCTAGTCGAGAAAGCGAGGATGCTTGATGACCGTCGTATAGTCGCACTAGAGTGTCTTCGCCAACTTGCAGTTGTCGACATCTGATCTCGTCTTCAGAGTGTCCCCCAAATCGTCATTCTTAACGGTCGACGCACGTCCAGACCATGGGTGACTTTCAAGCATCATTTCGTCAGACTCGAAGCCTTTGTACCATCGAAAGGCCGTCAAATGATAAATAACGGTTCCTTTGAACGCAGCTCGTATATTGGCGTTGACGCTTCTTATAGGATGTCCCTGCAGGAAACCGTAATCGACGAAGGAGCTAAATGAGACTTGATTGGCCAAAGGCATTATCACTAGGATACTAATAGAGCTTCCCTCGTATGCCCTTCACTTGAAAGCTTCGAGAACACACTATCTTATACCGAAATACGATCCCACCTGTCAAGCTGCTTTTGCGTTTTAGAGATGGAAATGAAAAGTGTTGCAGAACTTTTCCACCAACCCAATAGTTTCGAAGATTAGATACACAAAAGGTACTACACTTCAGATAGTACTGTTCCGTAAAAACGACAGGCGGAATTCGAATCCTTGAGATATCTGTCCAATAATCAAATGCGTTCTACTCGGCCATTACATGGCTACACTTAGACAATGCTTCTGAACATATGATAGGTATCTCATTTCAATATCTGGGATCAACTTCGTCCACTTCCCTTATAAAAGTCCCCTGAAAGCGAGGGGGGTCTTCACTGAATGTTGCGAGGGAGATATCGGGAAGGAATTCTTTGACGATGATTAGTTAGATTTTTTTCCGTTGTTAGTGGCCCCGTATCAGATTCTTGAAGCGAAGCAACGCAAAAAAAAATTATCACTTCTGCTCTTTACTCAATGCTTGGTCACTGGCAACAAAATCGTGAACGGTAGTGCTCAGTTTTCACAAACAAAATGCTATAGTGTCAAAGAGAACGCACAGTAAGCGGCTGAGCTCTCACACTGCGGTGGAACGTCTGAGACCGCCCTACACCTAGCCGTTTTGGTATAGGTGCTTACGAATGAGACTTTGTGTTTGTTGATCCTTGAACCTGTGCATGCTTTAGGGAATAATCACATAATGCTTCTGCCGACATGTTAATATAGGGACTCCTATGTGATCATGAATATAATAAATGGAATGAAACTGGAAGCTCTTGCATTCGTGGACTGTAATTTCTATTATGAGATGATTCTTCCTAATTCATGAAAAACTCGTTTTCGCTAGCTAGTTACCAATAACAGTCATTTTTCAATTCATCACATTCGATACTGTAGCTTCCGCTAAGGATACCGGTTTCAAGAATCACTACTCTGACATTCATCCCGTTGCTGGGTATAATCGTGAAATTCAAGAACAATAAAACTTTGCGTGAAGGATAAATGATTGAAACCCGGCGTGCACGAGCATCCCTTTAGTTTCCAGGCTGCTTTTACGTAAGAATTGTTCAGGGGGTGGTGATACGAACAATTGAGTAAGTTTGAAAGCAGTGCATACGTTTGTTAGTTAATCGCTATAAAAGCGGGGAGCCGCAAAAATATCATTTGAGTAACAGTAGAATTCAGATTGGGAAAAGCAGTAGAATTCACATAGGGAAAAGAAGTGGCATGATTCTGATGTTGTTTACATACCACATGAATGAAGAGGGCATACTTCATAGAATTCTTCATCAGACCCCATCAGCATCTGAACGTTTGCAGAATCAGCAAAAAATTATTGTGAAAAATGGTCGAAAAAACTGGCAGATGACCATTCTCGGTATAACCTATGATACCGTTTTCGAAGTGAGAGGAAGAGTCGAAAAAGCGAATATTTTTTTAGCCCATAGCTGAAACCAGAGCATCGCTTTGTGAGCAAGGCATCTATATTATTCAACTGCGTGAACCCTTAGTTCCTCATTGCACGAACTTCTTGGCATCTGCTGGAAAATGAATGGAATTTTGATAGGATCCGTTAGATGTCCAGCGCTGGACTCATAAGCACACCTCTCGCGATAAATCACTGAATCTCTGTAAAGAAACACAAGCCCCCTTTATGAGGCAAAGTGTCTCGTGGGAGGGCTAAAACGAGAAGCTGACAAGGGGGTTTTGCCGCCGGGTGTACGAGGGATTTCCGAAGGGCGGCCGTCTGGTTTCGCAATGTCCTCCACTACTTGTTCGTCGAGTGCTGTCCTCTGGCTCTTTAAAAGCGCATTTTGACTGTGCCACCTCCACTTCCGAAATCCTGATTCCGGTCACTTGACTAAGCTTTTGTTGTCATTTAGCGCACCTATTTAATCGAAACCATCACGAACATTCGAGGTATAAAGCATGTGGTTTCACATCGTCTCAACGTTATCGTTCGTGCCTTCGTTTCGTGGTTAGGCAGTTGTTAACAAGCTTAATTAAGAAAAAAGAAACGCAGACGTTATTCAACCTGGGTACATCTCTAACGCATTCACTATGATTTTTCCTTCTAGCTTATTTAACTTTAACACTTTTCTTATGATTTTCAACATTGAAGCTTTTATCATAGTATTCAAAGCGTCACATCTGATCTCTCTCTACAGAAATTAGTATCGCACATATTTTCAGCTTCTTTTTGTGAGCTTGTATTTTTACGTAGCTGTGATTTGCATGATCTCATCAATCCTTAATCTCCAAGAAAAAATTCCACTTTTTTTGCAGTTGTTCTTCGTCAACCATTGAAGATAAACTCTGAAGAACATGATTTCTTTGTATTGAACTCATAACATACAAAATTACCGTCTTCAAGAGAATACTTTAGTTGTAATCCACCTAAGATATGTACTATTTTCTGTTCTACGTCTTCTCATGCTAGCGCTACCTAACGTGCCTCCGAAAAAAAGGGATTTGTGTACTCATCTATTTTGGAAGTAAGCCTTTCGTGAGAGCGATGGTCTTCTTTTTGATACAGCGGCCGAAGTAGTACATTTGTCTCCTCTTTTTACACCTTTGATTGTTTTTACAAGTTGCTATGCTTGTATTCAACATAAGCATTGCATGAAAGGTTCATTTGTTCCTAAGCATTTTAATACCATGTTCGGCGAGTCCCCACACTGAGCAAAGTAGTCTCCCAGAAACTTTCGCCTAACGGAACCCTGCGTGTTCACTCCGTCCGTAATAGGACTACCACTGCAATACAAATGGCGGCATAGGCCCAGTAACCCAATTCTACTACGGACTCGGTTATTGTTATGTGTTCTCAATGTCACACTCTCGAATGTACCTCAATTACTCCATCCTCGCGTATCTGCCTGACAACCTTTTTCGTTCGAAATAATAAGAACTAAATGGAACACGGAGAAATATGAACATGGAATATGAATATGCACGCTCTACAGCGTCGTGATTAAATCCAGTTCTGATGCTTGAAGTGGTCGCCGGTCCTGACTCTGGATCCTTGATGACCACTTCACATTGTTAGGCTCGTATTTGGAACGCTTCATGTGATGATGATGATGTTCTACTTCTATGCTTGAATATTACAGATGCTATTCATATTCCTGCTGATACTGATCATTCACGGTGCTGCTCCGATCAGCATAGGTCGCGACTTCTCAACCACTGAAAAAGCGCCGTTTTCTGTCGAGGTAGATTTCCCAATGGAATAGCATCCATGCACTCCCTCAGCAACAAATGTCATTTAGGCAGGCATATTCTCTAATGAGGAAACGGGACAAGTATTTCCAATGGCTCCCGACACTGATTTTGAAGAAGCACAAGCGGCTCTAAAGTCTTTGCGAGGTGATCTTAAATTAATTAGCCGGATTCTTATTGTGGTATCACGGCTTGAACTTAGGTGATTCGTCGTTAATCTCCGAAGCGAAGCCGCCAGGCTTTGAACCGCAGCCACCGGGAATTCAAGAGACTCCAGAAAACTCAGAATCACTTAGGAACGCCCATGCAAGAAGTTAGTTCCCAAATAAAACCTTAATAGATTTACATCTTGGTAGGAAAGTATTTTGGTGGGAGACAGGACAATGGAATAAATAATTGTTGACATTATCAGCAGTAAATAGCCGGTACTAACTAATCTTTTGCCTGGAGGAGCTTCAAACACCGGTGACAACTGTTCTTTTCCTGTAGCTATTAGTGTCTTACGCATATCCTCTTGGAAGCCTTCTCAAGAATTTGATGATTAAATCATAGACTATTTTTAGGAACAATGGATTTTTCTTTTGCATTGTTAGGAGAGCACTTGAGGCGCAGACTACTTTGCCCTTGAAAAAATCCGTTGAACACGTTTTTCCAGCGAAAACCCTAGCCCAAATAGACTATCCAACCACTGCGGCAGCCTCTTATGGAGAGCCAGTCGACAGCGCCGTTGAATCATTTGGTAGCAAGGTACGAAATCCCGTCAGAATTGAAGTTTGGAGCACGAGTCTAGCTATAATATTTACAGGAACTCCCTGTCGAACAGCAAGAGTCGTCTGGAGAACAAAAGCTTACCACCACCGGCTCGCATGCAGATGTTGAGTTTTCATCGCCGGATTCCGAGGGGTCCGGACAAGACGAGTTGAATAGAAGTGTTGAGAAAGTGTCGGGTGAAGTCGGGCAATATTCTCCGGATGAACATCCGTCGACTTATGGTGAAATGGCTTATGACGGGCAACAACACTCAGTGCGGGGAACGGCAGCTGCTCCCGGGTACGATGACACCTCCAACGACGGCTATAGTTCGGTGATCTCACAGCCTTCTACAACGTTGTCTGACAGTGGATATGATTCAATGGCACAAAGTACTACCATGGCGGACGCAGGATATGACGGCGTACCACAGAACACAATAATACCAGAGCAAGGATACGGCGCTGCTCCGCAAACCACCGTAATGCCCGATGTGGGCTATGAAGGAGCAGGGCAAAACACCATACCGCAGGGAGCAGGTTACGACGTAGTAGCACAATC
The DNA here is from genome assembly GCA_037903475.1 of Ancylostoma caninum. Taxonomy (NCBI): domain Eukaryota; kingdom Metazoa; phylum Nematoda; class Chromadorea; order Rhabditida; family Ancylostomatidae; genus Ancylostoma; species Ancylostoma caninum. The sequence goes on from JBAJFG010000359.1 coordinate 681,991, forward strand.
CACACCTGTTCCTGAGCTGAACTATGACCGTGCACCACAGTCTTCTAGCTACGGCGTGCCGCAGACACCGGGCTATGAAGAAGTGCCACAGTACTCTAGTTCATATTCGTACACCGCTCCAGATGAAAGCTCGAAGACAACTGCTTCAATCACGGAAGCGTACAGCCCAGTGGACCGGAAGCAGCTACAGGACTTCTCTGAAGCAGTCAAGGAGAGATCGGACAACGACCAAGCAGTTGTGAGCCCACCCATTTCGAAGAAGATCTCTAGCTCTAACGAAGCAGATGCATCAAAGAAATACAAGGAAGAAGCCCCTGCTAGCACCTCGACCACACGCAAATCGGCTCTGATCGGTCCACCAGCTGATCGTGCACCACCACGTCGGGGAGCGGTCGAAGGTACCTGCTCAATAGCTGGAGCACACGCGCACAATGAACTCCCACTTCCTTACTAAATCTCGGCATTTTCATAATTTCGGCCTGATTGATATTTAAAGTAGTTTTATAGCTGGACTTTCAGGTTGCCCTGAACCGGGACTGTGCGCCAAGAACTGTTTTGTATACATCAACGAAAATGGATGTCAAGATTGTCAATGTCTATGGCAGGCGCTAGGTTCGTTATTCAGCAACCATTATGCAGCAGGTGCTGTTCTTTCAATAGTCCTCAAATACAGCATGCGATTCCGACGACGACTGTCCGGAAGCGGTACAATATTGCGACCTTGGAAAATGCAACTGCCGGCCAGGTCTGCGGCAAGACATGGCGCGTTCAGGTTTCTGCGAAGCAGATCCAGAATTCAAAGGGCCACTTCCACCAGTAGGTACGGCGATCTGCCACATTTATGATTTGATGCACTCAACTGACAACTCAGCGGTTACGCGGAGAACTTTCTTAAATCCATGATTGGTTTTATTATTAAGATCTTGGACATTTCTCAAGGAGATCGAAGCGTGCAACACCTACCCTCAACGAGAGCACGAGGAACGAGGATGATATCGTGATTCCCGAAGATGCGAGAACAGTGCTTTCGAGGGTATTCTGATGAGATTTATAAGTGCTCAAATTATCATAATATTCTAATATAAAGCATTATATATGTAAATATTGGAAAACGTATATTTATTTGAATACATATTATTGTAAGGAATATTGCAATTAGCATTACATCACCGCATCTAGGCAGTAACAGACACGATTCAGCTTCAGAAAGACGATCCATCACTGAGCACATTGATCATTTCAAGGAGCATACCATTTGCAGGTAAATGAAAATACCTAAATTGCACAGAGCTAGGAGTCATGAAGATTGGCGAGTATACATCACAGACCTCCTTAGAAAACAAAAGTATTTGTACCTTATCACCCTAAAGAGTTGCCTATGTCTATGTGCCCTCAATTCACGTAAGAAGTCAGCACAACACTCTGGCAACAAGCAGTCAAAACAAAAGGAGTATTGACGAATAGGATGCCATAACCTGCGAATGAGGATATAAACCGAACAAATACTGTTTGATGGAAGCAAATTGCAGACGCCTGAAAATTTTGCATGGCGTCTATGGCGGCTGCTGCCGAAGAACTGATTTCCTGAAAGTGCTGGAGTGGAATTGTTTGAGCACGAGTAAAGTAAAATCATGAACAAAGCAAAAGGAATTAACTCGCAACAACTTACTCAGGAAGCCTAAGAACTGTGTTTTGCATGAAATTGAAAGATGCGAATCCCACGATTAGGACATGCATGTTCGTGCAAAGTACAGCTTTTCAATCAATTGTTCTATACCAGCAGTAATCAAGTCCATGCAAAACCCATGCATAACCCAGATTTAGTGCGTAAAGATCTAGGTCTGTTTGGGGTAGTTCAATATTCAGTTTCCCATAGACATAAACTAGGACACATTTTAGTAATGATTACATAAAACTCGATTCGGGTCCACCGAGTAAATAGCCCAGTTGGTGTGTGCTCTCGGTTCCACTGCATTTCTTGAGATTCGCGTCAACGCTGCTCACCTGTAGAAAAAAAAGAAAGCACTTCCATATTCTGAGCAGCACTGACTAAGACTGGTAAAGAAAAAAATTCTATGAACACAAGGAATGGGGTACGAGGCTGTTCACAGCCATTGGATTTCTCGGTTGTTTTTTCTTACCCTGAATAATGTTGGTTGATTGTGTTATATCAGCCCACACTTGGGACGCAGACAAACAACACATTCCTCAAGAAATATTCGTCTTCGTTTTTATTCGGAAGTGATATGATGGGCATGCGAATCACAATTCTCAATATCTCAGTTGCACAATCAACCTAGGGTATTATCCTCATGTCAGCTAGGGCCTGTCACCTCGGAGATAGACTGACAAGTGAAGCTAGCTTCTTTACTTAAAAAACTATCAATGTATATCCGGATCTCTCGGAGGCTCATCATGACGCTGAGAGAAATGAGCAGTCACCGAGCATGCTACATATTTTCAGTGGAATAAACCCCTTGAACATGCGGAATTAGGCGCTTTGTAAACTCCCAATCAATACTAATACTATCGGAGTACCTTTAGTGATACTCCTATTCTTGAGGATGTAACAAATGATTGAATGGTTTCTCCAGGCACATATGTAGCATATGCACCATTTTCTCGTGAACGGACAAGTTTTGCAAATTTCAGGCATCGCTCTTCCGCCGTCGCCGCCCCCGAGCAGTGGAGAAGTCTCTAGGTGATCTAATAAGTCTATGAACTGAACGCTGGTCAATCTTTGATATTTAAACAAATTAGACAAAAATTGTTCAACTGAATCGCATAATAGAATGTGAATGAACGCTGATCTTTGACTCTAATTTTTCAAATCTTCTCCTTTACTTTAAACGTTCTCCAACATTTTTTTAAACAAGAAATATGAGAGTAGATACGCCTTAGCTTGCGACTTGTACCAGATTAAAGTGGAGCTGATACATTTGTCATAAATGGGTACAACAACTAGTATTTTTGAAATACGCTTAGTTCTAACGCTTTTCTCTCCCCAAATATGTATTACAAGCAAATACCAACGTTTGCAAAACACTTGCCGAGTCCTTTCCAATCGCTTTAGAGACATGTTGCACAAACAACAATCCTCTATCTTATTCAAGATTGTTCTGCACCGGTAGTAGTTATCCAACGTTCGAATTTGTCGAGAATGTCAGCGAAAATCAAAACAGTCTCGTGCCGTTCGCAAACGGTGGGACGGAAGTGGGTGGAAATGGGAAAGAAAAAGTAAGATTTAGGATGAAAGAGGGAGCTGGCCAGCCAGGATCTGGCAAGCCAATTTATTTCAAAATTGAATTTAAAACAAATAGTAAGGAGTAGATCAGCCTAGAGAAATCGATGGGCGCGAAAGACAAGAAAAAGCGAAAGATAAGAAATTCAGTGAAAGGCCGGAGCTGGAATTATACACCAATTGTTCAAGAGAAAAGAAGAAAAAGATGCTGAAATTACGTAACATATAAGAGCACAACCACTGTTGGCTAAAATAGGCTGCATAAAACCTCGATTTCTTTTTGTGCTCACCCTAACACGCAAAATAAGGTTATAAGGTTCAACGCAAGTGCTCAGCCGTTTCAATACATACCACCCCGCTTTCTGACTCTCACCTTTTCGTCAACATAAAACTCACCTAATTATATCCATAGGATCAAATATGTATGCTCCCATTGCCTTGAATAATACGGTTGAGTCAAGACTCTTAATTTGATGAACTTCATTTAGTAAGCTTGTACTTTCAAATACAGCAAGAAAAACAACATGAGAGCAGCTCTATTCCTATGTTCTAGAATATTAATCGACCGGAGCATCACTGGGACATTCCCCTACCTTCAGCGTCTTCAATCTCTGCCAAGGCTCATCAACACTTCGCCTTTGAAAGTAAGATCCTTGCAGCATTATTCGAACAACCTATGAAATTGAATCAACATTTCAGAAACCTGCTGAAACGGCAAAAGACATCAAAAATGTGGATAGATGGATGGAAAGGTGAGATTTCAAAAGTTGCGTACAACTACAATAGTGCTGGGATGTATTGAGCTGTGTTCAGGAAGTCCATAAGACTAGTGGAATTCCCGATTTCCGCTAGATTTATAGCTGCTCGATCGAGAGGTATCCCAGTTTTGCCACCACTAGCACTTGGAGTGCATCCAACAAAAGAAGAGCTTAGACGACATAATCAGTTCAAAAAGAGTACAGGACGTTAAAAAAACGATCTTGACTTACTTGGGCCGAAAATTCTGTAAAAAAAACCGTGCTATGTTATTTGTTTGGTGCAATAAATAACTACCTGATGTGAAGTCTTTTACAATGATTTCTGAAGCTTGCAAATTTACAGTGGACGGCAATGGCGGTGGCCCATCTGCGGCCTTGAGAAGGACGCCGCACAACCGCACGAGCGCGCTGGGATCGGTATCGTCTGCCGTCGGAATGCTCTTCCTAAGCTTTTTTCTTCCCGATTTGGTCAAAAATCCTTGAAATCGGGTAGAAAAGCTGCTAGAAATAGCATAACAGCAGCAGAAAACATCGGTTACGGCACGCGCGGCGCGGTTGCGCGACGTTCCTTCTCGAGGCCGCAAATGGGCCACCGTCATTGCCGTCCACTGTAAGTGTATTTCCAAAAAATAAGTGGTTGACAAAGTACAACCTGTTATTACACGCAGTTACGACGTTGGACCGAATGGATGAGGGCAGATATGTTGGTACAGTCGGGTCCGGCAGCCACTGCAAATGGGCGCCGGCGGGCGCCGGCCGCCGCCACCCTCCGGCGCCCCGGTATTAATGAGCTATAAATCACTCGAGCTTGGGAGAAAGCGAAGAAAAATACAATTTTAGTCCATAGTAGACAGAGTGCAGTGGATATGTTAAGGCTATAAAGCAGGGGACCATTTTCACAACTTTCACGTTTTTTCATTTTTGTGATTTTCATGGGGAAAGATTTCTGAATACACAATAAGCGAAGCCAACTCTTCCATTTTCTGCTATAGTACACTGCTTCGCGAATACAAAAATGGCCGTTATTCTTCTATAGATGGACACAGTACTTCAGTTATCCCATCTGAATAATAAAGCTCATCCAATTCGGGATCCTCAGAAATAATTGAAATCCGTATAAATTGTTCCATATCCATTGCGAAGTAGTTCTACCGCTGTCATTTATCTTTCGTGGAGCAGTCCTTTACGGCGGAGTTACTCTCTCCCGGTTTCCCTCAACTTTGAAAAAGTGGTTTTTCACTATTACTTACACTATTACTATTACTTACACTTACACTTATCGTAGTTTATCTTCGAAATTTATGCAAAACGTTGCCGGATGCCTTCCTGGACTACCCGAAGGAGATCACGGGGGACGTTCCAAGCAGTGAACCCCAAACACTGCGATACTTAACTCTGGATCTCCAACGGAGTGGAACCAGCGATAGGGACAGATTGCAATCTGCCACTCAAACCACTGAGCCATCCGGGCTACTTTTTATGTTGGAGTTTGTTAGATAACTGCAGCAGTCGTAGGCAGCATACTATATGTATTTGCAAAACGGGGGCACAGGGCAGGATTCGATCCCCTGACCACCACAACGTCGATCATTCGCTCAACCCACTGAGCTATGCGCGCACGAGATGCAACATACAAATAGTGTCCAATCTTACTTACACTTACACTTATCGTAGTTTATCTTAGAAATTTAGGTGAAAAGGGAGTTGGGTGGGGCCACTCCTGTGAAGCCTAAGCCTAAGCCTTAAACCCATTCTTAAGCATAGGGTTAGGAAGGCATCCGGCAACGTTTTGCATAAATTTCGAAGATAAACTACGATAAGTGTAAGTGTAAGTAATAGTGGAAAACTCTTTCGAAGATAAACTACGATAAGTGTAAGTAATAGTAATAGTGTAAGTAAAAAAACCACTTTTTCAAAGTTGAGGGAAACCGGGAGAGAGTAACTCCGCCGTAAAGGACTGCTCCACGAAAGATAAATGACAGCGGTAGAACTACTTCGCAATGGATATGGAACAATTTATACGGATTTCAATTATTTCTGAGGATCCCGAATTGGATGAGCTTTATTATTCAGATGGGATAACTGAAGTACTGTGTCCATCTATAGAAGAATAACGGCCATTTTTGTATTCGCGAAGCAGTGTACTATAGCAGAAAATGGAAGAGTTAGCTTCGCTTATTGTGTATTCAGAAATCTTTCCCCATGAAAATCACAAAAATGAAAAAACGTGAAAGTTGTGAAAATGGTCCCCTGCTTTATAGCCTTAACATATCCACTGCACTCTGTCTACTATGGACTAAAATTGTATTTTTCTTCGCTTTCTCCCAAGCTCGAGTGATTTATAGCTCATTAATACGGGGGCGCTGGAGGGTGGTGGCGGACGGCTCCCGCCGGCGCCCATTTGCAGTGGCTGCCGGACCCGACTGTAAGGTAGGAAATGATTACAAAAAATTTGAGGGGAATCTGGCTTCAGATCGAATCTTCGAGGAGTGATGAGAGGAGAGGAGATATGAATATTAAGAATGTGCAGAAATATGAATATTCTAGAAGAGCGGGCCCGAAATTCCCACTCGTTTCTTAGTTTATGCTTCCACTTTCCTAATCAGCTGCTCCCGGTTCTGGGTTCATATTGCGTTCATCCTAAAAAGGAATTCCGTTCATAAACAGCTAGACGTGTAAATGCCCCAAATTTTAGCACCATTGAACCAAAAATTTAAATCGTTCCTGTAGCTATAACGCTCTGTACGTCTTCTGCATACTCGCGAGGCACAATTAATTTCACACCTGGAATTATAGTGTAAGACTGCTCGTCAACCTTCCTCAAGTTTCCATTCTGTATACGATTAGCTTCCTGTGCGCTTTATTTGAACACTTCTTCCAACCTAATTTATTCAAAAACCTATGGGATGGTAAAATAAAAAATCTGTACGTGTTGCTGCACTAGCACTACAATACGAAAAATGTACAAGGTTATTATCAGAAATGGAATAATTTAGTATACACTCACACAAGATCTCGACCTTGGCAAATTACTTGTACTCGATCGACATAGCTAACTGCCACGGTCCTCAGTTCTTCAAATCTGTTCAGAGCCACAACGGAAAAGATAGGCAAATCCTTACTCGTATTATGCATTATAAAGAGTGAACATCGGCGAAATAAAAATCGAGAATTACACTAAAGCATCATATTTATAATTTACATCGATTATTAGGAACATTCAATAGGAAAAGTAGATAAGATTGTGGAAACATAAGATATATCTGAATCAACAACAAAAATGCATGCAACCTTATTAGCTGCAATGGAAAAAAGTGGTGAATTAGGGAATATACTTCGCTTATACAATCAAAAGAACGGAATCTCTTCATTCGAAAAAAAAAAATCAAGCGAATTCGCTCCTAAGATGCCACTCTCTCTTGAGATGGTCGAGAATGCATAACTTCCTTAGAATAGCGCGGAGCTGTGGCATTTCATCCTTGAACTCATCCTAGGATGACAACATTATTAGTGTGAGGCTACATTCAAGAACTAAAATTGGGGACAGCGCTAAACACTAACCTTGAAAGTTTCAAAGATCATTTCAGTGTAAGCGCGACCACCGCAATTAACAAGGTAATCACGTAATTTTTCAGCCATAGTCACGTACTTGTCCTTGACGAAAACTTCCTAAATATCATTCAAAGAACATTCACTACTGTAAATCCATACGAATCTCCACCCACAGAAGCTCTTCCGTCCTTCGCCTTGCGTTTTCTTGCATGAATTGCTGCGAAAAGACTGTCGCTAACTTTTTTGCCACTGAATGGAGCCTGCTCAGTGGTATGGGTCGAAGCCGACAGCACAGCCTTAGACGAAGGAACCGCCATGCAAAACTTCCGAATAAATGACCTATTAGACCTGAACGATATCTAGTGCTAAGGCTATTTCGACACACGGAATCACGATTTTAAAAAGCATTACAGCAGAACCACAAGAGCACACCTTTTGCCAAGTGCCTTGGCAGCGTTGCTCGCCACAGCGGCTGCCTCCTTCTCGATAAGATAATCGGATGGTTTGTCATCAACCAAGTCGTCATGTTGTATAGCACAACGAACACCAGCTGATTTCAATAAACAGCTGAGCACAAAATCATCATTCGCTCCTGTTTCCGATTTTTCTTCGCTGTCTCTTCTGCTAATATTCGTTTTCTTCGATTTTGCAAACGAATCTGTCTTGGAAGTGGATGCTTCGAGACCAAAACTGCTGTGCAACCCCTTACTCGTCCTCGACTGATCTGACTTCTTCTCATTATTTTGTTTCGGTGACGTCAAAGGATTCGAGATAGTTTTTCCTCCTTCACTTGATGTAGTAAGAAGCAAATTTCTGAAACTTCTATCCTTTCATTGTTTGACAACTCAGCACAAGATGAGTATCAAATATCGTTAATCACATTTTGACTGACTGTTCGGCTGGTGTGCATACCTATCAAAGGATTTTGAAACCAATAAAGGAAATACAACTATGAGCAAAAGTTTACTTTTGCCACTAAATTCTACAGAACTACGAAAAAGGTAGCCAGGATGCACGACTACTCTAGCGTCTACGATACAACAAGATGTGATGATTCAGTCTTCTTTTGGTAAACATGCAAGCTAATTAATTAGCTAGCGGCTGGTTTTCAAGCAGATATTCCGAGTAACAATGGAAAGACACCACACGCAAACCTTGCCAACTGCTTTGCCCGCTCGCGAAGCTCAGCTTTCTTTTCTTCACTCAACGCAAGAGGCACTCCACCGTCCACACATTCTTCAATTTCTTCGCGATTGTTTTTTGTCTTTTTACGTTTCCTCAAAACTTTATGATCACCACTTACGAAGAAAAAAACTTCGATGTGCAACCTACTTTCGGTCGTTTTCGTCAAAAAAGTTGACCTTCCGTATTTCACTAGTCTCCGATGCAAACAAAGTACCAGTTTCTGTCGGAGCATCCTTCTAAAAAGTGCGTTTCAGGACTTCACCTTAAAAAGGTAGAAAATGAAACAACAAACATTGACGTCAGAAAGAGAGAATGGTAGAAAATGAAACAACAAACATTGACGTCAGAAAGAGAGAATAAGTCGTGTAGATCATTTGTCTTGAAGAATTGACGCTGCTTCGGATCTTTTAATATGCGATTGGCCAAGAACTGCTTGAAAATTTGTCTAAAGGCTTCTTTTACTCTATTCGTTCAAGATGTACCTAACCAACAACTTTACCTGTGATAAACCTTTTCTTCTATTGTGCCAGCACAAAGCAATCTATAGACAGTTACAGCGCGCTCTTGGCCGATTCGCCACGATCTCTCCTTTGCCTGGGTATCCGTAGAAGGATTCCAGTCCGGATCAAAGATCACCACCTAAAGGGTGGTTGAGCACATGCTGCATGAAAACTAACAGAGTTGTGCGGATCCAATAAAAAGTTATCGGAATAAGAACTAAACATGTTCCAACTAAACAAAGATAACTGCGAAATATAGGCTATAAAATGCAGAAAAAACGTTTGGAAAGTATTTGACCTTATTGGCAGCTGTCAGGTTGATCCCAAGTCCACCTACACGTGTTGTAAGCAAAAAGATAAAAATGTCCGGGTCCTCGTTGAACTGCTGTACTCTCTTTTGACGGCTTCCAATATTTGTGCTACCATCCATACGAAGATAAGTAAACCTTAGCAGAAACACACTAATTTATTCTACCACAACCAAAAAAGAAAGGAACGTACCGATCGTTCTGTAATCTCTTTTCGAGAATATCCAACATTTCGCGGCTTTGGCTGAAGACGAGCGCCTTTTCGCCACCCTGCAAGCAGTTACCACCTTTGCTCATGGAATGGTACAAGACATTAACCGTAGCATTACTCATCTACCATCATTACCGTAGTGCACATAGAAAGGAATATATAAACTACGACAGCGAAACTTCCACTCGTCTACGAAAATCTACAACCTTGACCATTCCGAATTTGTTTCTTTCGTAAAACAACGGCAAAATTTCATATAACTTCGGTGATTGGATATCACAAACACTCGCTCATATGAGGAACTTCACAGAAAACCATTCCGAGTAAACCGGTAGCATTTGAAAAAAAAAACAACGAAAGAGTACATGAAGTCCTAAGGAGGATGTTTTTTCTAATGATCTCTCTCTTACTATCTCTCTTGTCCTTCAATCTCGATGTCTTTAACTCAGTGTGCTTTCAATATCAGTGTTTAAGTTTTGTTGTATGAGTCTTGGATGTTAATGTTACGCTGTGTTTGTGTTAGGTTGTTTTAGTCATACACGGACGTTGTCTGTGTCAATAAATATGTGCTAAAACACAAACCCCAATGCATGGAACACTACGACAAATAACGAACACATGGACGAAGAATCAACACCATCCTATGCATTTCTTTTTCATGAAGCTTAACTGGGACTCAATATTTTATATAAACAAGTTGAAAGCCTATCCTAAAAACCGCCACATGGAAGATCTGAGCAGAAGCTTGAAAATTTTCCTCACCTGTTTCTTCCAAATCGCGAGCAACTGCATCAGAACACGCATTTTCCCGCTACGTTCAGGGAATCCAAAGGATTTTGAAGGATCCTCAGACTCATCGAACTCGCCTTAAAGAGCATTCAAAAAGGAGCAAGCGGTTCAGGATGAGCAGGAGAACCTCAGAATTGTTAAATTACCATGACGATTTGGTCCCTCGGTAACCAAGTCGGGATGATTGCAAAGTTTTCGCAAGAGAGTTAAGCCAACAAAAGGATCCAGTCTTCCTCGGAAAATGTTGCGGCATTCGCGAGAACTGAGATAGTCCAGATAAAGGCGCCGCTGTTCGGATGACAGCTCACAAAACAAAACCTAAAAATAAATCTCACACGACATGAAGGATTATATCGCAAGGAGCCTCTTATTTACAGGCAGCTAGCGCATGATTCTCAATAATGAAGCACATCGAATTTTATTTTTTAACAAATAATGAATAAGCTAGGGCAGCTCCAAACAAAGTTACACCTAAAATTTGTTTAAAAACAATGAAAAACAAAGAAAAAACTGAAACTTAATAGAATCACCTTTTCATTTTTGTCTGGCAAATCAAGAGATCGCTTCACATCTTTCTTCAGACGGCGCAGGATATAGGGACTAATAGCATCTCTTGAAATATTTTACTATCTAATAAGCAGGACAGAGTTAATAACTGTCAGAATTAACCCCTTACCTAAGTACCACAGCACATTTGTACGCCGTTACAAGCTGTTGTTTTGTGGCATTCGCGTAACCTCCCTGGGTAATCGGTATCGCAAACCTCTCCGTAAATGTTTCCAGGCTGTTCAGTTTCCCACAGTATACAAAATCCATGAGTGACCTAAATTACAACGCCATGACAATCCTTCAGTGAATTGCAATCCTTCACAAATACGCACCAAATTTCAGTAAGAGAATTCTGCAAAGGAGTTCCACTGAGAATAAGTCGACATGGAGTATGCAACTGCTTGACAGTTTGTGATACCTAGAAAGCCATTGGATTTGTATTCTTCGATGCGGCACATTTCGCTAGATCCCACACACCTGTGCTTTTGGGTTGCGAATCTTATGGCCTTCATCTAAAACAACATAATGCCATGAAATCGGTAGCAGCAACTTGCTATACCTTTGAAAAGTTGAGTAAGTTGTAACCAAAATAGATCCTCCACTAAAAATGTTGTGTTTTACTAATCATCTTCAAGCACATAAATACAACGACAGGGATACCAGAGGGCATTTTGTGGTTGACCTGGTCACTCGAGAGACTAAATCAACTAGTTACTAAAGCGGACTAGTAAAATATATTCGGTTGGTGAAAAAGTTGCGCGACACCCACAACAAAATGTTTGGAAATCAATTTCTTCACTAAAGCAAAACCTCAATTAATAATATATTGACCACTAATGTCTAATAGCTTTGTCCTCTACCACTTTCGGGCAGCTTCTCTAGTCCTTTCTGCCAGAACTCCAGAGGCAATGGATCGAAAAATTTTGATACCTCACATTCGAGTCCCTGTTGATTGCCAACACTCATTTTCCCTAGGTGGTTGTTCCTGGCCAGGGAAAGGTGACAGTCCGGAAGGGTCGGGTCTGGCGAACACGACAGGTGTGACAGAAATTTCCAGTCGAGATCCTGAGTCTTCTCACGACTTGCATTTACAATTGGTGCGCGAGCGTTGCAAAAGATAAACAGTTGCTCGTTTTGAGTGCTTTTCGCGAATGATACATGCCAAGTTCTGATGTTGGGTAGCGTAGAGATCGCTCATCACTGTGATGCCACCACTTAGGAACTCGTGGTGAAGCTTTTCTGGGAAAATTCGTTTCGGATGGGCCTGCTTTTGACTATTTTAGAGGTGTTTCCGGACAGGGAATCCATTCGCGCTACTGGGCGTTGTTCGCGTAGATGAACAAGCTTTTGTTCTCAGCAACCATATCCTTTAGGAAGTTCCTCCCATGTGGCCAAGAAACAGCGAGTATTCGATGCTCACTCGGCATGACTTTCCATTCGCAGAACCGGCGGAGTACTCACATCCAGCCAACTTTGCTATGATCGAGACCGAGAGGAAACCTGATAACGGTCGCACAGTCGCACTTGAGTGTCTTCGCTAATTCGCAGGTATTTCCAATTTTTGTATCTTAGAAAGGAAAATAAAAAGCACAACTTTTTCACCAACCCAATACATGATAGCCTGCGACCCGTAACTGCCGTAGGCTGGGATTCTTGAAACGACAACGAAGAAAACCATCGATAGTTAGGGCGATTGGTTACCGTATAGATTTCGTAATGGTAGAAGACGCAGGACGCAAAAGTTGGCTACCTATCCTGGTTTCGCTTGGTTATGCGTTCATGGATCCAAGCCCAGATGACGTTCAGATAAGTAGTGCGTCACACCGCAAATGCCTCCGGGTCTCCCTATGTGTGGAAACTGTGACAGGAAAACACCTCCGGTTAATAGCCATCTTGTTGATGAGTGCCCGTTTAGTGCCTTTGAAATTACCAGAACCGTGAAATACTGCCACCTATAGGAACATGAGAGTCGGAAGCGAAATATTTGAAAGGCAATCTATAGTAGCTTAAACTCACCCTACAGCGAGGCATCCACTGATGGATTTCGCCCACCCACTGTCTCAGAAGTGTCGATGGACAGATGATTAAGCATGGGCCAAGACCTTTGAAACTGCAACAAGCAAAAATAAGTAGGTTGATGGAAGTCTTATAATGGTAGAAGTTTCTCTCACTTCATGTAGTTATCTTGCTTTTGGGACTCGTCCAGCGCTCGGAGAAATGCAATAACCTTGAGTAATGGAAAATAAACCTTCCAACAGACCATGATACTTTCTTTGAAATACCTGTACAGTTTTCCCAAGACCCATTTCATCAGCCAAAATACCACCAACATATTGTTCATGCAACCCGGATAGCCAGACGACACCTTTCTTTTGATATCTGAACTTGGGAAAGAAGATAGAGTAAGCGATTTCAGTCCATTTACGTTTGCTCAAATGAAGAGAAAGGAATATGCATACTAAAGTACAACTAGATGCTTTAAAGTTACAGTACTTCACCCATTTAGACATAACATGGGAACATTTGAGAGTCAGACGTAAAACTGGCACTGTAGAAGGAATCGATAAGGCATAATATGATACTCACTTATACAGACGATCCCAAACCTGTCGAGATATCTTCAGAGAATCAGTGAGCTCTTTGTACTCAATGTTGTCACCCACATCAGAGGAGACAGTTGTCCTTAAAATAGTTTCTTTTAAAACAGTAACTGTGTTCATTGCAACGGCTGTGAGATCAACAGCGATTCATACATGACAATTCACTCGAATACTAGCAGAAACCTCAAACGCTCTTCGAAATCATTGTCATTGCTGTCGTCCAGATAAGAACTATGGGTTCTTTTCGGCTTCGAAATCTTCTGTCGCTTTGCATGAGATGATCCGTCCTTAGAATCATCACTGAAAACAGCAGTAATTCTTCGCCAAAGTTTCAGCATGAAAAGCAGGAATGAACTGTCAGTGCCAAAGAAATCCAGAGAACATCGCACAACAAATATCACTGAAAGTGATCGCTATGCAGAGGTGCCGGTTAAAGGTTAAAAAAGAATTTCGTAGGGGAAATGGCTCACTCCACATCAGCTGGTTCCGAGAAGCTTCCTTCAGACATTGTTTCGTAATCACCATCTGCAGGAATGTATTCATTGTCACTGCTCCTGCTACAAGCACTCGATTCACCTAAGCATAATAGCTTAGACGTCGCTATAGATAGGCACAGCGTACTCCAAAGGTAAAATTGAGTCTTAACAAAGTCCTAGCGCTTTCTCCTCAGTTGCAACTGTCTCCGCCCATTTGTTATCGTTTAGCTATCTGTTATATATGATTCGAAAAAGTTGTTCATCTTCTAGTAGGAAGTCGTAATGAATTTTTTCTAACCAATAACTTGCTCATCTTTTGAGCCTACATAAACGTAAACAGAGTAAACGAAAAATGGCAGTACTGATAACCACTTTTGGCATTCAGTTAAAGCTCGAAAGGCAACCAAAACTGCTCAGACGACCTGTGATAAGTAAGAAAGAGACGTTGCGCTCGAAACAACCGCTCAATGGCCATTTTCGAAGTTTGGAGAAGAAATATTTGGTAATGCTGACAACAACTACTTCAATCAAACAAATTCCCTTCACGAAGGCCTGAGAATTGCTCGAGAGGAATCGCATACAGATGTACCTCATACTTCCCAAATGAACCCTTCAAATTAGGTAGTTGGGCTAAAAGAGTCGATCACAGGGATCTAATTATCCTACCCATGACAACATCCTGACAATTTTCTTTCGCGGTTATATTCTAACGAGGTTACGCGATCAAAAATCATCAGATGCTTTCTGGTCCCCATTGAACACAACGGAAAAATGGTTTTTTTTCGACCTGGCACTTTCTTCTTGAGGCTAAAAACTAAGACACTAAAAATTTTGGGGGAGGTTATGGTGATAGAATTGTAGAGGAAGGAAAGCGTTTTGGGAAGGTAGAAATCACCACACGAAATAATGGCAATGAAAAAAAATGCGACCGAAGCAGGCAGAAAATGGGACAAAAAAAGTGAGCGAAACAAACGCAATGATTTATTTTAGCATCCAGTACAGAGTGGAAATTTTATCTCTAAGCTAAGGTGACCTGAGCAGAAAAAAATACAGGAAGCTAGCACTTCTATAGACAGATACCAATAAAGTGAGGTATGGGGCTAAACGTGACTTTGGCAGTCTATGAGGAGAAATCAAAAGAGCTATAGGCGATGTTTTCGAGCCTAAGTGAACTGTTAGCAATCCAATGATGTACAGGGAACTCCAAAAGTACGCCAGCTTTTTCGCGAATTTCTCTTCAAACACAAAACCAAATGAGATGATCAGGGCATGTTATTGAAATAGAAGAAATTCTCTGTCGATCCATGTATGAAATGATGAGTAAAAGTCGAGCCAAAACCAGTACATTGGCTCCAGCCAAAAGCGAGACAGTGCAATGAAGGAGGAGGGCGCGGAGCGAGAACCGGAGCCGTTCTTAAGGGCCGGCTCCGGTACCCTTCATCTTTAGCGGGAACGACTTACAACGTCTTCCCAGAAGAAGTGATGAGTAATAAAGGTGTAATTTCACAAAAAGTGGCCACTATGTACCCTTCATTAATATGTCCACGTTTCAAATAAGGAAGTTATTAGGGAAAAACAGCCGTTTTGGCACTTCTCAGTATTATCAAAAGGGAAAGGGTTGCCGTGGGTGAATTATAGGGTAGTGGGCACCAGGAGGTAGGATCTGGAGTCCTCATATTCCTCGGACCCTCCCATTTTGGATATAATAGCAATTTGAGTGTCTTTTAAAGTTGAAATTACTGCCAGATTTTCCCCAACGAGGCGATTACTCATCACGCCGCCGCCGTCAGTTCGCTGCAGATGGAAGGGTATGCCTGAGCTTGCCTAAATAGAATGTAAACGGCAACTGAATTACTAAAAAACACTATGTCTGTAATGTGACGACCTCCCCCCCCCCTCCCGGTAGTCCGGTCGTCGCCTTTTTGTGACAGCCAGCTAAGAACGCTGCCGCTATCCCCCTCCCCCACCTCGAGGTCGATGACCCCTTCACTTTTGACACCTCTGACAGGCCTCAGACCCCTCAGACCCGCTTCACTTCGCAGACCCCCGGCTCCCTCCTATCGCACCCATGATGTAGAATACTTACCAGAACTCGAAGTACTTGGAGAGCAATGGCATTTATGAGGAGAACCTGGGCGAGTGAAAAGGTCGAAACCTTTGGCAGAATCGACATTTTCTCCAAGAATGTTTTGAATAACCTCAAAAAAAAAAGAACCATAAAAGGAACTGAATGTGGTGTAGGGCAACAGAAAAAAAAACAAACATCTTTCTCGAGATCATCTATGTCACGTGTAGACACACCAGCGATGTCTAGCTCATCGTTGCTAGGTGCATTCTCTTCCGGAAGTTCGGCTGAAATAATAAAATCATATCTAAAAACTACTTATATTCACTTTCTTGAATGATTACCTTCTCGCTGCTCAACGAAATTTTAATTCACTCACCGTTTTAGAGGATGAAGACTTGGGAATTCAGTATAAGGTAGTGCACTTAATCTGTTCTATCCCTGCTTATCCAGTGGCCTCGTAACAGCTCCCTAACATCAACTAATGGCAAGTCAATCTACGCTTTTTATGGAAAAACTTGTCAACTCCTGGTGAATGCTTGCGAGTGTTCGAAGAAAACAGACACCTCATAAATCCAGTTTTGTAGGATGCCTTACAGTAACAACAGACTAAAAGAGAACCTAAAATTGCGAACAAGTCTGAGAATCTCTTGCACTCACGATGAGGGTCAATTATCAATTCGATACATCCATCCTACTTCACACAAACACTCCAGTTCTTTCCAGAGTATGTAACGTTCCATTTGAATATACGATTTTCTAAATCAATAAAGCAATCACCTTTTGTTTTCTCTGAGTCTGGCGCTCCAGGCGCACCCGGATATGGTTCCATGCCGAGAAATGTGTTATATCGCTCTAAACTCATCTCAAGCAACCAGTCAATATTAATTGCTTAACATAGCATGGTAAGCATATTGTTAAACAACTCCGACAGTATTGAAATAGAAAAATAGCTAACTTTTATCAACAGAACATTCAACATGACAACGTAACGCAATTCTGAATACAGCGCGAGAAATGAGAATAAAGTTCAACAGATGACATTTGATATCATAGCGAACACTAGGGCAAGAACCGTCCGTTACTAGATAGGAAAAATTTTTGGCTTAGAAACTTCATCACATGAGCACACGCGTTCTATTAGAAGCAGAGCACAAAATATGAGACTTCATTAGTGAGAGAATTAAGATGAACTAAAAGAATAGATACATCGTGTTAACGTTGAGCATTTCTTTGAAAACCGGTAGAACTGAGCCTATGAAACAAAAAGCAAAAATCAGTTTTGCTTTTTAGACAATTTGTCGCGTAACTCTTTGTTGAGTTCTTCGTGTTTAAGCATCATGAGGTTGCGACAGTGATTGCTGAGATCGTCAACGCTTTCGAAACTTGATGGATCAACAGGAGGTAGGAATTCTACTAGACACTCGCCACTCTCTAGCCTCCTCTCAGCCTGAAACTCACTGAAGATTCTTAGCGTATTTACGAAATATGTATCATAAATACATTCCCTGACCTTGAGTGAGGCCATATTTTGAACGTATTTCTAAGAAAAATGTGAGGAGCTAACACATGAGGAAACATGTGTAGAACGAGCAAGTCGGAAAGTGGTAGCAAGGGAGGCCTTTCGATGTGAACGATGCAGAAAGATTAGAAGACCTTTTCAAATGTCATATAGTAAAGAAGCCGTGGAATCGGATAACAGAGAAATGATTCATGAATTATCGATCGAGTTATGTATTGGAAACTTAAACACAATACACAACAGAAGTACAAAAATCCTCCCGACTCCTACCGCGGACCCCCAGAAGAAAGCGTCGTAACAAAAAAGACCACATGAAATTATGACCATATTACTACTACACTGAACTCGTCATTGTCATGGGAAGAGGCAAAACATCTATTCATCAGACCTAAAAACTTAAAAACTGCTCGCGCCAGCTCGAATGGATGCATTTGATTAAGGATTCCGTAAGGATAACAAGAGGAAAGGTTGAAACGAATATGATACAACTTAACTGCCAATTTCCAAGCAAAGAAATGTCAAAAGATATGTGTACTTACAGCGTCATAGAAGAAACTGTGGGAAGAGAACACGCAGCACACCACTGGAATCTGAAAACGAAACGTACTATAAATAGAAGGAAAGCCACAAGGTCGAGTCAATTGCAATGCAAATGATTAAGCAACAAACCTTAGCCTCGATTGAAAGAATAAATGCACCCTTCTTAAAAGGAAGCATGGTCTTTCCAGGGTTTCGAGTACCTTCTGGGTAAATCCATACCTTTCTCTGAAATGCACACCCATAACTTCGAAAGGGACCAAAACAAGGGAAGAATGACTGGCCTGATGTTCAATGATGGCAGCCAACGTCATGTCAACAGCTTTGTGAGCCTTTTCTTTACTAAAGCGATTGATCCATATGGAATTACACATATAAGCACAGAGATTGAATCCTGGCAAAAACTTGAGACTGCTCTTCAGCATGACAGCACAGTTCCTGGGCCAGCAATAAGACATTCCTAAACGAAATCAAATCACCATTTACTCAAGAATAAACAGGGAATTTTTACATTTTTACAAGTCGGAAGCGAAAAGGGAGCTAGAGGGGGGGGGACATATAAAAGGTCATAGGCTTCACCTTGAAAGCCTAAGTAAAAGCACTAGCCTAAGCCTCATTGTGTTAAAGACTTCCGCTATGAACAACAAAAGGATCGAATTTCTAAATGACCATAAGTGTAGGAAGAACCTCCTCCCCGTAATCTCGAAAGCACGCTCTTGGCAGCATATAAAAGAAATCGGACCTCTGACTTTTCCTATGGTCCCATAAACTGCATCTGTATGTGACAAGAGAGTTCCCACATTTCAAATTGAAATATCACGCGATGATTCAAAGATTCTACAGTTATACAGCATACAGTTTTGACTAGTTTAGGAACTTACACGACATCGTAGTATGCCAGTAATGTGCATACTTTGACAAAGTGCTAAACTCATTACGAGCAATTCTTACTGCAAACATGCCGCAATTAACTGCAAAAACCACACCTACTATCGTTCTGGGGCATGTCTGAATTAAAGGATGAATTGTTCACTCCGCGTCTTAACGTAATCTAATCAGGCGTAAAGTAAAGTCCTAGGTGTAGTCGCACTCGCGGCACTACAACTGACTGTTAAAGTCAACAAAATGAGAGCTCATGGTTACCTGATGGTGTTAATTGCATACAGGATTGTTCTGAAGGCCTCCTCCATCTGTTCCTACTAATTTCGAAGTCCTCTAGTAGGTTTTTTTTTCACATTCCCGGCAAATCTCATAGGATCACCACCACAGTTAAACTAGTGACCATCTTCAGGACTACATGGCCACTAGATAATAAAGAGCTCTCACTTTTTAAACGTCAACCGTCAGTTGTAGTGCTGCAGGTGCGGCTGTATACCCAAGGCTTTGGTTTACGCCCGATAGGATTACGGTAAGACACGGCCTGAACAATTCATCTCATGTCTGAATTCGCGACACATTAGGCCCAAATGACGTGCCTCAAGCAGACAAAATGAAGCTTGATGATAAAAGTTATGCGTCCCAATCGTATCGGTCAGTTTACTGTCAAATCCTTTAATAAATGAATAAATTAACCCTCTGAATAAAGGCTATCCGTAACCTCCTAAACTACTCGACTGCGGTCAAATTTTCATAAGCTGTCAGTGCAACACATTTACTTTCAAACATGCGTTCAACGCGTAACACCAAGTCACGCAATGCAATCTCAGTATTGGGCAAATTTCCGAGAGGATTCTCAACCGATGAGCGAAAAACTGCACTGAACATACTGAATACAACATCTTCGAAGCAACACAAATACAACCTCTTCTCTCAAATGAGGCTAGCTTTCGAAAGATACTGTTAGTACAGAGTACTATGTGGACGGTAGAGATCCCCATTTAGTGGACTGCGCAGATAGACACTACACTACACAGAATACGAAATTATAGCAAATACTTGAAACATTGGCTAACTTACCAAGCACGTCGAGGGCACTCTGATGGTTAGCAATGATGACGAAAGGCTTGTCACTATCTATGTACTGCTTGTTCCTTAGAATGAAACGAATCCGAAGAAAGGAGCAGAAAAATTGGAAGATTGTGAATATACGGCTGAAAAAAAAGGAATATGCAAAACGTCCAGACACAGAACAGAAGGCCTGAAAGTAGCGAAACTCACAAATGATTGTTTGTGGATCTTCCATACGGAATACTGATAATAGCTCCAATGGTCCCAGCCATGATGAGGCACCAGAAGTATAAGAGTACTTTCATATAGAATCGAACATGGGAAGAAAGCAATAGGAGCAGCACTCCGCAGGTACTAGTAGCAGCCAACAAGTAGCACCAATAACACGAATGATGGTCCTCCTCAGCACTCATCCTTAATTTATTGCCTTAGCTTTGAAGCATTAAAGAAGTAATCTGACGGGGAAAGAGCACACATAAAACGACTGCAAAGCCCCGCGAAGGTTTTTCCATTTTAAAAATAAAAATTCGGTCTTCAGTGCCTTTCGAAAGAAATATCATATGTCAGGAGATTTCAATCAGAGCGCGTTAGTATACATCGATCGCAGACGCACCGCGATGTAGACTTCGTTTTTATTTATTGTTAATTGAAAGTGATTTGGAAATTCCTTAATTGGATTGTGTACAGTAGACTCTCTATCTACAAACTAATTATAGATCGCTCAAATATTGCAGTGCTTTTTTCTACAGGTCACGAAATGTATTACCAGACTATATGCAAGGTTAGGTTGTTATGTAAATCACGATTATATGTACAGAGAACTCCAAACGGACGCAGTCAAGAGTCAGGACCGCGGCCCGGCTCTCTTGGGCGGAGTCACGGGAGCTCAGCATAGCGTGCGCCTGCGTCTCTGTCCATGAGAGCCGCACCGCGATCTCGACTGTTGTCTACGTACGTTTGGAGTTTCCTATATGTACATTGGTATTCGAATTTTTCTTTCGGATATTCGAATAATCGAATATTTCGATTTCTCGATACATTCGAATATTCGAATAATCGAATATTTCGATTTCTCGAATTATTCGAATATTCTAATAATGAAAATTTCGAATTATTCGAATATATTCGTTCGAATACCAACGCATAATTACGATTCGATCCGAAGTATATCGTGTACAAATCTACTCACAAGTGGCTCACGAGGGGCAAAGATCACACGAGAATTTTACCACTTGTTGTGTAGATTTCAATCCACAGTCGCTACGGCAGCGATCAGAGTGAAATTTCCAAAGATACTTCTAAAGAAAGTTGAAAATCTTGTGTTTGCTTATTTTCACTTATTTATAAGGCACTTCCCACATCTGGGGTCTCAATATTTCCAAGATTTGAGGTGCTGAACACGAATATCATATTCATTTTGTACCGTTACCCCATTTTTGTGAGTTTACGGTGCGGTGGGGTTACTGCAGATACAGTGCCTCATGGAATCAGCTCAAATTTCGCACAGGGGGGGGGGGGAATTGAGGTGCTGCACACGAATATCGTATCCGTTTTGCACTGTAACCCCACTTTCGCAAGGGTAGGTAGGTATACGGTAGTAAATTCGGAGAAAATGCCCATTTTTGGGTTGAAAACGAAGGTATCACGCCAAGTAATATTGATAACTGATATTGATATTGATATATTGATAGTAATATTGATCAGTGCCTGGAACAACCCCTCTGCGCAAAGTTTGGAAGGATTCTGTGAGATACCGAACCCACCGTGTAACTACCGTAACCTTACAAAGATGGGGTTACGGTGCAAAACTAATACGATATTCGTGTTCAGTACCTCAAATAATCCCCCCTATGCAAAGTCTCGGCTGAAATTTTTTTTCTAAAATTTTGGAACCATGAAATAGTGCCTGAAACCGTTCGAATGAAAAGATACGGAAAAAAGATGGTTTGAAAATGTGACAGCTGTACTAGGCTTGTTCTCTAAAATGGATTCGTGATCAGCGATGCAACAAACGCTTGCGTGAACCTCAGAAGGTTTTGAGAAATACAATTTCTACTGCGTATAGTGGTATAAGTTAATTACGCATGCTGGAGGCAAACATTACAAAGTTCCTGCATGGACAAAATTGAGAAAAAAAAAGCAGAATAGTACTCAATACATAACACGTAGTGAAGAGGCGAGTATAGTTCGTTTCGAAAACGACGATACTTGGATATTTATTTATTTATTTATTTATTTATGGTATGCACGCTAAGGTGCGCATGAACAGTTAAACAATTCAACTAAAAAAAAACACCAACAAGCATTAAAAAGATGTGCTTCAGAACAAAAATCGTGTGACAACTGTTCGAGAGAGGAAACTTTTGCTTAGGAAAACAAAAACCAAATAGCCTGTGAAAAGTGAGAAAGCTAAATCAGATGTGAGTTCCCCAGCATGCGAAAAGGAAGTATTCTGCTAATCGTGCAAACCACTACTTAACGAATTTTGCGCCAGTACTCTTTGGGGGGAATAGTAGCAGAGTGAAAAAAGGTGGATAGCGCTAGGGATAACGCCACTCTCCACGAGCTCTGGAGCATGCATGGAGAATCTGACACCGGATTTTCGGATGTTAGGTATTCCCTACCCCTAACAATCCGGTCTCAGACCCACCTGGGGAATAGTTCCTGGGCGAGTAATCAAGGTGTGTACCAGCGCAGTAGACATTGAGTAGTTTTGCATTCCGTCGATTTGGAAACAGTGAAAAGTCAGTGCTAGGGAACACATCAGATCGAGCTTAGAAATATGATTCCTAAAAAAAAAATTTTGCCTGCGATCTGCATTTCTCGCATGCCCTTCTGAATACGGCACTATCTCTCGCGTTCTCTCTTTCTCTAATATCTTCTCAACAATGTTCGCCGGTGAAACACACTATATAACGACAGACCTTCTCATAAACGTATACTTAATGTAATCCGTAAGAATGAGTTGTACAGGGTGGTCCAAAATTACGGAGACAAACAAAAGTGCGATGCGCGTCTTCGACTTATCTTGAGTTTCGGCGTTTTATATCCCATCTTTTGTTGTTCCTTTGTTCAGTCGTGCAGATCCTTCCGAGCAATACCTTACACTATGGAAATTCGGGAATGGCAGAGTCGGCATTCATCCTTAATTCTATCACTCAAACACTCTGGTTGTGTGGTCAAAACACGAGTATTACGCTGACGTGTAAGATTTTGAAGAAACGTTTCATATCGGTACATCGAAGAGTACAGGTAGTGGGGAACAGAAAAACGTCCGAATGAGTATGAAATACCACCTACATACCATGGTTATGAGATGCAGAACTTTTGTCTATGGCAAATTTATGACACGCTGATGTGAGTTACTATTGTTAAACTATGAACCACTGTTTGACAGTCGCAGAAGCACCACACAGGGTATCCAACTCACCACATCCTGGTGCAGACTACTGGTTGGGATGTATCGGGAGGATGTCATCATAAGTATGTGTATAAGTCAGCAATTGCTTTTCTAGAGCTTCGTTTTAGAAATCCGTTGGACAAATGAGAACTAACTGAGCGAGTGGCGAGCCGGGTTTCGTGACAAGTTTGTGCTGGACATTTCATGAAGATGGGAGCTGAACTTGTCCCTTTACATGACCCGCTATTGGATCACTTCTTTTAAGCGTTCAAGAAATAGGAACCAATTCTTTATCTACGCCTATAGATATGTACCCGTCTGAAAATAAAATCTGTATCATCTATTCTTCCTAGATCGTTCCTGGCCACGTTCACGTCGCGTTCTAGATTTTTTTCTCAGGCGTGGTAGTCTGTCTTCGAAGCACTCTATCAGCTGTGTTTCTGTGAACCGCCAGTTCTGTCGGCATCCAAGAAAGTAGGGCCATGGAGTGTGATGGAGATAAGCGATGAATTGCCTGCAATATTCCATATGATTTTATTAACATTCAAACATTCATCCCATTTGGTTCAAGTGTAGCACTTTTAGAACATGACATTTCAAGCGGCGCTTGCATTTCTTTTAATTAGCATCAGATTAATGAGTCCGTTCATCATCTTTTTGAATCACCACTACTCTGCCCTGCGCTACTATTTTTGCTGTGGGAGAACAAATATCCGAATAACAGAGGTTTCCAACTTATTTTAATAAGGGATTTTTCATATTTTCGTTAAACTCCACGTTTTTCAAGTGTCAGCATCCTGGAATTTCTCGATATTATACTTGAATAGTAGTCAAGTGATTTTTATATGTAATAGTGTCACTGTAATAACGAGGCTGTCAACGTACCATCCGCTTTTTTCACCTCGAGCACAGCCGAACATACGGTCGTGAGTGGGTCCAAGCTGTAGCAACAAGGCGTGGTCAAATCGCAGTTCTAGATACGACTCTTCAGGAATACTATTGTTCAGGATCACCTGTGTAGCCACTGCCTAAAAGATAACGAAGCTCTGTTGACGTTCAACTTTGGGTTCATATAGGTTGCATTTTAAATTGACACGCATACACACTGGAGAAGGGCGTAATCACGAGTCGGAGGTCTTTCTGATTTCTGAAGCCGCGACAGTCGCCCGGGAATGGAGTCATCCATCACTCACTGCGATTTTCGCCTCTGAGATAAGTTCTGTCCCGTGAAATAGGTCCGCAAGAGAAGACAGTGTTGGGGATTCACGAATTTACGTTCTCGCGATACGTTTGGAAAATAGCACTCTGATCTTGCGGCTTTCATTCGTTATGAGTCATACGTCCCTCGAAACTAGGAAATCAGGTGAGATCTCAAACACGGAAATTCCCATTAGTGTTCTCCGGCAGTAAATGGTAGTGGGGGTTTTTGGTCGCCAGACGACAACTCTTGTCAGTCAGCTACTTTTTTTGTCAAAACGTCGCCACCGCAGTAAATTTCAGAAAGGCGCTCGACAACTGGTAGCCTTTTTTAGCAACATACGATTTACAACGTCTTGAAAATTTAGAAGTTACATTTCATAGAGCAAATACGTTGTAACCTGCGACCCTGACACATGCATGCGCGTATACACACATTCACACACTTCCGTTACTTTTACTAGACCTCTCTTGAATTGAGCTATCAAAGCGAAGTTTAGCCGCATATCGCTGCAAATGCTTGCAATGAAATTACAATGGTGCCAAAGAGTGCGTTTTCGAACCATTGCAAGCAGATGCATGCAATTTCCTCTTGTGTTTGTGTTTATGTACACACATTCAAGGTGTACCACTTTGAAACGAATTTTTTCTCGAGAATATCTATATTCTATACGTTTCTGTTAGGCTATTGTGAAGAAGAAAAAAAAAGTATATATCGTATATCTGGTACAGACCCGATAATTCTTAATGAACGAAGGGAAGCGTAATACTCACAATGAGCCTATCACCAAACTGTTTCCTAGTCTGCCACGGTCCCGCCTCCTTTCTCCGGAGTCCAAGACCAAGTTCTCCGTCCTCCCATAGTGGTTTGCATACTGTCGACGCCATATGATCAGATGATAAGAATACCCTACAGTTGTTCGCTTATTCAAGGAAATATGGAGTAAATTGATAGTGAAAAGGCATCGTACTAACGCGTTCACATTTTGTTCCAGTGGTCGCAAAGAGAAAACTGGCGATGGCAAAATCGCGGCATGGATTGAGCGAGAAGTTGGTAGAAGAGTAATGCAGACCTGCAGTTAGAAAAAACGCAGAAAAGGCATCAGTTGCAAACTTACTTAACATAGAACTCAAAAACACTCACCCGATCTATCTCTGGCGGTAGATTATTCGCGCCGATTATATGTACAGATGACAAAAGTATGACATTGAGAGCAATCAGTAGCAAAGCTGACAGCAAAGAGAGAGCAAAGACAGAGTAATGGAAAACATTGGAGCAATATCTGAAAGCAGTATCGCGTACAGAAAGGCAGACCCACCTAGGGCTAAAAGAGAGCTTCTAAAGCGCACCTGACCAAGGTGCGAGAACACTTGTGACGATGGTAGAAGCTATGCTTCCGACAGGTGTAGTGGTAGAAGCACGGAATACAGCAGGCAAATACGAAGACTATGTAGCCAGTAACGGATAAAAGCAGACATGATACGAGGTTCACCGTCTTCTTGGCGTAGGATATAATCTGAATAGTTGCTTATAGGGCCCACAATTGCCTTTGTAAGGATAACAATTGTACAAAGATTTCACTATTTCGTATTGATAGTGACAATGGTTGTCATGATCTCTGAGGAAAATATATCAGAGAAACTATGTTTTGAACGGAATATAATGGGTAACATTATTGACTTTCTCATTGAGTGTCCGTGAAGATTGTTCTAGGAGTTGGGGAGAACTCGCTGAGATCTCCGTCAACACTGGAAACATGCATAATAAGACCACCATAGAGTGATTAACAGCAGAATTTCTGCAGAAAATTATTAGAAACCAAGAAGAGGAGTTGTGCATATCTGTGACCTTGGCAAGCCTACACGTATTTTCAACGATTGCTTGTTATTTTTTAAATTTCTTCAGCTCCAATAAAACAATTTTCCTGAACTTTGCTAGTCGAGGAGCGTACTGTCCAAATTTTCCACGTATTATAAAGGTCATTGTTACCAAGAAGCACACGTAGGACGATGTTACTGTCTGTGGAGAATAGTTGGTAAAACACCGGAACTTTTTTTTACAACGCCTTGTGCTTTTTCAACAGCGATTTCTCTTCTGATCCATACAATATTAAGAAAATTATGAGTGTTAGCGTGGGACTGTATTGACAGACGTAATAAAACCAGCTTTTCTCTTGGAACAGAATGCATAGCACATCACAAACCTACAGTCGGGTTTCCCTCAACTTTGAAAAAGTGGTTTTTCACTATTACTTACACTATTACTATTACTTACACTTACACTTCTCGTAGTTTATCTTCGAAAGAGTTTTCCACTATTACTTACACTTACACTTATCCTAGCTTATCTTCGAAATTTACGCAAAACGTTGCCGGATGCCTTCTTAACCCTATGCTTAAGAATGGGTTTAAGGCTTAGGCTTAGGCTTCACAGGAGTGGCCCCACCCAACTCACTATTTGTATGTTGCATCACGTGCGCGCATAGCTCAGTGGGTTGAGCGAATGATCGACGTTGTGGTGGGCAGGGGATCGAGTCCTGGCCTGTGCCCCCGTTTTGCAAATACATATAGTGTGCTGCCTCCGACTGCTGCAGTTATCTAACAAACTCCAACATAAAAAGTAGCCCGGATGGCTCAGTGGTTTGAGTGGCAGATTGCAATCTGTCCCTATCGCTGGTTCCACTCCGTTGGAGATCCAGAGTTAAGTATCGCAGTGTTTGGGGTTCACTGCTTGGAACGTCCCCCGTGATCTCCTTCGGGTAGTCCAGGAAGGCATCCGGCAACGTTTTGCATAAATTTCGAAGATAAACTACGATAAGTGTAAGTGTAAGTAATAGTAATAGTGTAAGTAATAGTGAAAAACCACTTTTTCAAAGTTGAGGGAAATCGGGAGAGAGTAACTCCGCCGTAAAGGACTGCTCCACGAAAGATAAATGACAGCGGTAGAACTACATACTTCGCAAAGGATATGGAACAATTTATACGGATTTCAATTATTTCTGAGGATCCCGAATTGGATGAGCTTTATTATTCAGATGGGATAACTGAGGTACTGTGTCCATCTATAGAAGAATAACGGCCATTTTTGTATTCGCGAAGCAGTGTAATATGGCAGAAAATGGAAGAGTTGGCTTCGCTTATTGTGTATTCAGAAATCTTCCCTGATGAAAATCACAAAAATGAAAAAACGTGAAAGTTGTGAAAATGGTCCCCTGCTTTATAGCCTTAACATATCCACTGCACTCTGTCTACTATGGACTAAAATTGTATTTTTCTTCGCTTTCTCCCAAGTTCGAGTGATTTATAGCTCATTAATACCGGGGCGCCGGAGGGTGGCGGCGGCCGGCGCCCGCCGGCGCCCATTTGCAGTGGCTGCCGGACCCGACTGTAAATCTGTAAAAGTTAGGTGTTATCGTGCCAATTTTCATATAATTACCTATTTTTCGTCACTCCACAGTTCAGAAATCGGCATTTTCCGCAACTCTCTGTGCAATATAATTGAAAAATGAACTCGTTCGTTTGTTTTTTTTTTCTGATTTTAGGGATCACATGCATATACTACTCATTTCAATGGACAAGAATTGGTCATGGCCACGAAATTTGAGAATACTACCATGCCACAAACTGGTAAGGTGCTGAGCAGAGATGGTGGCCTCCACTTTTCATATAACGCATCATTACGGTCTGGTCCCTAAAGAGAACGCTTTAGTAACATTGTAGCCGCATTATTAGGAAAAAGTACCAGAAACCTACTGGTAATGTAGAAGTTACACTTGATTTTCGACCGTACACAAGATGTCTCGCCCATCGTACTGGCCAGAACTCATCATATTCTTGCAGTCGACCACCTTCTCTAAAATTTTACTGGTACATGTACAGTGCTAGAGAGATTAATAGTATTATTCACAACCTATAATCCGTCGCCCATGCTATATGCTCGGAGAACTTCGGATACCTAGTGATGTTAACATTAGCCTTCGGTTTCAGCGGACATAGCATTCTCCTGTATTTAACACTCTTATGCACTTATACTTTCAAAAGAATAGAAGCGCTCACCTGTAAGAGAAGTATAGCATAGTTATTCTCCACAGAAGTGAAACAATTGACGATAGTGTTGAAAGTAATAAAGACCATGGTAACACCTACATACATGCTTAAAACATATTTAGCACGAAAGCAGAGCTAAGCTTACAACGAGCATAATCTGGATCTATTGGAGGTTTATTCTTCAGATTCATTGGATCTATTGAAGAATGGCTAGTCTTTTACCAAAAAAAAGTCCTCATCTTTCTTCTTTTTTTGCCGCTTGGTCAAGTGGAAATGAATTCATCTACGTGGGTGGGTAAATATTAGAAACTAGTTAGAAACTAGTCAACCGTAGAAATCTGTGCTACGACACTGCAGTTGCTACTGCTGGCTTTGTGTTGAGCGCCTGCCGTGTGCTAGTAACTGCCATGCGCTCAACACAAAACCAGAATGTGTTGAGCGCCTAGCCTAACTTTTCCTATACTCCGGTATAGGAAAAGTAAGCTTGATTGATCCAAATATGTATGTAGAGGTCATGTGAAAACTATGGACTGCTTTCGGGAAACATGAAAAATATAGAAAATCAAAATTAGATCAAAGACAAAGGGCAGCCGTTCTGTTTCGCAGGATTCCGGGAACAACGACGGTCCATCGTTTTGTCTCCTCTTCAAGTGTTTTACTACTACCCAAGCAGTTTCAAAATAAATGTGGAGTACGTGGCCACTATATATTTATATCGGAGGACAAACACCTGATAAATGGTGAGCGTGGGTTCGACATTGAATTTTATTCAGTTTCACAGACGCCTATGTTAACGTCTATCAAATAACTCGAAGTCCATCGAAAAACCTCTGATTTCTCCGAGATAGTTCAGTATCCACTGTTTCTAGTGAATAGAAATGCGATCCATTCGGATAAAGACCGACCATTTTTCGTAAAAAGTCAAGTGAGAACAGACGCCTATGTTAACGTCGTAAACGTTTAGTGCAAATTTGCTAAGCAGCAAATATGACGTACTGAATACTGGGGATTGCAGCAAAATGGTTAAAAAAACTCATGGAAACAGTAGAACTCACATGTGGTCCAGCGCAGCGACATGACGAGATAAAAAAGAAGTTTAGAAATGTGATAGGAGTGTCATGAAGCAGCATGACCAAAAAAGCGACACGAAAGTTGTTGAATGCCTAACAATCACAACAGTCAGCTATATTTTGAAAAGGAAGAGAATGTGGAGACCAGCATAGATTCGAGGGCATGAACACAAACTAATGCCAGACCGAAACGTAGAGTTAAATAAGGTGGTAAGGCCGTTTCGACTGCATACAGGCAACGTCATTGAGAAATAAAGCTGCTGTCGTGCGAGACTAAACTGGCTACCGATCTCATCAAAACACGACTTTCATCTTTACTGGTTGAGTAAAAATGTGACCTCGTGGCATGCATCCTCACCTGTATCCATTCGATAAACGCTTCCCAGATTAAAGAAAACCCACTGCGGTAGGGTGTAACGTCAAGCCGGTGAGCAAAGGCGTTCTCCATACATAGAACCTAATGAAGGAAAGAAGAAACATGATGGGTTTCCTGAGTTTAAGACGTTGAGAAACCCACCAAGAGAAGCCAGGTTAACATGGTTCCAGCCACGACTGTTACCACAAGTGAAACGACTAGCCAATTCTCGAGAGGAAACGATGTCACCAAGCCCTTGAAATAATTCTATTGCTTCGACGAGTTGGGTTTGAATCGATGCATAAAAATTATCTTCACAGTGGTTTGTGGGATGCCCTACCATATCGTGAATAGAGGCTGTTGTGCAACCAGAAAGTTCTACATTGAAGAAAAATGCACAGGAAGGCCTTATTTTAGAATTTTAATTCAACAAAAGTGTTTCTTGTGATATCGGCTGCCATTATTCACATTGGAATACACATATATCAAGAACATGTGCTGACTTAGATAGCCTCATTGAAAAAGTGAAAAGAACTAAACAACAACCAACTGAAATGATCTACACTATTTCAATAATCACCAAAAGTGTTGTTAAATGCATTTTCAAAAATTCTTTAATAGTATATGTACGTATGAAAACAAGTTTAGCAACAAATGAACTTATAAAAACAAGCTTAGCAACAAATGAACTACTTCCGTAGATATTTCAGTACCTGGGAAGTAGCATGAAAAATCGTACATGAATAGACTACTATACGTATGTGCATACTTAGGTATTATATCTCTAGTGAATTGATTTGATGGACTCTAAAGGGGCCACGTTAGTTCGAGGCTTTTTAACAACTCGCTCTCTTGTTTGGGTGATCAGTTTGTTTATCAAAATGAATTCATTGAAAAATGTGTTTGATTCCACCAAAAACAAAATTTTTGGTTCAAAACAACTCGCGATTCTGAACATTAGAGGATGAAATTTGTCCATGACACGTCGAACATTTCAGTACCTTTTTCTCTTCCCTGATGTGCCAGGCACGAGTACAATGGACAGTTTCTCACTAAACTCATTCAAATGACCCAGTTTTGACGATGTTCTCCCATACATGTGAAAACGCAAAACATTATCAAGGCTGGAGGTAATCCGATCATGAAAGATTTGCAGAGATTTAACAGAAATGGGGCGGGGCGATGGTCATTGGACGATGAAGCATGGCTAAAGACATTATATTATACATATAAGAAGTGGTCGGAAATGCGATTTTTCAGGTTCTCCTGGCAAAAAACTTGAAGGATAGGTGATGGAGCGACAAGAGATTGTGTTTTATTCATTCCTTTCGATACACGCCAGACGATGAACTCCCCTTTGTTCAGGGTTACAATCCTTGAAAAACATAAGTTCCGACTTACTCGTAGTGTTGCCCACACGTGAAACCAGTCGCACATGCAGTTTGATACATATACAATAAAGGAGATTGCATATAGCGTATGCATTGTTCTGCCTGTGAAATAACAAGCATGGAATAGAGGTTTGATTTTTTCTGAAGAAGTGAACAACCTTTAAGCATCGGTGTGCTTGGCGAAGCGGATGCGAATCCAGAAGTATATAAAGTGTTGAGTAAAGCCAGTACATTTCCTGATTTGATGGTTGGCGTATCTAATATTTCCGCCATATCTAAAAACCTTTTGTGTATCTCAAATAAAATCTTGTTAGACAGTGTATTTGCGAGGCAGTGCGGGAATGGCAAAATTTCCCAGCTATGTATGCAAGGATTTTCTATGAAGCGCATACCATTTTTGGCCTTCTGTATTATAAAGAGCTTTGATTTTATTCGATTGAGGATCTCAGACATTTCAATGTAAGCGAGTAATTCGGATTAGAAAACTAGTAACTTTCAGCACAGCATGTTAACACGTTCGCAATATAACCGATTTTGAGCGTACCACAGCGTGGGACACGCGCGCTTTTCGACGCTTGGGTTCCGTGCTCGACTGGTCGTGCACGTGGTCCCACGGGGTAGCGATTTTTCCCTTCTATGTAGAACTCTAACTTCCTTCATGAAAATTATGTTTTTGGTCGTAATTCTTAAGAGTTCTTTCCCATGTTTGTTGTTTAGTATCTTGTAATTGCCATGGTTTATCTCAGAGTTTATTGCTGTTTTAGCTGTCTCAGTTCGAAATTTCAGTGAAAAAATTCGAGAAAATGTCTGCTTTGCCCACTGCTTGTATAGAAAACTTTAATGTCTGTTAGTATAATACTACATAGGAATTAGCTAAATAAGAACGCTTCACCAAGATAGGACGTTAAATAGGGCGTGCTCGACCGCTTGTGCATGCGGTTCCACACTGCAGACACCGCGTGCACGAGCGGTCGTGCACGTTGCCGCGAACGTGTTAATGATGAGAAAATGTAAACATTCCATATTACAAGAGAATGAAAATACAAGTAATGCGAAGAAAAAAAAAAAGCTTGAAGACTGGATGTTGGACAGCTCAGGAAACAGAGACAAATCGTACTGAAATGGCCAAGTATAACTGAAAGCACATGCTGCTTCTGTTTGAGGCCAGCACTTCCGCCCATCGCGTGACAACACTGACGGCTCTTCAACCAGAACATCCCTTGCTCGACCGCTGGTTTCAGTAAATTATACAGTAGAACATTGTAAGGAAAACATAGGCGATTCAACAAGAAATTTTCTGAAGTGAAACAGCAGTGCTGGCGCCTTAGCGAACAACAAAAAGCTCCGGCGATTCGATGTTTGGCACCAACTATCCAATGCAGTTTCCGACGCTGATTGTGCTTGGCGAATGCGCACTAATTGCTTTCCATACGAAACACGGGAGACTTCGTGTGACTTGTGAATATCTGGTTCTTAAGAGAATGATTACATTGGTCCCTCTGAAAAATGATTTGACTTTCTCATGTGGGATACTTGTCTTCACACACATCTTATCGTTATTCTTGCAGTAATACTCTAGGCACGCTCATTAGTGCGTAATATTCAAGTTCCCTGTGTTCTTTTTTGTCTTCCGGTGAATTTTATATGCATTTCGCTACTGGATTTGCACCCCCTCCTTCTCGGTAGCCAGAAAGTGGACAAATTCAAGTACCACTGGGATTGACGTAGATCTTAAACACAATGAAATTCTTGCTACCTGACATCTAATGCGTAATGAATTGAGGTGAAACCAGTGAAAGAGAAAGAGCAAAAAGATAAAACAACAGAAGAAAGAAAAAGTGAGAAAGAAAACCTTAACAATGCACGAAATTCCAAATGTGCCATGTTGGCGTGGCTATACATGTAGTTATACGTACCAGAAAGTTTTCAAACTTCCTTGATATCTGAAAGAAAAACCTTCGGCGGAGGGGTGTGGCCTCGAGAATGTTTAATGCTTTGTTGAAGCAGTTCTCGCTTGGCTCTTCTATTTATTTATTTATTTAGGCTCTACATCGCAACGGTACGGTTCATATCGTTCTGAATTTGCGAAGAGTCCAGCGTTTTCATACCATCTCCACACATACGTCACTTCAACTTCATAATATACGCTTGAGTTTTCTTCTTTTTTTTTGTCGTCAAGCCGCCTTTGCAAGCTTTTACCTTTTGGAGTTCCTTGTAGCTTCTGCATTAGGTACATCTATCTAGCGTCATCCGCGAATCCTCGTGTCAGGCGGGCCGATACCAAGTTTCACGTTCTCCACGAAAGCATTGAAACAGCTTTCTGCCTTTCGTACGGAAGCTAATGTTGAAAAACAGCAAACATACAGCGGAGTTGTATGTGGTGCGCTGGATAAGTGGGCATACGACCGACGGTGGCCCATGCCGGATAGGGTCGGAGTTTTCTTTTCATGGTAGAAGCGTCAGTTAGGAGCTGTGGACCGCTCACCGAGACCGCACATCGAAGACTGGCTGTTTTCCAGATGTTTATAATGGTCATGTGAAAAGAAAAAGATTTACTTCCATTCCTTGTTTCAAGATGCTCTCTCTATCCTATTAGCTTTCGATGTGATTTTATGCACTTTCGTATTTTTTTCTCTCCTCTAATCATTCTTGCAATGCAGTTTTTGAAAAACTAGAGTTCCCACGCTCTGAGCTGTGCTTTAGTTCCATTGCTTTGCTAGCGTGAGATTTCCCCGTAGCCGCATGACAAGAGATCTTTTGCCATGTGGTTACGGGAAATCTCACGATGGTTTCCAGAGGTATGTACATTTGCCTTGAAAACTTCTCTTACTTCAGGCTGAGCCCTCGGACTTTTGGAGTGTTGTTAGCGGCTAATCGTCCCTTTGTAATAAGTTTGCACTAAGACTCTCAGGATGGTGCGAGAGACGCACTCGTCGGCGAGCTGTCCGGAGTCCTGTTAGCCAAGACAGATGTAAGTCAGGCTTCATGCAACGCCAACTTGGCCATGGGACCTATCGTGACTTATTAAAGCAAATTTATTTCTCAGTTACATGCTTTATGCTGCTTGCATGAAATATCCCTTGAGTAGCACTGAGCATGCTAACCAGCAGATAATTATTCCTTGTAATTCATGTGGTGCAAAGCAGTCCTTGAAAGAAAGCCGATCTTCATAATTTTGCTCAAAAAAACATGCCGATGTTTCAGTGTTTAATGAGAAAGCCTCCACATTAATGCAAAACATGATCAGTGTTCCAAAGCCTTAAGTGGGATTTCATCGCTAGCAAACAGATTATACACTCATAGCACAGGGTTGCTACAGGAACAGATTTCTGCTGTGTAGAAAGCATGAGATCAACCGTCAATAACAGGTTGCTAGGTAGCGCTAGCCGTAATAGGTAGCACTGTGTGAAGAGCTATTTGCTTCTAGGACTCCTCACATTTAACGAGATTTTCGCTCTTATTATTCACCAATTCCTCTCATGTGTAAGTTGTTGCAACGGAAGTGCGGGAGAATGTACTTTTCCTGACTTCGGCTAGCTGTAGAAAATACCAGTTGTAGTTCAGTATGAGCTTTGGAGTAGTGCTCTTCCATAACGAGCTCAAAGCGATGCACCTCTTCTCTACAGAGAAGTTTTTGTTACCTCACGAGATCAAGCCTTGAACATACATATGTTGGTATCATCCAACTTATGAACGTTATTCCAGGCATACCTTAACGATTATCTTTGTTCAGAAGATGCCGCACATAAGATAGGTATAATGAAGCGCGACAATTATGACCAAACGAATGAAATGGGTTTCGTTAAAGAAATCCTGTTGCATGGATTTTCTTGTATGTTTATTCCATAGCTAGGCAGCATACCTAGATGTTCCGAGATTCGTGCTTGTTTCACAGCGTCAATTTTATAGGTGCTCGTAAGCTCAGTTATTAAACGTGTTGCCCGATCATATAATGCAAGCGCTCTAGAAAGTGCACGCTTTTCGTAATATATCCCTGAGCTTTTACTTCCAGCTCAAGGAATTTTATTGACACTCCAGACAGAAAGGCTTTGATTGATAATATTTTCTAGCACAAAGTGGTTCTGGAAAGTTTGCAGTAACGGATGGAAAAGGTTTCCATTCCAGAGACACTGGAGGCGTAGAAAAGTAGCTCCTTAAAAACAGCTCCAATCCAGCTTCCTGCCAATTTTGGTGTGATCATCTATCAGCCAAGATCAACTAGTCGATGCTGTTAAAACTGCATCCATAAATGCAAACCATTATCAGC
Organism: Ancylostoma caninum; assembly: GCA_037903475.1. Classification (NCBI taxonomy): domain Eukaryota; kingdom Metazoa; phylum Nematoda; class Chromadorea; order Rhabditida; family Ancylostomatidae; genus Ancylostoma; species Ancylostoma caninum. Next base: position 717,958 of record JBAJFG010000359.1, read on the forward strand.
GCTAATAATAAGACATTATTGTCTATTTAGAGTCGGAAAAGTCAACGACACTTATGATCTGTTCTTTGGAGCGAATTTCTTTTATGTGACGCAAACCTACAGTGAACTCTAAATAACGCGGGTAAGGGGCCGGACCGCGCCGCGGCTCTCTTGGGCAGAGACACGGGCACTCTGCATGCTGACTCCGGTTGTCTGCTTCTGCCAGAGAAGCAGACAACCAGAGTTCCCTGTAGCTAGATTCTGAAAAGCAGTTCCTCGAAACAAAGAAAGACCCCAACTCGACTAATTCAACGGACCACCGCGTAGTAATTTTTTCCATGACAACTTTTCGTAAACTGAACCAAAACAAAGCATCTGATGCTGAGCGAGATCCTTTTCTTGGAGGAATCAAATTTTTTGGAGTTTTTTAAATTTTTTTGCGAAGCCTATTAAGTCACTAATTTGACGCTTCAGGTCAATAAATTCTCGATCAGCGTTCTGGTTTTCGATGATACCCTGGCAGCAGTGGCGGAAGCAGAATGTGGGCGGGAGGGGGGGGGGGGGCGTGGGAAAAAAGTGGGATCTCCGCCGTTCTGGGGACCCAAAGGAAAACAAAATTAATAAAAGTACCAATTGTAATAATGAATAATTAATAAAAATTATATTAAAACTATTAATAAGAATAAACAATTGAAAATAATCTAATCCAAGATTTCTATTTGTATTGTAAAGTAATTTCGAAAATTTGCACCCCCCCCCCCCTCCGTCCGCCACTGCCTGGCTGATGTCTTGTATGTATGTACTCGTGACAAGTGACAACTCAATTCTATTGATTTCTAAAGAAGGCTAGTGTACCGACACGACCGGCCCCAGAACCAAACAAAATCTCAGACCCCAAGATTTGAGCGCACCCTAGATTTCCTCATCCGTTCCCCCAGGCCAGCTTTTACTTGACATTCGGAGAACCGTACGTATTTTTTGGAAATTTTCCACGCAAAGTTATGATCAAGAATTGCTGATTAGAGTCAGCATCCGTCGAAATTCTCGAGTCCGAGTTGAAGTCCTAGCGGTGAAGCACACTGGTAGCACATCACAAATGTTAAACGAACATAAAAAAAATCGTGCCTCACCTGTGAAGAAATCAGAATCACAATCGTGATCCCAGCCCCGTTTTCGTGCTTTCGCAGCGACGACGCGCCAGCTAACAAACCCTCATCACAGTCACAAGCGCGTATGACCGCGTCTGTGTAGCGGGACTTACCAGTGTCAATGGAGCACGACAAGAGGCACCATTGGCGACACCGTAATTGTACTGATTTCTCGCTTAATTCTCACTATTTCACACACTCTGAGTTCTAGGACGGTGAGAAGCCCAGAACCAAAGAACATCTCAGACCCGAAGATTTGAGCAAGTGCTGCCTTTGCGGAAGAGAAAACAAGTGTTTTCCTTGTGTCGATGTAGGGGTCACAGAGTAGCAATCAATTCTCAGAGCTGTACATGCTAAGACCAATGAGGGTAACAGGGTGTTATTCCTGCCTAAGTGGGAAGGGTAGCTATACTGACTTATGTGTAGATCAACTCCGTTTCATCCCTCCCTATTTATAATATACAATCCTTGGCGAGAACTTTAGTCGGCGTCTGGAGCATCATTTCTTCCATTGCAGCACTGTCCGCGACAGGCACGTTCGCTGATAGAACTTCTCGTCTTCTCCTCATCGGAAATATGTATAATAAGATGGCACTATTACTTCTGATACCCACTACGACATCTCTATTTAAAGCAAATGCATCACTGGAGAAAAAGTTTTGCTCGGTTCGGTTGGACGTGCAGCTACTTCGTATGGAAGGTAGTGCAGCAATAGGCAAATACTTTCAGAATACCTGTTTATCTGCGCTAGTGCCCTCACTAGCGAGTAATAACGGTGTTATGACATTCACTCAGGAGTGCCATTATCTGCCCGAAAGCAAATTCATGCAGGCTTAAGACTCGGTGACGAGTAGCTATCTTCAAATGATAGACTTGTCTCTCATTCCATGCTGCAATCGTCCATCTCTCATTGCTCTAGCACATAATTTATGTTGTTCATTATAGTATTGGTTACTTGAACTATATTACTATTAATTAAAAACAATACTCCACAAGAGCGGCATTAAGCGCGTGCAAGTTATGAAATTGAAAGTGAACAGTGCAGGGCATTACGTCATACCTCAAATTTTCGCTAATCAAATTCAACGGAGGAGCACGAGTTTCTCCTGACAGTAGGTTCGTCAACGAAAATTCTTCTCATCGGAATAGAGAAAAAGCGGTGCACTTTGTCTGTGCCCTCTTTACGTATTTATTTTGTCATCATATTAGAGATGCATGGAGACTCGCATTTCTAATATCTTTCGCCTTATTTTACTCTATAACGGGGCGCTGTCCTCGCGTTAACCACCGGCACCTTTGCACAATTGAACCCTTAATGGCTGTTCAAAAAATAAGACTATACATTTCCGGATGCTTTCGTTATTGATGTTTTCTTCTGCGAAGTAGAGGTTCATCTCTCACTTTTTCTGGATCTCAAGCATTAAGCTGCCCATGAACCAAACAATCGGAGAATAGTGGTGATTTCATCATTATTATCCTGGTTATCCTTCTGTGGGGCCCTCCTGGGCGTCATTCCTAGCTACGTACCATTAAAATTGTTCAGGTATGCATCTGCCACTGAACTTCTTCTATTCCCTATCTTCCACCTCCTGTCTACGCTTCTTTTATTATCCGGCAAGCCTCTATATTCTATCACCTGAAACAGCGTGAATATGTGTTCATGCTCAGTTTAATGTCTATAGGAACTAAGTGGACGTTAACACGTAAACTTTTTTGATATGTAAAGATCAGTGTCGTGAAAGCAGCGCATTTTTCAGCGAGATGTCAGGACCTCATTTCCCGATATGTAGATTACACCGACCTCCGCATAACTTCGTATTAATAATCGTAACATAGCATTGATAATTAGATTTGAATCCCTATAAAGGTCGTTGTTCATCGTGACATTTTCTTTATCCGATTCCACTAATTTCTTCACATTTACTCAAAATATACTAGCGATACACGAGTGATCCATAGCTCTTAGAGCACATTGTGTCAAATAGAAATAGTTTTCTGTGATATTTTCTCGTGTGACGAGGCATGAACCACCTACATATTCCATAAAACGAATTTTAATAAGCGGTTCTCTGCCACTATGAAAGTTGGTGACGGACTGTGAGATTGCCGTCTTACCATTTCGACAAGTAGACAATTTTTGTTTTCCGCAGTCTAACAACACGACAAGGTCGAATCTGAAATATGGGGATAAACACAAAATCAACGAAGTTCTTCCAACCTGTTCGACTATTCCACGACAATCTTTGGTCATGCATGCTTTTTTTTCTAATTTTTTTTTATAGTGGAAGAATCAATAAATATAACTTTGTTTTCCTCTGAAATTTCATGGACAGCAATGGACTTCGCGTAATGCTTTACTTCCATTTTGCATTGCCTTTCTTCTTCTAATCAGCGAATTTGTGCGAGTCCAAAATACTGTTGAGAATTAAGCTACTTTGAACAAACATAGTGGAATTAAATACGAAGGATTTGAATGCATTTCTCAGAACGTGGAAATCCACATGTGAGGTGGGGATAGGAGATGTGGCACTTTTTCATCACTCTAGCGACGTCACGAACCACTCATCCGTTGATTTTGCTCGGTATCTATTCTGGTGATATTTCTTTGTTTTCATATGTCTTCTAGCGGATCGGACCACACCTGACTAGAGATTCGTTGAAGTAACATGGGAAAATTCTCAGAATTGTGCTCCAGCCATCCCTTCTAAGGACTCAGTGAACATCTTGATTTCGACCTAGCTGTCCTTTATAGAATCGAGGCACGATAGTTAACCTGTTATTCACCTTCCGCTGTGTCTGGAGGGAATCAACGCGAAAACTAACAAGCTTTTTGCAGAACTGCAGTCGTCGCTTTCTCGAATAGCGAACGAGTTACACGGTGTTATAGTATTCAGATTTTTTTTGATACTACGTATGCATTTCTATTTCCAATTCCATAGTCCAACCCACTCAAATCTGAATATTATAAGTTCTCTGAACAAGGGTGAGGAAAAGCAGGTTTCGTGGAGTGTCAGATGACCAGAAATAATCCACTGATGTCAGTATATAGTAGTGAGTGGCTGGATCGGGGTTGTGTTTTGATGACATCCTCAATTAGTATCCGCTGGCGAGAGCGTGCGTCTCTCTTCAAACGTTCCATGCGAGTACATCCGCTTTTCATTTTGATCAAAAGAAGTGGAGCTTATCCTTATGATCCTGATGCTAGACCCTAATTATCCAGAGTAATTCAATATTCATCTATTTCAAGGCGGAGGACGATTACCAGTTACTTGCAACGAGATTTGATTTCGCACATCGTCGTAGAAGAGCAACACTTTGAAAACTGCCCTGTGTTCATTGCTTCGAAGGGACGGTCCACCGTCGGTTTGCCGGAGAAGTTGTAGAGCGATTTTGGAAATCTTCCTTTTTCTGCTTTAATGTTAGCACGTACTTTTAAAATGACAGTGGGCTTGGCGTTGTGCTCGTGGGGAGCAAGTGTTGGTAGACATGAGGAGACAGGGCACGACAATCGATTCGAAGTCGCCATCGTCGCGTCGTCCATAGTTCCTGGGAAGTGCGAATTTACAGAATTAATCCATACATTACGATTGTTTGTGAAATGAAGCACTCTATCTTGCAGTTGTCTGCGGGGCCCAACTATACCAACATTCTAACATTCTGCAACCTTGGCTATTTTAGACATACATATATGGAGGGTAAATTAAATAGCTGAAGGAGTATGCGATGAGACATCCCAGTGATGGATCATAACTGCGGGAATGCTTTCAAGAGGAACAGTTTATAACACCTTCAAAAATGAGTGCGAAAGAACGTGGTCGTCGATTGTAAGCATGGACTCACGTTTTTCCCTCAATTGCTATTTTTCGTGAATTTTCGCCAATGTGTTCCTTAGCATTAGAAAGGAATTTTGCTGCTCCATAATTTAGTTTCATCCGTTTGCTCAGGGATTCCTGACCGTTCTCACCTCAAGGAAATGAAGTGGAAACTAGAGCAAAATCATTTTCGGCTTATGATCTCACTCGAATTAAATCGAAGCAGCGAACAGTGCCCCGGCTCTGCGCGTAAAAGATTTAATGCTAGGAAGAACTGCGCAACCTTGACTTCCGAGTCTTAGGGAAGGCGCACTTAAAGGCAGAGGTCCACCTCATTCTTGTGGTTGAGCTAGTGGCAGATTCTGCATCTCCTCGACATGCTGATTCCAGCGGTATACATGAATTGTTTCAAAACGGTCTTTAAACCCATCTCCCGGTAAGGGGTCTGTAACTGTTTGCTAACCCGAGTTGACGTGTGAAGCCGTTGATCTTATCGATTGAACACGCCAAAACTTGTTGACCACCGCGGCAGCCGTGGCAGGCAGCCAGCACAGCGATCGAAATTTGGAGCGATCCGCCTCCGGGCTCCAAAAATGTAGCCAGTACGACCCTTCCAAAAATGGGGCCTTTGTCGCTTTTATGCATGTTGATGTACATTAGTGGGATCAATATGCCGAAAAGGTCTAGGATATGCTGATACTTCCAACAGGCGGAATGAGGTGAGCCCCTGCCTTTAATTTCCGGGCCTTGTACTGTATCACTCGACTTGCCCGAAGGCCTGAGACCTGCTTGATGCGAGCCAGACGGTCTGAAACATCGCACCTTCCAGCTTTGCTCTTTGATTCCAGAAACGACACCTAATCATACAAGTCAGGTCGGTACTCCCTCATGTTATCGCTAAGCCACATACCGACAACAACTTGAATGCAACCCTTCAAGAGGTCGATTGCGATTGTTGATTTGCATGCATATATTCTGTCAATACTACATCTTCTACCACAGTCAACATCCTTTCAGTCTCACTCCAAAGCGGGGAGAAAATGACAGGTGAAAGGCAATGACGTTTCCGTCATTGCTTTTCACCTCTTTCTCAAAACGAACACTTTAAAGCGTCGGAGGAAACAATGACAGCTGGATTGTGGCGAAAGGAAATTGCTTTCAAACAACATAACGCAGGTTGCCAAAAAGTACCGAAACGGTGGAAACTGCGTTTGGAAAAAGCGCACAAACTTAGGGTGCATCTAGTGCAAGTATGTTACTTCAAGTCAAACCACTGTTTTGTTTGACAACGCTGTTTCTTGATCCTCGGTTCATTGTCACTGATATGTGCCAGGCTAGAATCGCAGTCTCTTCGTACGAAAAATCCACCCTTCATCCTGTGTTAATCCTGTGAAGGCAATTTCACTGCGTATTGTTTGTAAACCATTGGAGAGGTCGTTTTGGATGAAAGCAGAAGAAATGAGTAAAGCACAACTGCTCTGTATTGACTATGTATCTGAATACCTCGGAGATACGTACCTCGGACAACATCAGTAGATGAACTTAATTGTTTCCATTGTACAATTCTGGAATTACTCGGGCAAGAGTAACTTTTCTGGAGCGAGCCCTCGTTCTAGAGAAAAAAAAACAAAAATAGGACGTTTCTAACAATTATTGTGATTTGATAGCAGCAGTTGGATGAGATATGGAGGCTTGGAAACCTTTTCCGCAACATTTCTAAACTTTTCGTACTTTAACACTTCAATTGGGCAACCAACTATTCTGGCGAGCAGACACGCTTGATATGGGCAGTGAATGTTTCCATAAAGAATCAGGGAATCGTTGCAAGTCCGCTTTCGGTTCATAACGCATGCTAGTTTTCTTAGAACATTTACATAGAACGAGGTGTGGCATTTCTTTCATGTCTGTTCCGTCAAATAACGTCTCAAATGAATAGCCGAATTTTCAGCGACGTTGTTTACTAGTAAGAACGTCTGGGATTGTTGTCCGACGTGTGGATTGATTTCAGGCTACCAGAAAAACACAATAACTCGCTCTTTTCCTTTATCACAGCGCTGATTTGGTAGAGCAAGCCGTTTGGTTGTGCTAGTTGATTCTGAGCCTGCCTTAGCACTAAAACTCTTGGTCATGTGCATCGAACACAAAATGGAAACGTATTCCGATAGCAGACACATCTCTTTGATGCTTCTGTTTGGCTTGCATTGCAATGTTCCCAGACTCACTGAATTTGGTCCGTTCCCAGCTGAATGAAAGTGATGAGTCGGTTGAGGCCGCTTTTAATGGTCAGCTGGCTTCTCTTTCATTTTATTGAGCTGATTTCGCTCCTTAGCTCCCACTACTATTTTGCAGCTCCGGAGCAGCTCATTTCGACCACACCTACTTAGTTGAAAGACTTCTCAGCCACACGTCCCTCAGTGGTTTTCTGAAAAGCTAGGGATTCGTCGTACCATACATTACTTGGACGCATCTGGTCATGCACTAGATATCCCTTTTATGACATCATAGAAATTGCGCTCCTAGTCCAAAAATAACCTGCCAGCGCCATTCTGTGCGGGTAATGTAATAAGAGCATCCTGCTGCCTACTCTTGTTGTTGTTTTTTCAGCCACTGCTGAAGATAAATTAGGCGCTATTGCAAGGTGTGTTTTGTCCTGCTGCTGTCGTGATTTGATTAAAGTGTGTATGTTCTCAACGCTTTTGTGCTACATGTGCCGTAGTCCTTCCATGTGCACTTGCCGCCCTGTGAGTTTCGATCGATTCCGTATGCAGCTACGGCTCGTGCCATATGTTCAGTACTCCCTATGAAGCAGGTGTTTTATCTAGTGACGAGTTGAACAATATTAGATATGAAGTTACTTCTTCTAAGCCTTCTTCTGTCGGAGTTCTGAGTATCAGCTGCCAACGGTGGATTAGCGCATAATTATTGATCAGGGGCTTCCTGGCGCATGCTATAATTAGACAGCAGAACAGACTCAAAAGGTTTAGTTCACTATCGTCGAAGTACTTCAATGAAGAACCCTGTGGAAGAATTCGGACGACTTTGAGACCTAGTTTCTGGAATAGCTCGTTTTTTTCAACGAACCGGATCTTTTGAAACTCTTTCCCTCATGATGTCCTCAGCTCTTGTGATTTTTTTCGCTTTTTGGGTCGCAGGATGGTCAGAATTCCGCAACTTCACCTGCTCTCCTTGCTTATCCTGCACGCTTTCCATCTCATGTGTTATTGCAGAGTTCTCAAGGGTTTTTGACATTCGGGTGAATATGCTCTGAAATTACTCAAAAATTTTTGTTGGTGATTCACACCACTTCTCAGAATCCTCTTAATCATTAGTCACGAATGTACGTCTATAGAGAATTCTCACAGCATAAAACTTTCCGGAAAATTCCGTGGTGAGCAGAACTTAAAGAAAGGAAGTAAAAATGAATTATTTCCGCCTAACATGACTCTCGGAAGATATACATATAACAGTGATATTAGTAAACACTGCACTAGTTACCTTCCATACCACTCTGCTCAGGACCAAAACAAAACACTTCGTCCTAATACATATAAACAAGCCTTTGTTGTGTGCAATATTCATTCTATTTAACCTCCTCTTTCGTGATATTGTTGTTACTGGATCATTTCCGAATGTTTATTGATGAGAAGGAGTTACTGTATAATTTCGTTGAACGCAATGAAGTCACTCACTCTTCAAAACAAAAAATATAAGTCAGAGCAGGGATTCAATCTGCCATAGTTACTTCATGATTTTCCGGTAGTTGTTCCAAAAAGGTCGCAGGATGCTCTTAACCAGGAATTGCTAGCTCTAACTCCGTAGCTGTCTGCGTCTTCAGAAAGACGCTATTTTATCTTTAAAATCGCTTCCGATCTTCTTGGTGTTTCTACAGAGCTACTGGGCAAGAATTTGTTCTTTCGTATAGAGCATTCAGTGACAATCCACATTCCTCTGGTCTTAGTTCTTTATCCTGCTCGCTTATACTCTATCTACTTATTTCTGCTTATCGCTTATCGCGAAAGTGTTTAACACTGAAAATCTTTACACAACCAGGATCCTCGCAGATTCCACCTAGGAGGGCTGTCGAGCGTTGCGATTAACCATTTCATGAAACTGTCTAATGGTAGAGCTCGGCCGCACCCCTTCTTCCATGTAGGGCGCTCTGCTTCTGCTCGTCTGTAATCCCTAATTACTTTGTTTCCTGATTCAGGATGGGATTCGGAGCGATTGTATTGCGTTACTTTATATAGATATAGCGATTATTCGGACTCTCAGAAAAGAAAACATGATGTGACTTTCCATAATAAACATGTCTGTCATGGTTCATAATGCTGTGGATACTTAATTCAAATGCAAGCTTCCTTGTTTGTTGCAGATTTCAGCGAAGAGTGCCAGCCTGTGTTTGTAATTTCGAGGTAAGGCTTCCTCACGCCTTCCATGTGTTGCATTCACCACTTTTGACTCATTTCACCAATCCTAAAGTAGTCATACTTCATATAGCTGCATTCCTCCCTACATGATCCCGAACATAAAGCGCTTATCGTCCCCCAGATAATCCTCTGATAGTACTCCTAATAACAGCGCATTCCTCTCCTGGGTTCCACATCATTTCGCTAATTGTTTCCAGATGGGAACTTCGAAGCTGCATTGGAAGGAGGCGGATTTGACATCTCCGTAAATCATTTAGGTTTACCACAAGGCAAAGCAAATGTGCTCGATGCCGTTTATGAAAACAAAATTTCTCGAGATATCAGAATTTGATGTTATTCATAGCCAGAATCTGCTAACGCTCTAGTAAAGAAAATTAAATCTTAGCATATGTATCCTATAGGTGTCACTCCTGTTTATTGGGAATTTCTCATTGTTGGGATCAGATATTTTGTTGGTCCTGTAGTACCATCCATTAAGAGAACAACTTCAAGAATATCTAGGCGAGGAAGGTGTCCATGAAGGGCTCAACAATTGACATTTACACTGAACTTGTCTCATTACTGGAGTCGAAAATGTTAAGTCAGTGATATAGAACTACCATCTAGTAGCAAAAAGCTGGCAGGATGTTGTAATTTCGTTGCATTTCTTGTTCCTATTTCCCTCATATATCCATAAATAAGCCAACAAAAGCACTGCATCATGCAGGTAGAAGTGCCTGTTGCCATGAGGGATCGGCGGCGTATGTGATGCATTTCATATTGAGATCATTAGTATGCTTTTGTCTGGCTGCAGTGTTTCCCAATTTCTCTACCGAATAAGCCAGCAAGCAGCCCTTTAGGATGTGACACCTACAGGAATTTATAGGCCTTAGTTGTTAAAGTAGTGTGAACAACACTACAGAAGAAAGTGATGAAGAAGTCGTTCGTTGTGCCACCACATTCCCGAAAGTAACGGCTGTACATATGTGTCGTGGAAAATGAGGAAGCAGAGAGAAGATTTTTGTTATTGTATTACAATATAGCCAAACCAGGAAATAATTGCTTGAAGACTAGCGAATTGAGAGCATAGTAACCACTGACTTGTACTCACCTTCAAAGCACTCACAGTGAGGCCCAATTGTAAAGAAACTGCGTTGTAACACGTTTGGCTATTTTCCTGAACAGGTCTGAGGAAATTTTAGAGACATGCGTCATCGAAAAGTGGTAGATATAGTACAACGAATGTATCCTCATTTTATTCGCCCACTTATCACATCACTAACAACGGACTCCAACAAGAATAGGAGAGTAGGTGTCCAATTAAGATTACTTCCTTTTCACCGTGTTAGTGTTGCTTATGGCTTTCCCTCACTACCAATGAGTTCCAGGGAAGCCTACATTCTTTGCGTTTTTTTATTTGCAGAAACGAAACGGAAATTAGTGAGCATATGTTTTTGTTTTCTATTATTGGATATTTGCATTAAAGAAGTGTTATCAATTTCAATGTGCATGTTCTGCATCGCATACTGACCATCACTTGATTTCTATCATCTTGCTAGCATCTCTAATCTCATCATGCTCGGGTGTACGAACACGTCATGCCTTCTCTGCACTCCCTCCCACAAACCTACGCTCAGAACGTCTCTAATTGCTCAAATCTTTTTATTCGATGCGCGTATTCCATTATGTGCAACCGGGTTTTTTTGAGCTTCTGGCGGTAATTTAACCCGAACTCATCAAATGTCGCATTTGCGTCCATCGAGGAAAATCTTTCCCCACTTATCTTAGATTTCGAGTAAAGCACGGCCGCCCAATTTTCATCTCTCCAAATTCGCTGCACACGTTCTACTAGTGGACTCATACTTGAATTCCCTTACGGAGGGAGTCGACAGAACGACATTCTGCTGCTAATCCGGAGGTCCGACTCAGGGGATCTTTTGTTCTATTGGGAAATTTGTAGTCTCACCTCTGTTGAATATCAGAAATCCTTCAGTCCCGTATTTATAGGTGGTAGAGAGGTGTAATATTGACGACCCGCTGGTTGTGCTCGATGAAATTGTCGACATTGAACATGGGAGCAATCTTAGCTTTCAAATCGACTCTTCATTATGTCTAGTCATTCTTGATTATTTTCTCTTTCACCAACTTGAGACTTCTTCGAAGGTAATAGTATTGAAAGTAACAAAAAGAGCACGAGTGTGGGAGTAGCAGAGAAAGTGCAAGTAGTTTCCTTTAAGTTCATTTTGGAGCACAAAAGATCGAACATTAGCTGGCAGTAGCCACAGAAAATGGGAACAGCGCACTGCCTTGAAAAAAAAAACTAGCTTTGGTCCGCAAAAATTCCGAGTCAGGAAGAGGTACTTCCATTTTGGGGTCTTTCGCCAATGTTTTCGGCGACGGTCACGAAATAATCAGAGATGATCAGCTTCAACACACCGGAAGCAATCCACGCCTACTCGACTGCAACGAAAGCACCAGCCATGCGACTTCGAGGCCTTCTAGCTACAGCTGCGAATGAATCCCCCAAATATCAGAGCATTTTCGAGAAGTTAGCCCTTCTTTCTTCTTCAAGTCATCCTTGCTCTTTTCAAATAGAAGGAGTTTAGAAAACAGGACCTACTTCTTAGAATGCCTTTGCTTGGGAAGGAATCATATGGCGATCATAAAGCGATAGCAGATTTCCGTATGAAGAATCTCTGCAGAGAACATTTCTTTTTTCCTTATTCTGGCTAGTGTCAGATACTAGGTACTGCTTCTTGCCATTCAGCAGTGAGCGAACAAAGGTTTTGTTGCTTTATTACTTAGTCGTGACCTTTTAGATGGAAGACAATGCAATACTGGGCTTACACGATCTAGAGGGTTATGCTCATATAAAATAAAATGTTTAAGCCTACGCGCACTCTGTGCAAAAGTTCAGGGTGTTTCAGGACAAATATAAAGTTCGCGGTTTTGAGCGATATCGCTCATAAGGCCCCACATTTATCTCGGGGCTGAAGTGCGTTATCAGCGGAACTGATGGTTATCTCCAGGCTCATTTTGTTTTTGTGCTCTCTCGCTCTCCAAAATGCCGTTAGTGGCTCCACCTCATATAATGCATGCCAAAATTGTTTTCGCTGTTGCATTTGCACCAAGTTAGTTCACGAAAACAGCTACATATATCAAACATGCATCCCATAACAACTTAGTGACGTTAGCATTTCGTGCAATGATCCGTGCCGAATCCAGCTACCAAGAACCCTGCTGTCGTTTACTACTCCTTTATATTCTCTCATGTCTTACGAATGAAGTCAATCATGAGACATCTTCGCCACTGGAAGCTCAATTTATGTACGATTAGAAGAATTCAAGTGGCATTACCGGCACACTTTGCTCAAGTTCGAATTTTGCAATAACTTTTTTATTCTACATTCGTTGTTCAAACATTTGTGCTCTGAACATAAATGAATTACGAAGAAGAAAAAATAAAAATAGAAAGAATAGAAAAAAAGAAATGTAGAAAAACAGAGGTAAAGGGTCATGAGAAATCTTGCAGTCTCAGTAAGGTTTTGATTCGACATAGGGACTAGAGAGCAGACTATCGTTAATAAAGATAGAGTCAGAAATAGATATAGTGGAATGCCTTTTCATCTTTGATATCACGAGAAACCCTTTCCTATGACTACACTTGGACAGGTTTTTGCCCAAAATCTAGTGTATAATGCTGCCATTTCCATCGCTGAGACTGCCCATTCGAACGATAGTAGTCATATTTGCCTGGACAGCTCCGTCTACTTGAGATCGAGTTGGTCGCTTTCTCCCGGGAACGTTCATGAATCCAGCCAAAGGCGAACCAGCTGTTTTCGTTCAGTGTTCATCCTATCCAGTAGAGTTACGTACATAGTTAAGTAAGTTCTAGTTCTCTTCGTTTCCAGGCCCACTATGTTGTTTTGGCCAAAACTTATTTCCGGCACCGAAATTAGCCGCTCCAAAAGAAAAAGCTACCCAGAGCACGGTAGCTAACACAAGCTCGGTAGAGATAGAAATAGGATATGGTGAATCTTTTCTGACACCGCCAGTCTTTCACTTGTTTCTTTTTGTTGCCGAACAGAGCCTGTCTGTATTGAAAGCTAACACCAACATATTTCCGTTGAAAACCTTAGATTTTTGGGTTTGAAGCTTAGGTTCTTTTTGGTTTCTTTTGCCAAAGATACAGGATGAAAATAAATGTTGTTGTTATTGTCATTAACTTCAGAAAAATAATCTTCAGAAACAAATTTTTCCGCAGACAAAATGGCTTTTCGTGGTGCAGTTTTTTTCTGGTCAATGGCACAGCAGGAAACCCAAGTTTCGAAGTTTCCTGATTCATTCTACGTCGTGTCATTCTCACGTCCAATTTGAGCTTAGCTTGTTGAAAGAGCTATGGTCCGGTCAAACTTGTCAATTGTGGCAGTTATCATATCTGAGTGACGATTCAACAGTGACAATTATATAGGACACGAGCAGCGCTTGCCGGTAATTAGAACACACGCAATCGAAAATTTATTTTTGCCAACCACGCACCTGGAAGCAGGTGAGGTAGAGGAGTTTCCCAAATTTCTGCAGGGTTACTATGAATCCGTGGTTTTATTTCAGAAAGGTAGCAGGAGGAGAGGTTGCAAAGCACGAATTACATATGTAGTGCATGGAAAACTCAATGCGGTCGTGAATTCATTGTTGATCACGTTTTTTTTAGAAAACTTCTGATCATTGTTCACGATATATTCTCCGTTTGTTGGAGTTTTTTTTTATGCAATGCCGAATATCTGACAGGAGATCATCGACACAGATTATTTCGGCTTAACCGTATGTCTCATGGAAGAAGATTTTTAGAGTTCCTCACTCAACGCGCAGTAAACTCTGAGCATTCTCGACTATTCAGAGTATATCAGGAAGTGAACTCATGGTAGGCGGTACGGCATGAGAGTAGAAGTGACTGTGGAGACACTTTCTGACTTCCACAACGGCAGGGCGGTGAAAACATCATACCTAAAAAATAATCTACTCATAAAAACAATGCTTCGTTAATCGAGTAGCGAAAGAAGCGGGCTTTTGTGAGCTGAAAGGAAGCGGCATTAGATTTTCCTCGAAATTCACTTCTGAGAACAACGTTCGCACATGCTCGCAAAGGGAACACGCTTTTCTTGTTCACTGACGTGTGAACAACTTCCACGCTCTGTCTCTGAGTGGGACACTCCGCCCATAAATTTGTGGGTAGAATAGCAGTTCGTCTGTAAAATTCGTATCTGAACACACGCATATTTGAGGTAACTACTCAGCGGTCATTCAGCAGCTATCTCAGTATTACTGTTCCGCTTACTCGTTTCTACAATTTTTTTCCACTACTTTTTTCATTCCCCCCCCCCCTCTAAAAAAATCTAGGATCAAGATTTGTTGGAGTAAAATTATTCCATGCCAAATCTTCCACAACGTGTTGTGACTCTCTTTCTTGGCTGTTTTTCATTCCAATTTTGATATGGTAAACAACCAATTGACAGATTGCTCGCCTGTCGTGACCCCAACGCTGATGCTGTCCGCCAACTGTTGTTTCAGCTGTCTTCTGTGCATGTTCATGGTCATTCAGTGGTTTGAGTAGTTGGAAAGTGAAGTTTGCGTAAATTATATGCTTGTCACGAGAGGGAATGCAGATGTCGGCTGCTCCGCTCAGATATGCAGATGGCTGATCCTTGCGCTCTAGAAGCATAATTAGTCCTTCCCATACGCGACTATATCCAGTATAATGTCACACGAACACTTCACGGCGCTTGGCTTCTCGGACGAATGGCTTCGTCTCGAAACTGCTTCGTACCTTTTGGTTCATTTCATTGCTAATCAGGAATAAAAAAATAGAATGAAAAATGAAGTAATGTAAAAAATAATGCCTTTTCAAGTCCTCAGGAAGCTTGTCAGAAAAACTTGTTTGAAACCATTGAAGGTATTAACATGTTTATGTCCTTAAATATGTTAGTGGTGAGTGATGTGATATCGAACTTACATACCTACGCGTGGCTTAGCTTCGCATCTCCAAAAAAATAAATAGATAAGTAAAGTGAGCAATGAGTTCCTCCTCAAACTTGTCGCTTAGTTCAATCCTTCAAAATTGCCTCATATTTAAGATGTTCTAGGTGATAGGTGGTAACTTGTTTTCATCGGTCTCAAAACAGCTTAGACCGTCTTAGCACTTGTTTTTCTTGATGGTATGGAACACGCCTTTGAGGGGCGATTAGTTGAAAGAAGGTGGCTATCCATAACTCTTCCAACATATGTAGTCCAAGCTATTTCCCAAACTTTTATGGCTACGACCTGAGCAATAGCTACTTCCAGTTAAGGAAACATGTCATTGATCGTAGCACTGAGAGCAGCTGGGCGCTGTTAGGGCCTGAGCATCGTGACGTGCATTGTGGAACACTTAATGACACCAAACTCGATTCTTGGGATGACTAACGGGATCGGCAGCGATTTCTCAGCTTCCCTTCTTGTGTGGCCACGAGGATCATCAGCATTTTCACCTCTTTTCTTCACATTTCAACGAAATGCGTGACGACCAGCTTGTATATGCTGCGCTGACAACATATCCACCACACTAAATTGATCCCGGCATGCTGCATATAAAATTATAATTACCTCGAAGACTACGCTTTACCAAAATATAAATAAAGCGAGCGATTTCTGGACATTTATTGACAAGCGCTCAGAAATCAACCACTTTCGGCTTATTTACGACCATTTTACTCGTGTTCTTCTAGATACACTCTGCTCCTGAGCTAGCGGTCTTTCCAGAGTTTCGGTGCGGCCGCCTCCACAAAGAGTTTCGACGATAATTTTTGACTAACAGATTTTATTTGGGATCGTTCCATAGGTCTTACT
The DNA here is from genome assembly GCA_037903475.1 of Ancylostoma caninum. NCBI lineage: Eukaryota > Metazoa > Nematoda > Chromadorea > Rhabditida > Ancylostomatidae > Ancylostoma > Ancylostoma caninum. Next base: position 734,185 of record JBAJFG010000359.1, read on the forward strand.
GGATTGCACAATAACTTCTAGTATATTAGAACTGCCCGCTATTCGCGTGGTTTGTGTTGGCGTAATTGACAATGCATATGCTAGGGGAAGTAATAAGCTGGGGATGATGACTTCCGAGAGCTGGAACTGAAGGATGTCAAGATATGTAACATAAGGGTTACGCTCGTGAACCAATGGTCGCTTTCCATGTTTCATTGTGCGATAATGATGTTTCTTTCCCACATAGATTTTCATTCCAAACCCCGTAAAGAGACATAAATATCTGCAAATGATGAGTGAAATACTATCCGTTAAGCGCAGCACCAACAGAATGATCCCAGTCCCATTATTTTGATTGTTTTGGAAGCTCGGCGCTTACCTGGCAATTCTCAGACGGTATCAATACTATCAGCAGCGTCAACAGGTAATTACGTAGCAACTACCTACTAATGCTGTGTCAGTTCTTTCGACTTTTTGCACCATGGAGAAACAACTACTAGTGTTTTGCAATTCGCTTTAGCACTTTTTACACTTGAAATCAAAGTTGTACTGTTTTTTCCTGGAAAAGAGCGAAAACAGCAGTTTCCCATGCTCTTTCCTTGCTTGCCACCACGTGTGCGGGCTTCAAGTGTCCAACAATCGGATGGAATTTATAAAATGTAATTTAACAGAAGACAATTTCAAATTTGAAAAGGATGAACTAGCCAATGAGATGAAAAAAAACAAGGAAGTAAAAAAAAGCCAGTACAAATTTTTGATAGAGGTACTTACTTTCTTTGCAGTCTTATTGGCCATTGTGCTAGACAGAAGCTTGACTCTGGTTCTCATATTGGTTCTTTTTTGGGCTGCTTACTGAGTGAATGATGTATTGTGGAAATATGATGCGCTAGGTGGGGCAGATCAACCCTGTAAATGACTTCCCGGTCTTGACGAAGGCGGCTTTACCTATATATATAACACGCGATAAGGGCCTAGGTACAACAATCTCGCCTGAGCAGGTCCAAATTTACCCCTAGTTCTTGCACGAATGGATGAGTTCCTCGTTTTTTCAATGAAAAATTTCAATTATATTAATGACTTTCGATGATAATCGTCGTTCTATTTCCTGTTTGCTGTTCATCAACATGGTTTTTATTTTTTTTTGAAAAGTCCTGCACGAAAGTGTGATACCTTACATAATTTAGGAGTCGTAGCTAGCAGTGGACATGCACTACTTACGGGATACTTGATTGGTTTCATCCGTCGGTGACTCTGAGTCGGAAAAGTTGAAGGTCATCCATCATTTTTACACCGTTTGCTTTCAAATATTGTTTCCTTGGCAAGTAAGCGTCAAGGAGGCAGATCAAATCATGATAGGAGAGCGCAAGTGCGAATAGGAAATACGGAAGACGGTGTGCCAATCCAGCCCCGCGTATTCATGCTAGGCCTCTTTATCGGAAAGAGCAATGACTGTAGCAACGACTGTCCCGCCTCGCGGTTGCATGTCGAACTGCAGCATTCCACCATCCTTGTGCGGTCATCTTGAACGTGATTGCTCCTGAAAGCTCACATCTCCGGACTCAAGACGACCACGCACGGGATGTTTCTGCCCTCAGCGATCACCTAGGTACCCATAGCAGCTCAAACTACAAATTTCTGGAAAATTTGCTTCACTAACTTGAGGCATGGTTTGCCCTGCTCCTGACGGCTGCAATGCCCCTACCAGCCATGGGCATTTCCCCCCCTCGAAGGTTAGGAAACATGTTTCAATGCTAGCTTACAGCTTACAGCTTACACCACTAAATAGAAGGTTTTTTCTTTCGAAATTTCCAGACAAGGTTTTTCCGCCAATATTATATATCGTAGAAATGTAGTAACTGTAGGTTTATCAATTCCGAGAGTTTTTTTTAAAGAGATCTCATGGTTCTAAGTCAACGTTTGCTAGACGTCTTCTAGACTCGTGTATAATCATCAACTTGGAAAGAAAGCGCCAAAAAAAGTAGTATTATGTGCTTTCTTACATCTATCCGCACTCCATGAGACATAAAAATCCGTGGTTTCCACAGTTTTTTGATGCATTTTTGCTTAAATGAAACGAAGCTTCAGGAAGCATTCTAACATGGATGCTCACTCTCGCTCTAAGGACTATCTTACAGGTAGTAGAGCTGGAAATAATTTATAACGCATAATTTTTTCAGACCGGAACCTTCGACGTAGTATAGGGGCTCTATTGTTCTAGTTTGTTGCCCTCAAACACGTGTTGACACGTGTGCACAGACTCATTTTTGAATTTTCACATATTCCTCTGCCTTTCTCCGAACCTACGTTAATAATTTAAAACAGAAGTATTTTCGTGAACGGTGGCATTGGCGCAAGATCAAGCTTCTCGTAGACACATCGAACCGCAAAACAGTGCGCCCTAATTATCAGGGCTTATGTTTCATTGCCAGTTATTCCCCGAAATGCCCTACGGCAATCTATTTCTTTGTTATTCGTGACAAATTAAGCAGTGGCCCGCTCTACGTGGGACTCACTGCGGTCGATTTCTGCCCTAATGTATTCCGCATGCATTGAAACGAAGAGCCTTATTTTCTTTAAGCATTGTTCGCTTGGAAATAATCATGATTTTCTTTAATTCTCCTTTCTAAAGGAAAAATTTCTGATGTTGGCAGTATTTAACTCAGTAGCTCCAGCGGACTGCAACCAGCACGTGCACGAGATTGCAAGCTGGTGCCCAAACAACTGAGTCGTCTGTTCAGTTTCTTCGATCTTTTGTTGGATGAGCATACCAGCCATACGGACTGTAATCGTACGAGATTAACAACCCTTATTAGGGACAAGAATCATTCTCTTCTCTAGGGATCTGAGCTCGTGTACTTCTCGCTGTCATTCAGTTGCTCTATCTCGGGAAGTTTGTGTTCATGTTCTCGCATGCACGCGGTACACAGAGGAATCATTGCTATCCTTGTTGGGTAACCAGCCTTCATCGTAGAACAGCAAGATTTACTAAATAGGTGGGAGAGTCCTGTCCGAAATTCTTCATTATTTTATGGCTTCATCATAACTTTGTCGAACAGCTTTTTTGCCCGATGACGTAATCAATATGGTTAACAGTAACTATGTACTGTTAGCCATACTGTATGTACTGTAGTTGGGATGGTCCGCAGTATCCTTCCCCGAGAACTTCGGGTTCTCAGATTGGAAGAAATCAACATCCCCGTTTGAAGTGATCACTTTAGAAAAATCCATTCCCTTTGCACCTAAGCTTCAAAAAGGCAGCTCAAATTATTGAATAAATAGAGGAAACAAGGTTGGAATAATAGAGATTGCGGTGTGCGATTTCCCATCCTAGCTCCGCTGACTTGTACTAGACTTCCCTACGAAAAGAGTGTTGAAATTGGCGAGAAAAATGGGAGGGCCAGATTTTCCATCTTTCCCGTCTTTTTTCTTGTCTGCTTCCACCAGTTTCTACATGTGGCCTACTCAGATGGTGGTAGTGACTGTCCTGTCCCGCAGTTGCATCTCAAACCAAAGTATTCCACAAGCCTTACGACGTGGGATCGTCCATGACATAGCTGCACCTAGAAACTTATTTCTCAGGACTCGAAGCGAATGGATCAGCGACATCCTGTGGAATACCAGGTCTCCTAGATTACGCTCATGGTGTTGGTGGCGTCAACGCTCGCAAGGTGTCCCAAAGCTGCCTCAAATAGGAAATTTTAAAGAAGGGTCCCCTACCAATTTAAGGTATCAAAATAGGCCGTCTGGCTTTGCGTACCCTTGACGGGACAGCTTATTTTTTATCCTTTAATTCACGCATCTCTTTCCTCCGATTTTTCAGATATATAGAATTTTCGAAAAATTTCCGGACAAGCCTTTTCTGCCAACCTAATTCTATTTGCTATTTTGAGGATGTTTTACTTTGAAATGCACGTACAAAGAGAGAAAGAATCGTTCAAGCCTGGAAATATGGTTATGATGACATCCTGTAGTTGTACTCTAGTCGTATTGGAATTGTTGGATTTGAAAAAAAAGCTGTTTCAGGCTCTATTCCTTGTCCGACCGATTCATCGTTGATTGCTTCCAGAACACGTTCCGATCTTCCCTAATCTCCAAACTTTCAGATGAGTATGATTAGTTTTGTGGATGAGAACAACATGCTGTATGTGCTTGGCGGCACTATACTCGTCGTTTCGGTTGTCGTTACGGCGTTATTCATCAAAACTAAAGCAAGTCGTTTGAACTGGTTAGTTTCTGTAACGTAGAATTCCGGTCCTATGATCATGTTAGAGTTCGTAATTAAGGTTTGAGCAGAATCTTGTCGAAATGTCCATGGACGCTCATCATTATCATTGTAAATCCTTTAACAGGACTGATACTGAAGAGGAAACGAAGAGCATTGATCAGTGAGTCCACATATGATAGAGGAGCATGTCATCCTCTCTTTTATTCTTTATTCTTTATTTAGATTCTATATGTTCTATGAGTTAAAAATTCATCCTCTCTTCTATGAGTTAAAAAATTCATTTTCATGCCAAGATCCAAACCCTCTTTCCGTAATCGTGCTATCGCAGTGAACATCCTGAACATCAGCACGTGAAATAGAATAATAATAGGAAGGCCTACTTCCTATTCCCTGTTGTTAAACTTATATTTTTGATAGCGCTCAATTTTTTTAATATGCGCCTCTTTTTGGCTTGCGCACCTTGAGTGCATCAATAAAGAGTAAACAATCATTTCCTGAGAAATCCCCACTAATTCCCATCAGAAGCTTTCTCCTTGCGAAAAAAAAACAAGTTAAGATTCCGCGAGCGTGTCCAACGGCATTCACATGGTATCCTTCCGGTGAGAGATCCGGCTGCCGATTCTGCTCTTCCGACTGGTGATGTCAGTGGAAAATTTGTCATTCCACGATTTTCGCGGACAAGTCAAAGCATGTTTGTCAATCCGCAACAGAGCCAGTTTGACCGTGGATTGTACCAGTGCACGGTGGGTAAATTTCATGACAAGCGTTCCGATGGGATGTGCACGTGTGAAGAAGGTCCATCGATTGAAGTTTTTTTTTTGGAAATCCCAGGGGTTGCTTACCACGCATTGTGCATATTCTGATGAATTTGGAATGTTCAGTAAGAATAATAGGAAGGAGTGTATTGAGGAAAAAAGGCGCAGAGCACTATCTTTGAAGTTTTTTACGTGAAGAGGGCAAACTTTGCAATTGGTAGATTCAGCAACCAGCTCGTGAAAAAGTTTTCAGAGTATAACACTCCACTCTTCGAGATATTGGGTGGCAACAATAGTGTACATCGCTGTGGCCAATCTGGTCTGGCTATTTAGACACACCAAAATCCCAGCAAAGATTCTGAGGGTGACAGTGCTTCTAGACTGATTGCGTTATCCTACGTTCAGCCACCTGATGAATCTGCGTGCACGGACGAGATGGGCTCATCCGGATCTATCCAGCTCAGTTTGTCGTTAGACGCAAATCTGGGGTTGCTCACAGTGTCCTTGAAGCAGGCGTATGATCTGCCAAGTAAACGTCAAGTAAGTAACCACCGTAAAGTTAACTATGAGATCGGCAATGGTCAAAGCTTTTGCAGGACGACAATCCTAACCCATATTTCCGAGTGGCGTTGGACATCCCAGATGGGGTGAAAACACAACAACAGACTAAAACGTTCCGCGCGACAACTGCACCGGAAATAGGAGAGGACTTCTACTTTCAGGTGAATATTAGTTCCTAGCTCCTTTTTGCCTGTAGCTACTGTAAGCTTTTGGTGAGATATGGCAAAATTTGAAAATGAGATACCGTCATACCCTCACTTAATTAGAGATTGATTGATCTTGCACCTTTTTCTGGTGTTGCGATTTCCTACAATAAGTTACAAACATTAATAACTACAGTCGGGTCCGGCAGCCACTGCAAATGGGCGCCGGCGGGCGCCGGCCGCCGCCACCCTCCGGCGCCCCGGTATTAATGAGCTATAAATCTCTCGAGCTTGGGAGAAAGCGAAGAAAAATACAATTTTAGTCCATAGTAGACAGAGTGCAGTGGATATGTGAAGGCTATAAAGCAGGGGACCATTTTCACAACTTTCACGTTTTTTCATTTTTGTGATTTTCATGGGGAAAGATTTCTGAATACACAATAAGCGAAGCTAACTCTTCCATTTCCTGCTATAGTACACTGCTTCGCGAATACAAAAATGACCGTTATTCTTCTATAGATGGACACAGTACTTCAGTTATCCCATCTGAATAATGAAGCTCATCCAATTCGGGATCCTCAGAAATAATTGAAATCCGTATAAATTGTTCCATATCCATTGCGAAGTAGTTCTACCGCTGTCATTTATCTTTCGTGGAGCAGTCCTTTACGGCGGAGTTACTCTCTCCCGGTTTCCCTCAACTTTGAAAAAGTGGTTTTTCACTATTACTTACACTATTACTATTACTTACACTTACACTTATCGTAGTTTATCTTCGAAATTTATGCAAAACGTTGCCGGATGCCTTCCTGGACTACCCGAAGGAGATCACGGGGGACGTTCCAAGCAGTGAACCCCAAACACTGCGATACTTAACTCTGGATCTCCAACGGAGTGGAACCAGCGATAGGGACAGATTGCAATCTGCCACTCAAACCACTGAGCCATCCGGGCTACTTTTTATGTTGGAGTTTGTTAGATAACTGCAGCAGTCGTAGGCAGCATACTATATGTATTTGCAAAACGGGGCACAGGGCAGGATTCGATCCCCTGACCACCACAACGTCGATCATTCGCTCAACCCACTGAGCTATGCGCGCACGCGATGCAACATACAAATAGTGTCCACTATTACTTACACTTACACTTATCGTAGTTTATCTTAGAAATTTAGGTGAAAAGGGAGTTGGGTGGGGCCACTCCTGTGAAGCCTAAGCCTAAGCCTTAAACCCATTCTTAAGCATAAGGTGAGGAAGGCATCCGGCAACGTTCTGCATAAATTTCGAAGATAAACTACGATAAGTGTAAGTGTAAGTAATAGTGGAAAAATCTTTCGAAGATAAACTACGATAAGTGTAAGTGTAAATAATAGTAATAGTGTAAGTAATAGTGAAAAACCACTTTTTCAAAGTTGAGGGAAACCGGGAGAGAGTAACTCCGTTACTTTGTTCTCATTGTGGGAACGAAATTTGTAACCACGTTAGATATAAAGCCGAGAACGACACGCTTTTCTTAATGAATGTGAATGTTTTTATCTAGTGAGCAAATAATGGATCTGTTTTGCTAGAGAAGAAAGGAACACGACTACATAACTTCTGAAAATTCTGCAAGTGTGCTATACTATTTACCCCGGAGCCAACCAATAAAATGAGCACGACATCAAAGATTCTTCAGATTCCTGCTGCACAAATTGCCTCCTGTCGTCTGGAAATCATGGTATACGATTACGATCAATTTAGGTGAGGAAATAGTAAAAGCTTTTGTTTTTGTCTCAATTTTCATCTCTTGGTAGTCAGCAGGTTGACAAAACAACATAGAAGCACAGAAGTTCCCATCTTCACCTCTCTCTAACAATTTGGTGAATAGTTCGACTTTTTCAACATTTTTATTGGACATTCGTATTGTTTATTTATGTCCTCCTTACAATAGGGGCATATGGCCTAAAAATTTTTCTTTCAAAATAGCAAAATTCTGAAATATAGGTATCGCAGCATTCCGGGGTTCCACTTCTCAAATCCACTCGTTTCACTGAAATGTCCTGGAGAAAAAGTGAAGAGTTGCTAAAGGGGGGGGGGGGGTGAAGTATATCTACATTATCGAAATGTCCGAAAAACCCAAATCTTGTATTTTGACAGCTCATTGCTATTGATTTTTGATGGAACCACTAGTTACAAAGTGCAAGTTGTTGGTATGATTGAGTGAAATAAATAAATATTATAAATAAACGCATAAGCTAACATCTAAAAAGCAAGCGAATAAGTAAATAATGAATAATACGTAGTTGATAAACAAATATTTTGAACAAAAAAATAAACATCATCTACCAATCACCATCCGCTTCCTTCGATTTCTCGCTGCTGAAAGCAAGTTCCAATCGCATCAGAGCAGCTTAGCTCTTTCAAAAGACCCTTTTCGAAAAAAAATCTTTATGCATTCCAGAAAGGCCTACAAAATCGATTTGAATGACATGTCCTTTACGAAATATCACCTCAGCGAGATTTAAAAAAACTTACTGTACGGCATATTTATGTATTTATATATAAATATATAAATATGCCGTACAGTAAGTTTTTTTCACATATATTTATCTAATTATATATATTTATCCAATTTTATATAAAAACATGCCAAATTTAACAATTTGCACATCCAAGAAGTTTCTTCTACCTTACTGATGAGTGCAGGAAGAAACTTATTACACTGATTAGCTTTCGTATAAGGATAGTGCACGAAACGAAAACGAAAATGATCCTAAGTAATTTAGATGTAATAGTCCTATTGTGAACAAGGCTAGGCGGATTCCTGATAAGAAAGGCTGATATAAGATCTGACACGGAATAGTGCCTGTTTTCTCCACTAAAATGATATTCTTAGACAGCTCATTTTATTCAATAGGAACTCTGCTAGTGGGTGAAGACCCATGTTAGCGACTTTTTGTGTTTGTTGAGAGAGTGCTAAAGGTGAAAGCACAGTAAGAGAATGAGCAGTCATACTTGTGCGATGCTCCACAGTGGGTCTTTGAGTTTCAAATGCTCAGTTTTTTCGACAATTCTATATGAAAGGGAGAATAAGGAAGAAAAAAGTAGTAAGAGAAGAAATGTGACTGAATCAGCACATAGCAAGTAAGAGAAACCAATAAATATATGAGAAATAGAACTCCTATGTAATGTATTCTTTTACAGTAGTTGAGATTTGTTCATTTCGTGCAGCTTTGTATATGTAGACCGTCTTCCTCTTTTCTACGTGATGTTGGTTATCCTAAGCATTGTTATCCTGCCAAATATCATTTATTTAGTGTGGACGAGTGTGTGGGCTACTGCTGGTTGACACTTGGTCGACTCACTGTTTCACTTGAGAAGGAAAATCCAACCGTCTTTTGGGCAGAAGTGCTACCTTACGACGAAAATGGAGGGGTGGATATTTCTTGACTGCGTGTGTGGTTTTCGAATTGTTCCAATTTGTGACTTGAATCTATTCAGTCTGGCTACGGAGAGGTCTTATTTTCACTTGCTTATCTCTCGCAAGCACAGAGACTCACTATGAATATATTCAAAGCGCGGAATTTGCGCTGTCGAGGCGATGGAGGTAAATGTAGTCACTTATTATGAGATTTGCTTGCGGGAAGAGAGCTTTCTACTCATTTCTGACACTCTATCCATCTTAAAACTATTTTGCAGCGATTTCGATGCGGGTGTCTCTGCTCGGAAATGACGAAAAACGATTGAAGCGTAAGAAGACGGCATCCAGAAGAAATGTTCGAAACGCACAGTTCAACGAGTCATTAAATTTTGGTGTTCCAAAGCGTTCACTATGTGATATCTCCCTTGAAATTGAGGTTCGTTTCGAATGTGGCTCAAATTTGAACTTGGACGGTAAGGGAAAGTGTTGGGCGGTTGTAAGAACTCCATAGGCGGGCTATCCTTGTCATAATTTTGGCAAGGTGGTGGGAAGTTATTTGTAGCATGGGAAGCAGAATATATAGTTAACGCGTGGACTGCTGAATTTGAGGAGGGAGGCGTGGCCAAGCTGCGGGATTGGTCAATTCGCTTCGCCCAAATGGCCAATCGCAGTGCTTGGCCGCACCCCATTTCCATTTGTAAACGCTCCACCATTAGTTGCATGGAAAACATTTAGACTGCTTATGGTTCGAAATGTACTCACTCGCAAAAGCCAACAACTGAAACACAATACGTGTTGAGGCTGGCCATCTTTTGTTTTAGTACGATCCAAAGCACATCGCACAATACTACTTTCTACGACCTCTCCAGACGTCTTTTTTCTTACTCATCCGTGCCGTGAAATCCTCAATGAAGAGATGCTATTTGCGCAACGTGGGGTTACATCCGTGCTCTATGAATGTGGTGCTATCTTATGGGTAACACCTAACCATATAAATCCCTAAATTCACATGCAATGTACTGAGTACAGATCCATGCACACTGGAGTTTATTCACTCAGTAGATTAGGTCTGGTTCATTGCAGGCTATTCATGAAACGGGTACTTTCGGTATGACGACTGAAGTGATTGGACGAATGGAACTGCCTCTTCACAGGTATACTACTCTGAACGTTTGCAGTACTTTGGTCAATCTCACCAATGAAATTATTGCAGGTGTAAGGACCTCTGGAGAGCAATTATACACGAGGAAAAGTCTCAGGCACGATGGTATCCATTGGAGGAGCCTTGATGCGAACCTCCTGCCTTATGAGTTGGCAGATTTGAAGTCGGACTACTTTTCATTTTTGAGTGGAGATCTTGGATCTCACTCGAAAGCAGCTCCCAAACACTTTCTCACGGTTTTTGTAGGCGAACATCACATTTTGCTCTCTTTGTATTTCCCACTTATAGACAAGTCCTATGTGAGGTTGAGGAATCAGGATTGCGCGCTTTTGCATAGACCGAAAGTGATTCGAGAAAGCATAACATTTCGATCAGAAATACATATAGTATTAGTATCAGCTTTACCATTCTTACGGAAAACGAAGCCCTGTCAGTTGCGCAGCCAAATTCTGCCTTCGACGCAGTACACTAAATGAATAGCTCTTGCAGAAATTAGCAAGCCCAGAACAGTTCAACAACGTGTTCATTAAGAGGGAAAGAGGCATCGTGCAGTCCTAGTTTGTCAGCGCACCTCATTGCAGTTCAAGAGTTAAAATATTCATCTCTATCATCATCTCATCTCATCTTAATATTATCACCATTTCTATGAAATACGTAAATGAACAGCTAGCAAACATATGTGCTCTCTTTGATCATCAGCTATTTCGGGTTTTTTCCAACTATCTTGTGATCTGTTGTTAGGGTTTTCACCAACTTTGCCGTTTCCTAGTATCTCACAACAAAATCCCATCATCAGTACGTTGTTATGCGGTAATATGATCAAAGTCAGAAATAAAATGTTTCACATTAAATAGTTTGTTATCGTCTTGTCCGAAGAAATTGCACCTAAAGTAGAATTTTTCCAAAGCATTGATTCTAGGCATCCTAGTTATGTAATATCAGGTGTCTTTTCCACATATCATCTCAAGTTACTGAGGAATAAATCTTCACCAGTGGGTTGCTGTTTGTCAGTGAGGTAACAACTCTAGAAACTACATAATTCTGAGGCATTCGCATGGCTCACGAGAAATGCGGGATTTCCAAGTATTTAGCCCCATGTAAAGCAAGTACTAGAGGTTTTGAACATATCCATGTTTTGAAAACTATTCTATCCAGTCATATAACACTCGTCTCTGCAACTCTCCTGTAGCCAACGTTTCAAAATTTTCCTTAAGTTCTGTGATCCCACTCCCTAATAGTGGTCGCTGAAGGGGAACATTCTATTTTTGGTCTCCAAAGCACTTACTCGGCATGTAAAAAAATCTCTCAAGTGACTGCTCATGCTGTTAGTTTCTGATGAACATTTCAGTGGCGAATTAGTTCATTCATTTCACCAAAATTATTTTACTGCAGTACTCTTATTTATTATTATACCATTAGTAACATTTTGCAATTAGTATCTATTTGTTTTGTACATTGTAGCGATTCACTGAAATGGCAGAATAGACCTCCGTCTGTATTTTCTCTCCTCCAATTTTTTTACTTTATTAACAGTTGTTTCACATAATTTTTTTACAAAATTCTGTGTGGAACAAATGAAGTAAAAAACATTGTAGTAAACAAGGTGAATTGCTTTCATGAAATCACATTAGATTGATCACGTGAGTACAATACGATTCCGATCGCCAACGACGAGTGAATGGACTTCCGTACCAGCTCGGACTCGACAGTCGCAACATGTCGCCACTGATAGAGCTGCTGACTGCCATTGACCTCCTACCTTTCGAAGCACGTCGACATTGCGGAACTGCTGAACGCACTCACCCCATCCTGCAAGGATAAACGTTATAGAAGGAAGTGAATTGCATCGAGTGCTGGGAGAGTTAAAGGTTGAGAGCACGAGAATAGGCCACCTGATAGACAGAAGTCGTTCTCTTTGCAGCTCAACTCATTGAGCAAGCGAGGGAAATAATCCTCGGGAAGTTCTCTCCATGCCCAGCATGAACCTTCAATGGAAACGAAATTTAGAGCCTTTGTAGAGATTTCAGCCAACCATCACGTCCCTCATTTTCAGCACTGTCACCCTAATGATACGTTAAAATTCAATCTCGTTTACGTTCTACTGGAGACGACGATGGAAGAAGGGAATGCAGCATAGTGACAGCAAAGGAAAAGAAGGGAGAGACGGTATGACTCCTAATGTTTTAGACCCTACCGCAGAGGGCGAGCAGGTTGTCATCGGATTCGCCTCTGTTACTGCATCCAATGATGAACCGGGAGCCTACAATTGATTGCTTGGCAGCCCTTTTCTTTCGTTCTAAAAATGAACTCCTACATGACACACCATTTCAGGTTTAGTCACCGGAATTAACACCAAGTGGAGTAGAGAACAGTTTTGAAGAATTTGAAGAACTTACTTCCATAACCTCCAAAACTTGCAGGAGATGGCACAAAACCTTCGTCTCCGACATTCTGAGCCGGTTGCAAATGCTGAAGGAAGTCAAAACATATAATTTTCAGGCAAAAAAATACGGAAAAGTGAATAAAATTGTGATTGTTCTCACTTGTCCTTGATTCTGCCAAGTGCTTTTCTGCCTGCCATATGGTATTGTATAACGACTTTCAGGTCCTTGAAGAAGTAGCATAGTTTTAGCCGCATAATCAAATGTATTATGTCCAAATTGAATATGTATCAAAAGTAGTGTATTAAAAGCTGGGAAAAATGCAGCGGAAATGCTTACCGTTCCAGGGGGAGAGCTGTTGGTTGACAAATGTCTGCGGAGCCCCTGATGATGGTGCACTGATCGGTGAAGTAGCGTTCGCCTGAACTTTTACTTTGGATAACTTTATGTGTGCTTTCGTTTCTGCAGTTCGCTGCAATTTTTTTTCCTTCCACGTACCACCTCTTTCCGTGGTTTGTTGAATGGCTTGTGATGAATGGTCTTGCCCTACGTGGTCGAGCTGCATTAATTTATTAGTGTTGATAATTCATGCCACTCGCGAAACTTTTTATACAACTTGAGTATCATGCGCGCAGTTTTATGCCAACGATTTCGCGAAGACATATTTAGTCCCGATAAATATGAAGGAGAAACCAATACGTACCAGATATCTATCTGTAGCATCGCCGAAAGTTGATGGAGAAACGAATTGCCACTGTTTCGTAAGCGGATTCCAGACCCAGCCTGGAAGCACAGCTGTAACTTGACGCTGCCAGAAAACGCATAATTCGTAATGAGGAGAAATTCAAAACAGAAAACTAGAAAATGAAAAGTGTTATCCACCCTGGCGGCCCTGATATCTTCGAGATTTCCTTTTCCGCTAATAGTTTCGGGGGTATTTAGGGTGCTGAACGCAAATATCGTTTCCAGTTTGCAATGTAATCCTATCCTTTTAGAGTTGCTGTAGGATTACTGCAGACAGTTGATAGAGAATGCGGATTCTCTTTCAGATTTCGGATTCATTTTTTCCAATTCTATTTTTTTCAGATTATCCGGATATGCCAAACTCCAGCAAAGAATGGCAGTGCCGTTAGATACATACTCATAATCGCAATATTCTAAAGTAACCCATCTACGCAAAATTTGAGGCACTCTGTAAGATACCGCTCCTATAATACACCAACCGTGAAGCTACAAAATGGAGCGACGGTACATAATATGTAGATACGATTTGTTTGTATGGAGCACCCCATATAACGCTTTCCCCTGAGTGAGGTTTCACCGAAAAACTATAATACTTCATTTTAGGACCACCAAAGTGCAATAGTGCGTGGGCATCCCCCACTGGAGTATCTCAGAGTTTTTAAAGGTCCACCTCATCAACGGCGAATCAAACGAGTGCTAAAAATTTTCCCATGTTTATCACCGAGGAAATTCCTCCCATCTTCGGTGAGGAGGGGGAGTGGGTGCTGGTTGCTTTCCTACCCTGCAGAACAGCCTCTGAAGAGCGGAAAGGCATGTACAGAAGAGTTCAAGCAGTAGTTTGCCTTCTTTGATCTTCTTCTCATCTTTCAATTACAAACTATTCGAACGATCCAGAGTTCAACAGTGTGATTTCATTGACAACAGGTTGACAGCGAAAAACTTGAACTATGCATGAGCAGTAATTGAATTCAGAGATGAAACAGATGGGATGGAGGGTGGAGGCAATCTACTTGAGGGAAACATTTTTTCTCTGGTGGAATGAATTATTTAGACTCAAATGTTTCGAAGACCAAAAAGTATCATAGTATTCGCGGGTAGGAGTCACCAACTGTCTGCGTACGCGGGATTACCTGCATTAGGTCCTTGGCCACCTCTTTGTTGCGTCGGTGTCGGTATTCGTTGTCGCTGTTGTTGTTGCTGTTGTTGTTGCTGTTGCGGTCCAAATTGCTCTAACCTACCAGGCCACGGTCGTGTTGCAATGCCCTTAAAGGCATAAAATGTACCGATACAAATTTTCCTTATATGAATGGGAAAAGCCTTACTTGTGGGATAGGTTTTCCTGCATTTTGAAGACCATTTATAATCATTGTCTGCACATGCGGTGGTACAAGTTCGGGAAGAGGTGGGATCTAGGCTCGCAAGTTTAGGAAGTTTGAACAAAAATCATATCAGAACAAGGGAGGTGTTTTTCACCGTATTGCTCTTGGTCTTACCGTAGGATCCTCAAAATTCAGAACATCGAACACGCGAATTTCGGGAACTTTCTATTATTTCATGACTCCTGAACTCCAGCGGAAATATTGCGTACGTACAGACAAAGAAGATTGTTTCGCTGCACAACAATGTAATCATAAATAGATGTCATACTATGTTCAAACTGAATTCTGTTCTAAGTTTTAAAGAAAGTGCGCCATTTTTTCCACGCAGACCTTTGTTTTGCACCATATTTTAAGACTCTATGAACTGACATTCACGTCCTTGAGAAATCTGTAGCGAGGGCACAGCGACGGCCGAACTGCGCTACGTGGGAGAAGTTGGGTAACTGGCCTGCAGAGATACTGTTTAACTCTTGCATTTCTCTCATTTAATATTATCGCCTATCGTTCGGAAGTACCGAAAGCTTTTCTCAACAATTCCATTATCGACGAGATGATAGTAGAGTAGACTGAAGCAGTGCTGACATTGTTGGGTCTTGCACGAGAAGGAGACCACATCCTAGGAACGTTATAATGTTACTCCTGGTTCCCTTGAACAACGATTTAGAATCACTGACCGGTTCGGCCTCAAGAGGCGAAGTCAAATCATGAAATGTAAACATCGCCTCCTCGATGTTGGTTGCTTGATACCTTGAGTTGTAGACAATGCATTTTCCACTCTCTTTGTGTATAACACATGGACACTGAAACTCAATCTAGCAAACTAATCATGGACTGGAATGGAAAGAGCTCTGCCACTCATTCACTGCTCTACCTGCGCAATCTTGTTGCCTTCTCCTCGCTGACGCACAATGTCCAGGAAGTCGCCTAGCTTCGACGAGACATGCGCCGTCGCCGAAAGGGACGCGACTAGTATAAGAAGAACTTTGAGACCCATTCACATCCCCACAATAGCTTTTCGCCAGAAACTTTCTGAAAAAGAACCACAAGATGGGACGCACTTCGGGCGTGCCCATAGACAAAAAAAATTAGGTCGTCACAAAACAAAATGACCCTCTCAAGTGGCCGAACAGGCTAAAACTGAGAAGCATTGCTATTTAGGGACCAAAGAGGACAAAAGCCATGGATTAGGAAGAATCTCAAGAGGGTTCTGGCTAGCCATCAAGATAGACAGTGTGGTGTCCTAAGACAGTTAATGAGTTCTTGAAACAGCATTATGAGGAAAACCCGGAAAAGAGCGGGAAAAGCGACAAATGAAAACGTAACACAACAGCGAGAAGAATGACGTGCTATTTCGGATAGGAACCATCATTTATAATTGAAACTTCCAGTCAGCATGTGAGATTTTCTAATGAACCCTGCAAGCGTTTATATAAGACAGGTATTGTTCGATAACAAAATTCACGAAATTTCAAACTGTTTTAATTTCAGACAGAGGGTTAGTCCGTTTTACACCAATGCATACATGGAAGAGAAAAGGGTACAGTACTAAGGCAGCTACTATGTAAATTCTAAATATATTGACAGCCAAGAACACCTACACAACTCCCAAAATATAGCGAAATTTTGACATTAACTGGTTCACAACTAGTTTTGCTTCAGCAATTAGAGGTAGAATTCACACTTTCCTCTCAGAAGAAAGGTGCACTTTAAGGCACAGAATTCAGCGAAACAGCAGCTAGCAGTCCTAGGGAAACCAACTACAGATTCGAGCAAAGTCTATGGACGTTGACGCGGGCTTTTAGATGTTATGTATATTATTCTATAATAAAACAATGGCTTGCTTGCAGATCACATTCTCTGCTACACACCTGAGTAATTCATTGCGTAAACGTTGGTTTCTGAGCTAGCAAGAAGGTGCAGCAACAGCAGAACGTTCGAATCGAATAATATTCGAACAACCACTCGAATATTCGCACACATACAGTTGCATCTCATTTCGGTAAACATCCTTTACATGTCACGTCCAAGAATATGAAGATAGAAATAAAAGTGGGGTTCTATCAACTCTTGAGTACTATATTACTATATGTATACCTATTCTAATGTTAGAATCATTATTGGAATACTGCTCAATTCAAACAACACTCCTATAGTAGCATCAGCCGGCCTTTCTTATATAGTATGCATATTAATTTACGCCGGTTCCGAAGTTGCATTTGCAGCTTTTCCACACCTTTTCCACATAAGGAATTGCAAAGTATGGGACATAGTTAGTGTGCCATATTAAAAACGCCACTATAGCTCTACAAATTTTGAAGCTAAAAAAGCCAAGACTAGACAAAATACAGTTTTCTCGGAGTAACTTTCGCTGCGGCTTGACAAATATAAAAATGCACCAGTTTTTACGTTCGCTCGAGAACATCCGCAATTTTTGGAGCGAAAGTACCGCAGTAACGGTCACTTTCACGTCCGGCATCTTCGTTCGCACGGTCATCGCGTGAGGTGAGCGCGGCTTTCACGATCTCCGCATTCACGGACATCAGAAAAACTACACATTTTGTGTGTTTTGCCTTTGACGAGGTAAGAGGCAAGTAATTCATGAGGAGATCGAACTGAAAGGAAGTATTGGGGAATACCTTGGGAATGGGAGCAAAGCGAACACTAGAGCGATCAAAAATCAATGCATTATTATTCAGTTGTAGGGGCAATGGAAACAGTGGGAAGGTGTGGGGTAACAGAAAAAATGAAGAAAATTGGACAATAGAGACTGGAAATCGGGGGTAAACGCACTGAAATACATATTTACAGTTTGAGCATTTGAGAATATTTGAAAATAAACAGTATAAATAGGAAACAAGCTGGTGCAAAATTCTTATCTGTTTAACGATGCAGCTTCTAATCTTCAGCTCTACTTCGATCTCCTTCATTCACTCAAAATTGGTGTAAGAACTATATTCAGGGCAATCCTGAAGCAGAGATGGTGCTTTGTTAACGAAAGTTTAGTGGGTGACAATCAACAGTGCCTGATTTGCTAATTCACGAAGTAAAACGAAGCGCAGCCTATACGAAACGTTTACTTACTTTCGAAAATAGTTTATGGCATAAAACCACCTTCTAAGAAATCGAAACAAGCGGAGAAATGGCAGGAAGCAAGGACGAGTGGATAAATGAACGAAAAGCTTTTTCCAAGTCTTTACAAAACTGTCTGTGCTGAGAAAGAAGCTATTACTGAGTGCACAACGTACCATGGTGAAAATAAAGGATCGCGGAGGTATGCCATCCGCAGAAAGTAGAACGTCCTTCATGTTGAAGAGCAGTGAAATCACGGCTAAACTTCAATACGCAAGCAGAAGTAATGAAGCAGTTTTGTATTCCTCATCCATTGCATCTACATACTTGCGTATTTTTCGAGGTTACCAGTGAAATCAAATGGAAATCAAAAGCGATTCGATTTGTAGTGAGCGATAGTGAAACAATCCCAGAGGAAATGATGTCAGGCCAGCGACAATCGATCTGGTCGAAGATAGACTTTCTCTTTCACGTTTGGGAATTTCATGGATTTCACAGGGACATGGAACTCGTGCGTGAGTGTTGGTGATACGACTGAGCATCCGAGGATGCAACAAATTTTAATTTTTCTAAGCAAACACGACCTTCGGCACGTCCCTCATCCAACCAGGATTTCAATGTTCACTTTCGGTGGAATAGGTACATATTATATCTTATCATCATCCAACTGAAATGAAATGTAGAAGAGCCAAGGAAAAAACTAAAATGTGCATGCAAAGAGCTAGTGACAAAGGATGGCAGTGTTAATTACGGCTATGCATATGTGGAAACAATGTGGAAGTGCCGGAGTATTTCTTGTTGCTATAAAAACTTCTCATCAGGAGAGAACACAGCGAGTGACGACATTAATGTACCGTATGCATTAACAAAGGAATTTTATTCATTATACTCTAACAACAAACGCATGTGCAGTGCTCTTATGCGAACAGGGCACGCACAAATCGCCCGCAAACAGTTTCGGTGTCCTCAAACCAGTTCAATCAAATCAGAAAGACGGCCAGGGTCCTAACCTTTCATGCTGGTAAGCTCATTTCGTTAAGAGAGAAACCTTATAGCTGGGCGTCTTGATGCTTTCAGGCCAACTCAACTACACGCATTCCGTCCACTGCAAAACTACTCTGGTTACGTAACGGTAGGCACAGAATAGTTCAGTCATCGCTAAGAACGCAGGTGATGAGGCGCATTGCTGGTAACTGTGGTACGGTAAGCATGATGGAAAGTCTATCTATTCGGTCACACATGGAAACTGTCTAGACAGCGTTCCTTTGTTCACGACCTGGATCCGTGCCAGGCCGTGACGATTATGTGAAAGAACCGGAGTGTTCAGCGGACTGATGAAGTCATCAAGCCACGTGACCTTACGCTAAACTGGTGAAGAAACTGGTATGTTAAATGTTTTCGATACACGGCGACCTACTTTTTCCATGTGTTCCTAGCAGCGAAGAACACTTTCTGCTCGTCGAGGGAGAGGTGAACTGTAGCTTTCAACCAAGCCTTTCCAAAGCACCACATAGTTCCGGCTTAGTGGCCTACAATACTATAACAAAAAAAAAAAAAAGATAGAAGGAAGCAGAAGCAAAGCTCCGTACACTTTAGAAAACAAGGTTTCGACGCATCTAGGAGTGTGTGCCAAAAATCGAAAATAACAGAAGTCTACATCCTGAGACTACTATGTCTCGAAGAATTTTGTGGGAATTGAGTAGACTCCCTTTGCTGGTTTCTTAAAGAACAGAGGAACAGAATCATACAACTGAATTTTTATTTACGATGCATCTCATACTTCTGAGTTCATACGATCACAGAGTCCAAAAAAAGAAATGCAGACATTCACAACAAAAATTCACATCACTGCGATTTTATCTTCCGTCTCTGCATGGAAGAAGGCGCAGGAATCCGATTGTAACAACGCAGCCACAGCGATGGCGTCGTCAATACTAGGGCAGAACTGATTCTCCTCTGTAACAGTACATTGAAAAAGCGGTGGAGTAGAAATAGACAGAAGGAAATGTGATTCAGGCTCACGTAATGTCTTGAAGAGTCCAGCACGTGCATACTGAATGCGTATGCCGCCTAAAATGAGAGCAGTAAAGAAAGGTGGTAAAGCAGTGTGAGCAAAGTGTGTCTCTAATGTTTTTCAGCAGATGGGAAATCTAGCCGAGAAGAAATTTGGATTATCATCAAGTGGAGAGCGATCCTTTGGTGGTCTAGAGTGAGAAACAAACTGTTGGACCTGGAGTAAGTATGCGGAGATTAATCTATACGCTTTTTGCCCGTGATTTACCTACATAAGTACATAGCCTGAGTAAAAAAGCGTTTGAACGAAAGCAGAAAGCCAAAGGATGAAAAGTACAGTTCTTCAGCCTTTCAATTAGTGGTGAAAGTGAATAATTAAAAAAAAAAACTCACTTTTGAGATTCGCAAAAATCAATAGCACTTTCTTGTTGAGCATTTCTTCATTTATCTGGAAAAGCTAGTCATAAAAGAATCATCTAGATAAAAGAATCATCAATGGTTCTCAATGTGAGAGGAGCGAAGTAAATGAGGATCAACATCATCCTTCCAAGCTGACATGTCTCATGAATGGAACATTACTCCAAAATGAAAAGTGGTAGCAGGCCATCTGCAGACTTGAGAACCGTTCATTTGTCTTCTAGAAAATCTCCACCCGAGAATAAGAGGGTTTTTTTCTCCTTTTTGAAAATCTCGTGCTAAATGGAGCATGTGCTTTCGCAGAGAGGCAACGCTAAAAGTGTGGTGAAATATCGGTACTGCTTATAATAAGTAAAGCTGTTAGGAAAAAAGAGTGTTATTTTGAGCTGAATGCTTCGTGAGGATTTTTTAATGTCCCATGCAAACTTCGATGTTTTTATGAGAACCTGCCCTAATAAAAAAGGATACGGGAGTTTGCGTGCGACATTGCGACATCTTACCTGTCCTCATTCACCTTATTTTGTTCATTATTTTTTTAAATCACAAAGACAGCGAACCTCTCTAACAGCGTCCACACCCATAGCGTCGGTGTACGTCCACGACCTGCAGTCAAGAATAATTGCCGTCCACTCAGGAGCCATACGGGAAGAGTTATCCTTCTTCCCGAAAGACACTGAAATATGTAGCTTGAGGGTCTTAGACAACACTAGGTTTCCTCAAAATTTTTGATGAATTTGCAAGTTTCTTTTGTGAAGCCAAATGAGCAAAACTTAGTACTTCTATTGTCGCACCTGATGACCTGAAGAGAATGTCAACTTGCCTTGTTCTGTTTTTAACAAGTCTCTTATGCTGTTTTTCAGGAGATCAGCATTTGTGAAGATGACTGGCGCATCAAATCTGATGACTGGAACATCTGTGGCGATGGCTCGCGTATAGCTATCCAGAGCACGGTACTCACTTTCAGCAATTTTACCAAGCAGTGAAATGCTGGGTCTGAAGAACAGCCATCTTATGGATTGGAAGAATGTAATCAACAATGGAACAGCACTGCTTCGCCAGATAGCTCCATATATTTGTGTTACCCCAAAATCTATCTGTGGGAGTTTACTCATTGGGATTGATCATCTGTATTTCCCTCACCAAGTACTGTTACTAATGAGGTCGCGCTTCGATTCGTCCTGTTTTCTATGTCTAAAGCCTTCGTTCAGAGGCAATGTCTCACCTGTTAGTCTATTTTGAGGTTCTAAAACTAGAGGAATCTTCAACCGACGCTAATCACAGTTGCAACATGATTCCTTGCAAAAGTTTCGGAAATCCTTTTTTAAACCATTCTTTATGGAGAATTCCAGATGCTCTCGGCAACTTCTTATGGTTGTTTGTTATCGCAAGAAGATGCGGGGGCGCATCATGTTGCAGCTGAAACCCTCCAAAAAGGGTTTAAAAAGGAGATTTTGACGAATTTCTAAAGAAATTCATATGTGAATCTGACCAGCGCCGCCTGAAAATTCTTCCGACTTTGAAGTTTTCTTTTTCCAACTTTCCAAAATCGAATCTGAGATGAGACACTGCGCTTCTCCTAACTCTCTCTAAAGTCCGAACTAAGATGTTCTATCGAACAAATACAACCACGTCTTGCATGTTCACTTGGCTGCTACGCGTCCTCTCCAACGATAGACACGTGTTCCACTCATTGAACGCCGAGGAAAACACCTTTGTGTTCTGATGATCACTGTCATCAAGGCTATGACCACTCCACATGCGAGACCTTCAATGATGTCCCAGCAGAACGTGACGAGAGCAGTTCCCACCCAAACAGCCTAAAAAACTTATGTGATGCTTACTCTTCGAAAATTTATGGCTCACAATGCTAATGGAATGAGCAGCTAACCAACCACATCAGTTTTCGAGAACCGCCAAAGTATCGGTAGCTCTTCAACCTTTTTGAGAAGGGAAAATAGAGCAACAATAACAATGGAGCTCAGGACGCAAGTTGGGAGCGGCTCTAGCACCGGAGCAACAAACAAGATCACTCCAAGAATGGCACAAGAGGAAACTAAGCCGGAAACCTGCAACTTTCCAGACTAGGATGAAAGCAAACGAATTGAGATCATGGAGAGCAAAAAATTGAAGAGTTTTCCACGTCTGATTAAAATGTTGTATCCAAGAACTTCCGTGAATATTGTCCTTAACGTTGGATTGCTCATGGACAGCTCTAGAAGTAGCCGTAGTCTTTTTTCCATGCAACTTTGCTATCTTATTCAAACGAATCAACTCAGAGATTTCCAGTGAAAACACACTAATTGACGTAGAACAGACTTTTGGAGTGGAAAAGTGGAAGAGTTAGAACAAACCTGTGTCTTCGCCCCGGCTCCATCATTAATGAGGCTTCGGGATAATGATGTTGTGGTGGGAAATACAGAGAATAATGAAGAAAAACATCCAACAAGACCAAGAGCCAACATTTCCTGGGATCAACAACAACACAAATTTCTCCAGCGGTCAGCTTCAACTCAACATCATCATACTGTCAAACCTGATCATTGTTTATTTGATACTTGTGCTTTCTTGCAAAGAGCTTTCCCATTGAAACAGTAATAACGTAAGACACTACAGCAATACTAGTTGCGTGACTCAGTAGATCTGGTACTAGCTCAAACCGCGGCACTTTTGGAGCGGGGAGACTGGAATGGTGTTGGTTAGGACAAGGATCGCGCTAGCACACCGCTAGGAGCATTGTAGAATAGTAAAGAGGAGAGTAACATATGTTAATAGTGACAGATTATATTATAGAAAGCATAGGCAAAATTCTGTTGTGCTATATAATCCGAATCTTCGTTCTTCATCCGATCACAAACGATTTCCCTAGACATCGAACGTTTAGGAGGAACGCAGTGGTCGAAGTTAGGGAAGTTGTCAAGAAATGGGCTCAACAATGGCTCATTCTGCCGTCGGAACAGAATTCTCAGGTTGGGCTGCGAACCGAATGAAGGATTTCAGAAGTGATGCTAAGCATAGTTGCAGGTAACGAAAAAACTACTAACAAGTAATGAAGCATGCGCACATGATTTGTTTGCAGCCAGACTGTGCGGGGAGCTAGAATATTGCGTTCCGTCCTTTTAAAACATACAATTTTTCATACAAACTCTCAGATAAGTTTCAGATTGTACATATGTTTTGCATATTTTCAACGCTGAAACTGAAGTTGTTGAAGGTCACTTAAGCTTGAGTTAACGTGTTATTAAGAAGGCACGTATGTATTATGTATCTGCGAGAATACGGTTAACTGGAATTGAGTTCGTATTAGATAAGAAAGAAGCGACATATAGCATTGTGTTTTCTCCGAGCTGACGAATCGTGAAAAAAGTTGCGGGGAAAGATGGAAAGGAGATTCGATGTTAAGCAAGCAGCACACAAAGGTGCGAATCCGAAAACGCTCCAAATCCTCACCCTACTGGAACCTGATCAACAATCTTCACATTGTAGCGGTCGTGTAAATGCAGAACACTCGACATTATTATGGTAATTATAAGCTGTAAAGATGTGAATATGTGAGTTCACAACTTATCATTGCAATGACATGATCGAGGAAGAAAATGCGGACATATTACCAACTCACAGCTAGTAGTTCAGATGGCAAGGATATTTTGCGTCTCTGCAGGCATGGATCAACGAAACGTTTGAACATGGATAGGAACGCAACTGTAGACATTGACAGAGCCAGAGCAACCACATTTGCGCGAGGTACAGCTGCTAAGATTTCTTTCAACTTCTGAAATGCTCAAATGACTTAGGAATAACGAAAAACTGTTGCAAACACACTTACAGTCAAAACATGAAGAAATCCGTCATTTTCGGCATGACCAAGCTCTACTCCGATTACGTTCGGAAGCTGGGCAACAAGAGCTTGGAGAGCAGCCCCGAATGTGAGGCCGGAAACAACCGAGTCAGAAAGGTAGGCGGACAGAAAGGACAAGTGGAGAATCCACATAATCACCTGGAACATATTCTGTGATAAACGAAGCAACTTAAAAATGTCGTTTTGGATCTTTCTTCCTAGAAGGGTCCACAGTCAGCGTGTTCATATTATAGTTGGGTCGAGCAAACAGGAGAGAAAATCAAAGAATCAGGAACGAACTTGCACCGTACCAGTTACAAACGCCAGAACAACAACGACGTCAATTGGAGTTAGTCCGGTCATTCCTAAAATAAATTAGTAATATATCGAACTTACAGAGGCAACTTCAACAAAAACTTTGAAGCAGGACTTTTTCGTTCAGTAATTGAATTTATATATTGCGCTTGTGCAAAGTGGTTGCTTCAAAATGACTTGACTGCGCATTCATAACCTATATCACATTTATAACAAATTGTTCTCCATAATTTGGCCAATTTCATCGTCTGTGTAGGTGAGCCAGATTTCCTGTTTGTTCTTTTGTACAGTTTACTTAGCTGCTACATCCCCAGACTCGACCAGGAAAAATTCTGGTTTTCCATGCTGCAGTTAACTTAATTTGAAAAAAGCCACATAAGCGTTAAAATTTATGTGTTATATTGGCTACTGTGCTCAATTAGCTGCAAAATGACTCTGCTCAGTGGTCGGGGTCCCTCCGCGCGCATTGGGGTACGGTAGTCTCCACACGGTGCGCGCGTGCACAATGCCGTGCGGCCTTCGCTATGGATTCAATCCTCTGGCACGGGGCAGATGCATGCCTCATACATGCCCCCCCCCTCCCCTCCTTACTGGAAGAGTTCTGAAAACATGCCGTGCCATTCCAAAGATGGCCTTGGATCTAGCGCTATGCACGTCTGAAGCTCCTTGTGGTGGCACATACACGATTACATGAGATACGTTCCTCACTCGCGATGCGGCGGCCGCGAGAGGCTAGAGCATAGACAGGGGGGTGGTGGGTGGAGGCTGTACAGGGACCCGTTAGCAATCGGAGACGCAGAGAGCGAGAGGACTTGTGGCGCGCGGCAGGCTCCGGTCGTGGTTGGGGAACGTATCTCGTGCAACCCACATACACCCTTGAAGACAGGGGTGGGGGAGGGGGACTGCGCCACGGCGACTGTGAAAATGCTGGATTGGAATCACACGTGATCCGAGACCTCTATGCACAATTTTCTGTTGGTGGACGTCAACACCGTGCTGCGCGCTGAGCATTCCTTGGACATTTCCTGGAATAACTTGGGAGTTCTTTCCATCATTTACGAGCACTTTTCAGTGACGGCAGCTAATAGAATGGTTAGGCTAAGAGAATTGGCATCTGATATTTCTGAAATGCATATACATCGCTTACCGTTGTATTCTGTAGCGTGCGTTCCATTTGCGTAATCTGGTAAAATTGATACTCTGGCTTGTCCGACCATCAGACAAGTAATCGAAAAGACACCTTAATCGCAATTTCAATTACATGTCAGAAATTTGATTGATGAATTATTACCGATCGAAATATGGCGAGAGGTTCCGAATAAGAAGTACAACAAGGGCGGGAAAAAAGATGCATATAAGCCATAAACTGGAGGCAGGCTGGCGAGAACTGAATATGCCATGCCTGAACAAAACAGAAAAGCTGTTGAAGATTATTTTGTTGGTTATGTTTTGAGAACAGGGTGAAGGACGGTGGCAAGTATCGAGTCTTTGTGAACATCTGCATTACGAAAAAAAGCTGCTCGAGATGCTAAGAACATGGACACGAACGGAAGAGATTCGAGCAATCGAAATGTATTTGAAGTAAGTATATCCAACACTGTGTGCAAAATAACTTATCTGATCTGAAAAAATTCTTGAATCGCAGAAAGAAGTCCTTCGGATTTCGCAACCACATTAAAATCCATCACTGCTTCTTACAGAAGCTTAGCTGAAGTAGGACTTCTCTCAACTACCTTGAGGTACGTTGTAGATAGCCAATGTAAGTCCAGCAGCAGTGTCAGGAGCTATATCTTCTCGTCTGTAGTGTTGAAGCCATTTAATAGCGGGGACTCGTCTGTAGAGCATTGATAACAAGCCTAAAATTTTTCCTAGTTACCAATTGAAAGTAGCCACGGAATACTTTGACATAACTTCTCTAGTGTGAATGGTGTGATTTATTTGCTGGGATATCCTTTTTGAAAAAGCGCCAACACCACGAGCAGGCTTCATTGTGAACCCATTCCTGATGTCGAATTCTTTCTGTAATCTGTTATTTCAAGGTGAAATTTGTATCAATGAAAGCATTTAAGAATCTCTACGTTACCACAGATTCAGAATAAGTTCTGAAATTATGGCGCAAAATCACTCATATTAACACTCACTAGTGATTCTCTATCTGAGAATACTGCTGAGGATTTCTCTAGTTAGTCTGTAGGAAGACTATTACTATCAATTGTTCCACACAGATTTGCAAACTGGAGAACCCCGGTAGCCCAAGTTTTGCTGTCGACGAGTGAGTTTGTCGGCGGAGCTACGATTTAGTTAAGTTTTTAACTGTCAAGAACACCGACGCAGTTTTTATAAGAAAAGATTTGGAGGCCTGTTTAAGTAACCAGTTTAGGCTTTGTCACAGTTATCATCAAAACGCCAGGTAATTCGTACAAACCTGATTCATCACTGCTTCTGGGAGGAGTAACGACGAGAAATATGAAAGCACGATACAACTGAAAGTAGACATCTCTCTCCATATAAGTTCACTACGTTTCCTCTACTAAAGCACACGGGATATACAGAGAAGGAGAGTTAAAACATACAGTCGGGTCCGGCAGCCACTGCAAATGGGCGCCGGCGGGCGCCGGCCGCCGCCACCCTCCGGCGCCCCGGTATTAATGAGCTATAAATCACTCAAGCTTGGGAGAAAGCGAAGAAAAATACAATTTTAGTCCATAGTAGACAGAGTGCAGTGAATATGTTAAGGCTATGATGCAGGGGACCATTTTCACAACTTTCACGTTTTTTCATTTTTGTGATTTTCATGGGGAAAGATTTCTGAATACACAATAAGCGAAGCCAACTCTTCCATTTTCTGCTATAGTACACTGCTTCGCGAATACAAAAATGGCCGTTATTCTTCTATAGATGGACACAGTACTTCAGTTATCCCATCTGAATAATAAAGCTCATCCAATTCGGGATCCTCAGAAATAATTGAAATCCGTATAAATTGTTCCATATCCATTGCGAAGTAGTTCTACCGCTGTCATTTATCTTTCGTGGAGCAGTCCTTTACGGCGGAGTTACTCTCTCCCGGTTTCCCTCAACTTTGAAAAAGTGGTTTTTCACTATTACTTACACTATTACTATTACTTACACTTACA
The DNA here is from genome assembly GCA_037903475.1 of Ancylostoma caninum. Lineage (NCBI taxonomy): Eukaryota > Metazoa > Nematoda > Chromadorea > Rhabditida > Ancylostomatidae > Ancylostoma > Ancylostoma caninum. The sequence continues at coordinate 761,699 of JBAJFG010000359.1, forward strand.
CTTATCGTAGTTTATCTTCGAAATTTATGCAAAACGTTGCCGGATGCCTTCCTGGACTACCCGAAGGAGATCACGGGGGACGTTCCAAGCAGTGAACCCCAAACACTGCGATACTTAACTCTGGATCTCCAACGGAGTGGAACCAGCGATAGGGACAGATTGCAATCTGCCACTCAAACCACTGAGCCATCCGGGCTACTTTTTATGTTGGAGTTTGTTAGATAACTGCAGCAGTCGTAGGCAGCATACTATATGTATTTGCAAAACGGTGGCACAGGGCAGGATTCGATCTCCTGACCACCACAACGTCGATCATTCGCTCAACCCACTGAGCTATGTGCGCACACGATGCAACACACAAATGGTGCTCACTATTACTTACACTTACACTTATCGTAGTTTATCTTAGAAATTTAGGTGAAAAGGGAGTTGGGTGGGGCCACTCCTGTGAAGCCTAAGCCTAAGCCTTAAACCCATTCTTAAGCATAGGGTTAGGCTTATCTACCCTGTCTACTATGGACTAAAATTGTATTTTTCTTCGCTTTCTCCCAAGCTCGAGTGATTTATAGCTCATTAATACCGGGGCGCCGGAGGGTGGCGGCGGCCGGCGCCCGCCGGCGCCCATTTGCAGTGGCTGCCGGACCGGACTGTAGTATATAGTAGGGAAATTCGAAGGAAAAACTGAAAATCTTTCTCATCCCTTATGCACTAGAACATACAAGCAGGAAGAGACAGCATTGTGTAGAACTGTTGAACAAACGAATAAAGAATAAATCACCAAATTGTACTCCTCAAAGGTCGTGGGTGTACTGATTGCAACAGCTCCATCATATCTTAGCCTGGTGAAGAAAATGGCTGCAGACTGAATGTGTATTGTGGATGGCCATTGGAAAAAAAACCGTTTTGGCACACATAGACTCACTGGTGAAATTAATAAATAGGAAAATGCATGCGAGAAGGTAGAATGTGGCTTTAGCTTCTGTTGTCCTGCAGAAAATGAGAGAACGCGGTTAATGCGTCTCCGAGGCTAGTTCCAGGTATTTCGACGGTTTCGACTGTTTCCAGCATTAAAACAGTGTTAAGCGCACCCGATTACCCCGAATTGCACCGAAATCTCAAGGTCCAAAATTTCCGTTGGTGCTGCCTTTAACGATTCCTTAGATGTCGCATTACGACGCAATAGCTCTGATGCGGGCTCGTCAGGGACCGAGTATAGACTTTTTGTCATCACAAAACTGATGCTGAGCTTTTTCTCACACATGGAATAATCACGCTGTGGCCAAAATCTCGGCATGAGATCTAATCAGCGTGGTGGTAGTGTTCATGACATACGAATGACTTTTGCAATTCTTCTAGCAGATTATCATTCAAGAAAACTTTGAATAAAATACAGAGAGCAACAGATGAACTCAATGGCGTCTGCTAGTCGGAGTTGAGTGGACCACTAGCGGATCCAACACTTTTCTTTTCTCATATACATTTGTGAGAATATGAAAAACGATTATACTCTTCGGAAGTATTTCTCGGCACGAGAAGGATGCATAACAACAGAGTTATGTCAGGAAAGGTAAGTCAAACATGGGAAGAACAACGTGCTGTTTCGGACGATGAATATGGTAACGCATGTTCGAAGTGAAACCCATGAGTCAAACTATAGGTTTTGTGCGATGGAAATGGGCCCGCGCCAGTTTTCTTAGACATTGCTACCTTGCATTTCAGCACTAATGAAAACGGTGAACGACAGGGAGAAAACTCGGAAGAACGATTTTATTGTCGCGGTTCTGCACAAAGAACAGCCTGCTCCAGTTAAATGGACGGCGAAATGTTCTCGTTCCAGTTTAGGCTATCAGTAGATGTTAGAGTCCTTGCTGTGTTTTCCAACTGCTTAGCTGCAAATTCTGAATCAAATGTCAAGACCTTACTGCATCAAACTCATCAACAGGTCGTAAGTAGTGAAAAAAAATCAGAACCTTTTTTGGAGCCTTATAGCTTTGGTCTGGAGATGTTCAACTGTACGCAGTTGGCTGTAATGGACCTCTTGCGACGCATTACGGTAGGGCTGATCCATAACAATTATACAAATGATAGCTATGCTTTCTCTATGAGTGGACCTACGTACGGGATGTCGTAATCGCTTCTCTGATGCCATCTAATGTCTGCGTTCTGTGTTTTGTTCTGTGTTGTAGTTATCGATGTTCAGACTGTGTAAAGATTATTTTGGGACATGCTGTATATACATGTAAAAGCCTAAACATGGGAAAGATAGAAAAACCGAAGAATATGAACACTAACAGATGATCGCAGTCCCCCGAGAAAACCAGCTCGCAATAATTGAATGAAGGAGTTCAAGAGCTTCATTGTCAAGAGCTCGACTGCACCGGGAATGTTAAACTGTCTTAGACAAAGTGATATGATAACAGTCGCCTTATGACGATGACTGAAGCAAGGAGCTTGAAATATCAAATTTTCAGAGCATTCATAAAAAAAGAAGAAAAAGGAATCAAAGCACCTTTTGCAATGAAAAGAGAAATGATAAGGCTGTATGTAGAGCGCTGCGAAGTAATTTTTGGAAACATGAAATTGATCACTTGTAAGTGCTTCACTCCCAACTTAAAAAATTGTTTGTGTTATCGAGAGACGTTGAAATAACGTTGCTGTGCTAGCCAGTGACTTCTTAATTGTTCAAAGCACTGATCTCCGACTGCTGAGCTTTTTTAAATGCTTCGCATCGATACTAGCCACTTTTCTTGGGAGAATAAAAGACGTGAAAGGCAAGGAAACTCATACTTATGTTGGACATCATAAAATCTACACATATTCACAGGCCAATATCATATGATCAGAGGTATATTTGACATCCAAATCTTCTTCTATAAGTCAGCACTGGATCAAGCTATGGGAACGAAATTCGTGTATTTCATGAAGTTCTATGTAGTCCTTCTCTCCACAACAATTACAAAACTAAATCTATGATATCTCACTTCTTCTTCTTCGTGATTGAATGTAATTAACACACCCCTTCCTCATTCTGAATTACAATCATCTTGGATAAAATTCGATAGTCGTGAAGCAGAAGAAGAAACAACTATAGTTCCGCAGTCATTAGCGGAGACGTAAACTTCATTCAAAGGAAAAAAGTTATATTAAAGAGGATTGAAACAAAACCAGAACTTGGGTCGTGTACGGATACATGTGGTCAATCTGTGAGATTATCCAGTTCACCGTGTTTTAATCTACGGCGGTGAGGTTCCGCTCGTCGGATCACCCTCACTAACAGAGGAGAATGATTCAGTGGGTGATCAACAGTAGGTGATCAGAGTCTAAAGATTCAGAAAGCAGCACAAAATAGTAGCGGAGTGAGGCAGAATGGAATAATTACGTAGGCTAGTCTCGTGAAAACAGAACATCAAGCAAAACCGTCATCTCCATAAATCGAGCATCCGAAGTGTTGGAGTAACCTTATGACTAATGAGAATCTGGAAAAAAATCATGCTGGTGCAGCCTAGCAGACAACTTATTGAAATTCTGCAAACTTGAAATTTGAGAAGCTCATGGACCTGTTCGAATGGGGATAGAGTCTGGTTCTCATTTTAGTTGGGACAGATCGGTTGGGTCGATTCCATCAATTGCTACTGCTTTCGCTTGGAATTCTATGTCTGCTGGGGTCTTTCACTGTGCTAAGCACGTTTGATCGCTTTGTGTGAAAACCAGAGATCATCAAATCCTCAATTCTTTTTTTTTTCACTTTTTTAAATCAAGAATAGGGGAAAGAAGGGGTTTAGCACGTTCTCAAAAGGGTGCTCATGCAGAAATGTCAAGTATTCGACTCCATCAATCCTCCTGCGTTCTCTAAAGACTTGATGATCACATTGGGTTATTCAAAGGACTGAGCGCGGATCCATTAGGTGCCTTCCAGGAGACTGCGGATTCAGTAGTTGACCGTCATGCATAGTTCTTCGTGCAGACGCAATTGCTAAGATCCCCCATAACGCTGATCACGGAACTCACTGGGATTTTTGGATGGATTTGTTAGTATTTTTAGTGGTTCACATCATAATGAAATCGGAGGAAATAATGACACACCCGACCGAAGCCCAGTATCACATTTCGTAGTAGAGCTGAATACTGTGCAGTGCTCTTTATCAGTACAACAGCATGAAATTCGCCCAAATCTATGTAATTGTTCCCGCATTTTCCATGTGATGTCATGTCTCCTCGCTTTTATGAGCGCCGCCCACGTTGCCAGGTGAGCAGCGAATTTTCAATGGATTTGTGCCCACCTTCGAATAACTACTTATGCCCCGCACTAATAGAGGTATGTTTTTTGAATGTGTTTTGTTAAAAACAGCTGGTGTCAAGGTACACTTCTGAAACGGAAGTTCCCGAAATTTTACATGAAAACTGTATTAGCGAACGCTCTAGAATGTGCAATGAAAGGTGGATATCGAAGGCAGGCCCCCTGCTGTGAACTGTGGTGGTGTCAACACTTGTTCTCCGGAAGTTATCTTTAACATTTACATCATTAGATCTGCGTCAACGGTATTTTCACCGAATTCGTATAGTCGGGGATTGCAAAGCGGACGAGCCGCGAAGGATCGTCGCTCAGGAGGACTCCCCTCGAGAGAAACTCCACGACATCATTCGTGAGTTTATTATCAGCGAATCATATAGAGGCCAAAACACAACAATGAATTGTCTAAAAATTTTACAAATAGGTTGTTCTTGCACAATATAAATGCAAGCCAGTAATACGTACATGAAAGTCTATCAAAAAGGACTAGGTTCGTCTGTTTCTAGCTGTTGCTCCCTACTTCCCCACACGCAGGATGTCTTCACAACCTAAACAAGAGAAAGTGAGAACGAAAATGTGGTACGCCTACTTTCTTCAAGTGTTCTTTTCTGTTAATTACGAAATAAATATGTAAATTGTAGGATGAACCGCTGCAAATAGAATTGGACATTCTCACAAAGACTTTCTAGAATTCGATGGAATTGTTTGCCTGATGGAAAAGTAGTCTTTATAATTCCGGAGGATTGCTAAAGCTTTATGATTTTATTACATACGAAGAAACAAGTTTGAATAGAACCGGTCGTTTGCTAGTAGACAGAGCAAAACAGCGTTTCGCCATGTTCGTCTTCCTCTCAACAGGCATTGTTCGAAGGAAGCGATGAATATTTCAAACTTTCTGTTCGCATTTCGTTTCGGATTGGCGAAGGACTCCATGAAATACGGTTATCTGTAACTCATGTATGGAATAACAGTAATCTCTGGGGACAAGAAGAACCCTTGATTTGTTGATTGATACTTTTCTATGTACATAGATTGAATACAGAAATGAAGAATAGTATTAATACCACATTCTCCACTAGTTCTTTGAGAGGACCAGAACACGAAAATTCATCTAAGAAATCTGGAAGGCATTTGTTTCGAACTTTGCAAGCCCGGCAAGGCTATTGCAATGAAAAAATTTCTATTTTGAATGTTAAGTAAAATTTCGTAGGAATAGAGGCGGGTACGGAAGCGTTCTATATGACCCTTTGGAAATGGTAGAAATTTATCCATGTTGAGGCGGTGTCTTACCTGCAAAACTTTCCTCACCATGTGGATTCTGGTATGAGCTTTCCTATTACAGGTGGAGTGATGAAGACAGACATCACGAGGCCGCTTCTCCCATCATCACAGAACGTAGGACAGTAGTGCATCACCTTCCTCGTTGTGAGATTTTGTTCTATAGGAAATCTACAAATGTGCATCCCGTGAATGTTATCGGTAGCATACGAAAAGTTCAGCATTTTCTGTAAACTTTTCAATACCACATTATTACATTAACATATCAACATTAAAGGTAAGTGTTTCCCCAATCTGTTTGCTTAATGTCGCAATTTTTCTCAAAGCAAATATGGCCGAAGTGTATTGCACAATAAGTTTGTGAATGCGGCGAACTGGTGGAATCCCAAAACGTTTTCCAGCACTGTGGTACATTACTTGTAAATCTGACATTTCAGCTTATTATGAAACAAATTCGATGGAAAAACCAGTGTCGAAGAGTCGGATCAAAAAGCCAAGGAACATCACTATGAGGTTGGTGCGGCATAGAAGAACATTGAATTGAGTTTTAGTATTTTCATAGTATTCCTCGGAATGGGAGTGAGTTGAGTTATAGGACTAATAAATGTGAGCCGCTAGAAGACGATATTTCCTCGCTGACAGGTTCTTAAAGTTCTTTCGGGCATTTAGCCAAGAGCTTTGGCTAAGAGCAGTGAAACTTTAATTTTTTTCTCATCACAATTATGGAAACACACTTTAATTTATTGCAGGCCTGCTTTCGATCCGGACTACGAAAGAGATTACGAGGTTTGAATAATTTTTTCGTTAACGGTTCGAGAACTCCACATACTTTACTGAATTCCACTATCGGGATTTCAGGAATATTATTGATTCTGTTCAGTCCATCCTTGTTCGTAAAGTTCAGACATATCATATAATATCTCGTGTTCGCTGCCAATCCGGTTTAAAATGAGTTCGGGCTAACGAGACCATACATTTGAGAGTCAATAAATACTGGCTTTTTTTCGTTAACTCTTGCTGAGCTGTTTTTTCGTTAACTCTTGCTATTTTGGACAACGGCCCGACACTTCTTTCAGTTCTGAGAATAGTTAGTTTTGAGAACCATTGATCGGATTCATAAGAGCTTTTTTGCACTAGAAGCCATGCTTGTTCAAGTAAGCATAAAAACCTGAAATTTTTCGACAAGCGTTGTGGCCTGTGGCTATACATCCCTTGAGATTCCGAGGATTATCGCCACATCATCTAACTCGATATAATCCTTGTTCGATCAAACTACTGAAGCACAGCTGTCGGGACCAACAACCCTTGCCAAACAAATGTGAACACTATGATTATAGGAGTTGGCAAGACAAAGATTGGCCGAAGAGAAGCACACTCAGCAGCAAGAGGCCTTGCTACTACGTAGGGAGGAATCAGAACGGCGACGAAACCTTGGAAACCTAGGGAGGGACCCAGACCAGAGGAAGAAATGGGCATTCAACAGCAATTCGAGGAAAGTCGTTAGGAAAAGTCCGTACCGTAGGAAACAGGTAATGTTTTAGGCCATCTCCTCTTTTCTATCCAGGTATTGCTTTCTATGTGCATATAGGTACCTCTCCGTGTCACTCCCAGTAAAGTGCGCAGAGTTTCTAAGAAGAGACTGGCTGTTAAGCGGAAACGGCCCCACAAAACACTTGCCAGGGTGGTACCCAGAAGAACTTCTAAGGTAAACAATTAAGAGTGATCCGTTTCTCCTAGGCCTTATTTTCTGCATCTTTTTTTGCACCATATTTCTCGTCCTTCTTTATGCGTGCAGAGATCCAATTTAGGTTACCTCCAAACCTGCATGGGCTTATGTAGGCGATCCGACAATGCGCGCCTACAGAACACAGGAGCCATCATTTCGGAGCGATTTCCACTTCTAGCTTCTTCAAATGCAATGACAATGTACATCTCCGGTCGCGTATTCACGGATTTAGTACATTTGAAGCTTCGATTTTTGTGGTAATCCGTGCTTCATATGACTTCAACGCTATTTCAGCCAGCTGTGTTTAGAGAGATTCAATCATCTTAATCTTTCATTTGTACTTACAGAAACATAAATTGATTCGTCATGTGACATGCGTTCGTAACGAAATGCAGAAAAGGCAAAAAAATCCTCATGGAATGGGCTAGAAGCCTAGCTTGAAAATGGGTAAAAAGGATATCTAAATTCGTGAACAATGCTTCAAAAATCTTCGCTCAATCGGTTGTAATCCCTGAAAAATGACGTGAACTGATACAGTTCTCATGAAAGGAGCACTACCGAAACGATCTGCAAAATAAACAACAATAAGAAACAATTTCTGGATTTCCAACTTGATGTTATGGCCCTTTGTTCGTTCTTCCTTGTCCATATGCTTGTTGGATATTACACGGCACACCCGTTAGGGTGTAACAAATAAATGAATAAATAAAATAATGTATAGACACTCTTCGCACAGAGCACCACATTTCCAAATAGCAAGAAAAGTAAAAAAAAAGATCCCGAAAAAGTCACTCGCGAGGTAAAATCCTCGGGTTCTCATTTCTGGTTTTACTCTTGGAATTGCTTCTTAAATGTGGAGAATTCCCTTCATAGATAACTGTCGTAATTTTTGTTTGGAATACTGCACATCCAGTGTAGCTACACAGTATAGACAGAATCAATCGACGTGTTAGGCATACAATTAAAACACTCTAGTGCTAAAACTTGAGTGTGAAAACAAACAGAATCTGAACACGAGAGAGCAGTACAGCCATGGAAGAAGAAGAATAATGGCTAAGGGGAGGAAGGAAAGGGGAAGAGAAAAATAGCTTCTAGCATGTTGATGAAAATAACTAAATTGTCCGCTTTTTGTTCTGCCGTCTTTAGACATCCACCAGTCAATCGCCCGCTTCCATGGTACGGTCGGTTGATCCCGTTCACACCTACAATGCCTACATACCACTGACGTATCCGACCTCAACCGTGCGTACATTATGAACTCTTCCGCTCGATATCGGTGGTATCCGGTTAGCCTCTGAATTACCCCTCATTCGATGCCGCATACCAGAACAAGTGGCAGGTGGCCAGTTCATTCTTCGATGCGACCTATCCTTTTTTCACCGTGCACCTGAGTGGCTGTTTCTCTCGAAGATTCCTTATTGTGGAGAAAACAACTACTACATATGCCTTTGGTATCCAAAAATCAGTCTCTATAAGTAAAATGGCACATACTGTTATTGATTAATAATAAGACTGCAAAGATTAGTCAAAAAATTTTCTGCGACACTTCTGGTGTTATTCTTCCGATTACTTGCTCTTTATTAGGTTTCGTAACCCTAGCTTTATATTTCAAGCATAAAATAGTCTGGAGTTGAGCAGAGATTTCTATCACCGTCTGAAATTTATCCGTGATGACCATGACGAATAGCAAGAAGTATGGACTTGATATATTGAAAGAAGTCAAGAAAATGGTCTAGGTTCAACATGAAAAATTCATTTTGAAAATTACTTGATTCATCCGTGAATCTATGCAGCTTTTTGATCACGCCAGAATCTCAAGCAACGTTAGAGAACGAATGATCCACAGACATGAGCCCTACTACATACTACAACTTCTCATGATCAACTGATTGTTAATCTTGGTTGTTGCTGGAGCAGATATCAAACTTCTCTATTTTGGCTTCACTGAGCCTGAGGCCATCACATTTGTATAACTACCTCTTTTGAATAGATACGTTCAACAGTGCCCTTTCAGATCCGGTGCGATTTACACAGGTATCGGTGACAGGTTTTTTTTTTTCGCTCGCCACATAATCACCTCTCGCTTTTTCCCTAGTGAAGCCTGCAACAACAAGATTACGCTCAATTACCACCAAATCGTGCGAGTCATTATTATCTCAAAAGTGCATGTGACCTGATTTAAGTGAAAATTATCACCTAATCCCAGCGGTACATAAAAAGCGCAGGCGTTCGAGAGTTCCTATACATTTATCTTTCGATTGTTTATTTGACTTAAACAAAGAAAAATAAAAAGTGAATAAATAAGTAAATACAATACGCTGACAAATAAGACTTTATGTAAATCGGTTGTTGGGAAGACATGCATCAGCAAGTTGGGCTATTTAAGTTGTCTATGATTCTACAGTTGTAGCGTCCTTCCCACTCTTTTCTTTTCCTTTTTCCACTAAAACAAACTGTTCCCAGACATCCCCTAAGTCACATATTTTCGGCTGCCACTGCATAATGGAGATTGGCAAGGAAGGTTATGGTTTCCTTTAATATATGCAGTGCGTTTCATAATTATAGGGACACCCGAATTTCTGGTGTAGAGAGTAGCTTCATCGTAGACGAATCAATCTGTCTTTTCTCCATTCGATTCAGGATGTAAAATAACCTCTAGAGACTTACTCTTCATTAATATTATCCACAGTTAGGATTTTTATAGAGAAAGATAGAAAAGCCAGTGTTCCACAGTGTTGCAAAATTAGAGCGACACTTGGACTTGATGAAACGGTTTACCATTTTATCATCCTTCATCATATTCGGTCACATTCGTCTTGAAGCTGATGCGAAAAAGGTGCGACTGGCGGAAATGTGGACATCCAGAGGGAATAGATGGCTTGCTTAAGGTGATAATACTTCCTCGCATTCTCTTAAACGCTAGTTGTTTCAAGCATTGAGAAAAATTGAAAGTCGGCACGTTGGTCATTGATGCCTTTTTTGTTTTGGCCCATGTTCTAACTCTTATTGTTTTTCGGTCCTGTTTGTTCATAGTACAGTGCGAACTACTTACCTTTAATTCTTTTAATTTTATGCTAGCGCACCTGCAAGTACACAAATAGATAAATATACCAAATAAATAAATAAATGAATAAATAAATAAATAAAGAAGGCAACAGACGAATCATGTTTCTACAAATGAGCAGATATATCTGCTAATTTTATTGTGCAAATTTTTTTTTCACAATATACGGCATAAATTCCGGCTTTGTGAATTCGCGGATATGAATAACCTACAAAATTGATCCTCAAACATGTCTCAACATGCGAGTATGGCCTTTTGTTCGTTTGTTAAGTGAAGAGATCAGTGCGATCCTGCGTTCGAACCGGACACGTCTGGTTTTGTTGTTCGAATCCCGTTTCCGTAGAAATAGTCTATTATGGCACTACAGCGAATTTACTCACACCAGTTTCTCGTTTTCTATTCGAATCCGACATATATGACGGCCAGCATCTACTTCCATGTGAACTGCGTCTGCTTTTGCGACTCTAATTTCCTTAGCAATTTTTGGAACGAATTTCTAAGAGCAGTGAATCGTAAATATAACGTTGAGGATGTTTAGACTTGAACAAGAATGTCTGACAATAAAGTAAGCATTTTCTCGTTTTCGAACTGTTATCATTGCTGTATTGTAACATCACGTGAACGCAAATTCTTCCTCCTTTCTATCTATCTATCCTTACTGCTTCACTCGGCTCGCCTTCTCTCGGCAAATGAAGCTTTCTTCACCTGTTTAGCTCTATGAAGCTATATTGGCAAATCACCCTGATCTTGATTCTTGAATCCAGTCAAAAATCTTTTATATTACCACTAAGTCATCTCGTCCGTATTTTCAGGAAGATAGAGATTTTTGTTGCAGGAGTGGATGGATGGCAGTTCTGTGCCTGTGCTACGTGGTGCTGATACTGGTTCAACAAGGTATCGAAAGTCGGGTTCATTTTTTTTCTGGAAGCGATCATAATTCGTATGGCTATCTACTCACCACGGGTTGCTTAAGGATCCCCATACCGCTCTAGACAAATGATCTCAATGAATTCAATTATATTCAATTATATCATAAGAACTGATTTTCCATAAGAAATTGGAAACGGAGGTTTTCTTGAAAGCACTTTATGAAATGGTTAAGAGCTTCGTGTTAACATTTTTTTCAATATTTCTGTCTTCATTATTGTTTTTATATGCCTATTTTCAATTGATTAACATACAAATTGTTATATTTTTCTCGAATTGTAGGACGACTTTGGTTCCACTTGATGAGTAGTGCAGTTCTTTATTTCCTCTCGTACTGATAGGATTTCGCTCCTGAAATAGGTTGCGCGAACGCAAACCCCGCGAAAATTCCCACATTCTGCCGACTTGCATGAACTGAATTGAAATTGTCTATCAATTGACATAAACTAAGTACAAGACAGATTTGTTGCAGGGGTTATACTTCATAAGAATAGTCTGATGGATGATAACTAGGAACTTGAGCCTTTTCGTGATTTTGAGCAACTTCCTTCGCTTCCAGTGTTGTGCTCAAGCGAATCAGCACCGCCGACCACAGACACATTGAAAACACAGTACTATGAACTGGATGCAGAAAAGCTCAAAGATTTATGGCATAACGCTATGATTCGTGGACTGATCAAGGTAGGTTTTCTGAAATGTCTGGTGCTTCTTCAAAATTTCTTCTTTGTAGGCTCTCTCCAAGGAGCTACTGTTATCGCTTCCTCGAATAGAAAACATTGTCTATCAGCAATGTGAGAAAGGAGCCAAAACCACTGTGGCTCTAGCCAAATGTGCGGTCAGAGTGTTCGACGCCAGAGATAATGCCAGGAAGAAGGAGAAGGACATGCAGCTCAAAAATCAAAAAGTATTCACCATTTCTGCTCGTAGAAGGCTCGAGCCAGTGTGGACATGGACGGCCAGAGGGTCTCAATCACAGTACATCTTCCATTCATCTAAGCCTAGCTTCCGCAATCCTATAAGGAAGCAAATTCGGAGGGATGGAGCAAGAACCTATACGCCGTCCACGCCACATACTCGTCGAAAGAGAAGAGCGGCGGTGGAACAAACAGTACGAAAGTTGACAATGACAAGAGTAAGGAGAAGGAGAAAAAGCATCAGTGGTGTGTATTCTCTCAGTATTTGACATACTGTGTACCAGTAAAGTCTTGTGTTGTACAGCATATTGTTTCAGATGAAGTCAGTAGTGGATCTTCTCTGAATTTACGCAAACTTGCCATGAAATACCTTCGTAACGTGCTCGGTAGGTTGTTTAGGGATCATTTAAACACGTCTGCTTACCATACGTTTCCATGAGCATTTTCAAAGAAAGGTGGGGCATTTGACGGTGAAAACATTTGGATTTTAACAGTGTGAGATTACTGGTGAAACCGATTTTCTCCGTTAATAAGCTCACAGTGGTCCTAGAAACGATAGTGAGCGTCAGTTGCTCATCCAGCAATTCTATACATACAAATACATGACAGTGTAGCATCAAGAATAGGTTGTAGCAGTAGAAAACATTCACTGGCATTCTAGGTACCAGGCTTTGGCATCTATAATATTCTTGTTCCTTTCTACTTCAAAATTTCAACCAACATTTCTCATAATTCTATAGTCTGCTCCAGCTAAACTTGATCATGTGCCTAGCTCCACCAAAACCAACTCACGGCTGTATTTCTGTCTCTGTTGTCTTCCAGGTGAACCGCTGGGCTCCTCCCACCTCGAGAAATTGCGTTTACTCCACGACCATTTCAAGAGAGTTGAGAAGATTAACAACTATTTCAAACAAATGAACGATCAGAATAGAAGGCACGTCACGTCTAAAGATCTCCTGCATTTCGTTTCTTTCCAAAATTAAATCCATGATTTAGGTTGTTTGAAAGGAGCGCACTTCCCATCGACAGTCGTACCCCTGAAATCACCAACAGTGCTGTGCCGGCAATTGAACAAGTGCTAGCCATTGTGAACACCTTCGCGGTAAGATCTCATCGTCGTTAGTGCATGTGAAAATAAAACGTTGAATGCTTATCATTTGCTTCTTTTTTTCACGATGTGATCATGTCATTTCTAAAGCAACATCTTTTACGATCTCACTTCACTTTTTCCTACTTACAGTCTTCAAAAGACGCCCCCGGTAAAGTTTCTGTACTGTCACCTCGGGTCCTGTCACTATTTCCGGAAGGATCGAGGTCGTCGTCTAAGCGCCTCCTTTCTCCTACATTCTTCAGCTTTCAAAAGGATGGTTACCTGTCTTTGCCAGAGCTATTCGATGTACGTAAAATTATTACTCGGTGTTTTGTCTAGCACCCATAATTTGGATTTTTTAAATGATTCTCAGATTATCACAACCGATCAGAAGTATCAACAACTTATGGTGGATGTAATCATGGACATTAGTGGAGCCGGTGATGTCCTCGAGGTTCGCCTATTTTATGTAGCTAGTCAAATAATTTCTCGCGTTTTTCTTAAATTGCTTGTTATTCCTTCAATTTCCGTTATTTGTCAAAGTCTTTACAACCATTCGAAAGTGCTTCTCTTGCTCTATGAGAATTCGGCCCTAGTAAACTTACTTTCTCTTGAATTCCACGCGTTACAAATGAAGGCGGCAAAAAAACCTAGAAAGAGCTTTTTTTCATGCTAATATCATCGCAGAAAGGACAACAAAGTTGATATTCCGTTAATGTAAGGTTCTTTGAAATGACGAATCTAGCAGAGTTAATAGTTTGAGACCTTTGAATCACATCAGCTCCTTGTCAGATGAGGACAGAGTTAGGAGCGGATCAGTTAATGGGCGTTTTGGAATTCCCATTTTGATTGCTTGAAATTCAGTGGGAATCGTCAAATGTAGGAGCTGATAACAATGATCTTGATGCATAAGAAACCCGTTTTGAAATGGTCATAAAATCTTTGTCAGATATGAGATACAGAGGAAATCAAGCGGTCCAAAGAAAACGCGAGACCTTACATGAGAACCTATTAAATTCTACAGAACATTGTGTTAGGCTTTATCCTTGTTCAGAAATTCATCGCGGATATGAAGCCGGAGATGGAAGATTTGAAGAATGTGAAACTCCCTTTAATTGAAGAACTGTCAAGGAGAGACATCGACTGGATGAGGCATGTGCCCGATCTCTGCCAAACAACTTGCCATTGTTGATATAAATTGTGGTCTAGGGTTCACGACTCTTTCAATGAAGCCCAAGCAAAGCAATACAATACAAATAACTACGCGTTTCTCAACGAAGATCAGCTCAATCTCATCTATAGCAAGGACGGTCGGTTTTATGCGGAATACACGTATTGAATTAGATCTACGATGTTACTGACATGCTCTTCAGATCAACAGCTCTACGGAATGAACACCACAAAATTAGGTCTGATGTCTGATGAGGAAAAAGGTCATAGGCTGGAGAGTGGTATCCGGGAACTGGCAGCATTGGATAGGCCCAAGTGGCCGATGTGGGATGAAGGTGAGCGAATTCATCGTAACAGCCTGAAGGAAGCACCTATTAAAATTTTCGTTTCGAGGTTTTGCCGGATTTTGGAGCTTCGAAAGATATATGTACATAACCTAATAGGCAGTAATGAACATAATACGATACACGCACGAAATCCACGAAAACCGGATGCTGTTTTCCGTGACGTGTTCGTGGATCCCGCCATCGGCGCCTGTGCAGTTGGCAAAGTCTCCGCATACGGAGGAGCACCTAGCGAGCGACAATATCAGTACCGTAGGGTTAGAAAGGTTATGTGGGTCCCAAATTTACGGCCCCAAGGAGCTACATTTTCACTACACTGGGGTTAAAAGGCCGAAATTAGCAACACCTCAGGGGCCACACTGTAAGGTTAAACCTGCTAAAGAGCTGCAAATTTCGGCGCTAATAGGGCGACTATATCGGCACCAATAGGGCGCGCTGATTAGCACTCCTGATCAAACAGATTCACCTCTGCAGCTCTTCAAGAAATGAGATGCGAGAAGGGCCGATATTGGCCGAGACTAGAGCCGCTTGTATTCGTCAGTAAGCTGGCGTGTTGACTCGCCCGAAAGGCCCATCAACGAGTTCTTGCCACAACCATCAATCCAAAACTGAAAATTTCTGTGAGTAATGCCCTCAGCAGACAATATTCTTATATGACTTCTACTCATTCAGCGAGGTGCTAGTTTGCCCAGAAGCTTTGATATGCTATATAGGTTGTGGCGGCCTATGTGGCGGATGGTGGCGCCTTAGACTATTGGACTTTATCTCGTCCGAATCTATTACTAACTGTGCAGGAGATGAGTAGTGCGAGGAGAATAGTGAGTAAAGTGTGCCTTGTGCGGCTTACGGCATCATTCTTCCTAGGAAGTATCATTGCAAGGATAAGACGGGTCATCCCACCGCTCCTCATAAGGCACGATAGGAACTACACATAAGCATGGATACAGTGAGGGTCATCGATTCGTCGATGATATATGTTATGCTTGGTAGTATCTGCCAGTTGAGAAGAAATTTCCGCCAGGAAATGCCTGGAAAAAATTGTAACATATAAGAAAGACGAGAGAAAAATTCCAAGACCTTCTACATCACATTCCGTTTTTAACTAGCATTCTGATTTGAAGAATCATAATAATGTGGGGTAGCAGAAACGCCTTATACCAACGATACAGTCGGGAAGATGAGAGTCGCATGTTTTCGAAAAGAAGAAATATTCTTAAGAGTACTTTAGTGGCTCGCCCAATAGTGAAGCGCCAAGCCCATGGAACAACTCATGCCGAGGCAAACACAGCATCCACTCATGGTCCTGCAAGATCCACAGGAATAGGAGACGCTTCAGAAGAGCGTGTCAATGGAGTTTTATACGAAACGTTTCGCCCCTTCGCTTTCACTACAATCGTCTCAAGAGGCGGAGCGATGGAGGCCGTCACTTTGTCACCGCACGCTTTCCTGACTGAGGTGGCAAATCCGGAAGCCTTAGTGGTGAGTGCATAACGAATTACCCGTAATTTCATCATAATGCGCTTCTTCTATACATCAAGCTGTGATATCCGTTACCAAGGGCATTACACCAATATGGTCACATCGCCGTTAATCGTCATTTCTTTAGCTGCAAACGCTGTCGCCACGGGCCTTCGTCGCTTCCATACTTTCGCCTGCAGCTCTCATTGCTAGAATCCTCTCACCGACAGCTTTGCGAGCCGAGGTTCTGTCGCCGAGAGCCCTGCACACATGGGTTCTTAGTCCGGAAGCGCTGGTGAGTGACCACAGCCAGGGCCGCACTGAAATTATATTTTAAACATTATGATTTCTTAGGTCCTAACGCTAGGCATAGCTGCAAACATTAATGTGGTAACTCGCTACTTTGTAACACACAACTTTATTGTTCTATTCTTCTACGCATCCAAGCCATTTGTAACATTCAGAGGTTCTTAATACCATTTATATTGTTGCCTTGACAAAATTTGTGCTTGATTTTACAGTTTTTCAAATCTTATGCTATACTTCAGATCGCTGAAGTGCTGTCTCCGCGATTTTTCGATCCTAGAGTCCTTTCACCAGAAGCGCTTGTTATCGATGTGTTGAGCCCAGGTATATGAATTAATAGAATCCAAGGTTTTGAACTTGTGTAGTTATCTATGTAATTCATCCAATATTCTACTCTTCTTTATCATTTCTGGGTCATCCATTCATTTACTTTTCCATTTATGCGTGTCTACTTATTTGTAGGCTTTCTCTCACCTCATGTACTTTCGTCAGAGACTGGCGGACTCATCATTTTGAGTCCGAATATATTGTCACCCCGAGTGGCCAGTGAAGAAAGGCTTCTCGTGGAGGTACATAGTTTGCTACATTTTTAAATGCATGTTTTTTTTTCAAAAACCGGATTAATATTGAGAACTTCAGATTCTTTCGCCCCATATTCTTGGCGGACCTCATACCCACGAAGAAGAAAGTCATGAAGTGGTTGAAATCGGTTCACACAGCGCTACACGTGAAAGCACGGAGCAAGAACATGAAGAGCATTTGGCCTTGCACAGGGGTCGTCAGGGGCAGGATTCGAAATATGAGTGAAGAGGATAATCTGCACTGAATCAGGCATGTATATACAAACAGATGCTCACACACCAGAACCCTGTTCTGGAGATCATCATTCGTTCCGTGGCTGAGCCTCGGATGAAAACTGATATCGGGACATCATTTTTCCCAGTTATAGAGCAAGATCATTCCAGTGATGACATAATCCCCTCACGTGTATACATAGTCACTAGAAGAAAGGATTTTTTTCAACAGTACCTCTCCACTAAGTTTTATACGAAAATTTTGGGCAAGCTTCTTCTCTAGAAAGATTACAATACATGAATACCGTCGAATAGTGACTGTCAGTTCGTTTATGTGCGTACGACTCCACTTATATCACTAACTACACGTAATGATATAAGTAATACAATTTGAACAGGATTACTCTACACTACCTGGTCTTATTTCTTGTTGTGAAGCCAATATCCACGTAGAAGACATTCCTGAATCCATGACACGCTACTAATCACGTTAATTCGCACCATTTCTCTAATGTAAACTGCAGATTTCCTTTTTGTACATCTCATTGTTTACGTTGCAGTTTGTTCTTGCGTTATTTATTGTTACTATTTGTTCAGTATCTCTTTGCCATGAGCTTCTTTGTGTCTTTCCATATTTATCGTGCAATTCTATGACTGCTGGACTACAAGTACCTTTCGAAACTGTGCTATCCTGTTAACCATGACCTCATTTTTCGGTGCAGCAAGGAGTTTGTATTAATTTTTTTTCCGTTTAGTGGATCTAACGTGATTGATTTTAGCAGCTTTTAGTAATAATACTAGTGTAAGTGCAAATTTTGTCCATAATTTCTGTCTTATTCGATTGTTAAATTTCCAATAAACTTTAACGTCATCTTTAAACAAATTTCTCCGCAGTAAAATATTTGCTATTAGCTTCCATAAACAAAGCCGTTCACGTAAACATAGGTCATCAACAAGAAAACTAGAGCAGTGGTGAAGGAGATGAAGGAAAATGAAAAGCCTATGGGATCTTCTGGATAATCTGCATCTACCGTGCCAAGAATACTGGTTGCAACAGGAGCTGGCACATCTAAATAAGAGCATCTGTGATCTGAAGACAACGAGGGAAAGAAAGTGCAGACCAATGCAAATAGAAACGCTGCTTTGTTTTTCTTCGCCTCTCCTTTGTTCGCCTCCACAGATAATAGAGTACTCCCAGCCCAATCTAAAATGGAAAGTGATGGTGACTAATAGGGTAGAAAATGACGCATTATACAGTATATGCCGATGGCCTCAAAGGTAAACCCTCATTCAGGTGGAAAACCATGTCGAACAGACTAATGGCTACTTTGCTCATCTAGGATCTTCACGAAGCAATTCTATAGTTAGAAAAAGCAGCTTGCAGTATACCAGAATTGTTCTGTGGAAGACAATCTGTCCTTATCTCTTTCTGAAAAATTGATCAGCAACGCACGAGCACTTCAGACGAAGGCAGTTGTCTGGATACGTGCTTAGTGCTGTCACTACATACATACCTACGTATTTGGGGAATCATAAATCCCTTGTGCTCGTTCCTTGATATACTGAATCTTTTCTCTTAATTCTGTTTCAAAAGTATTTTTGAACTTGCCACTGAGCTTTTTTACAGTTTAGGTCAAAGGAAGTTCATATCACTGAAATCAATTGATGGGGCTGTCATCTAGAAATATGTATGGTCTTCCAAGCTAATATTTTGAGCCTTGAGAAATGTTCTTATGGCCGCACACGCTAATCATGAGAAGCTTGATGACCAAGACCCGTCAGAAAGGGAAGGCCATTTTGGTTAATCCCAACCTTCTCTTGCTCCTTCACTTTTCCTTAAATCTGACTGCCCTTTCGTGTTCGCCTGATGGGTCAAAACAAATAAAACTTTCTGGACAAACCCAGTTCCATAGCCAAGAATGGCGTCACGCAGTATTTGTTCCCTCAATGCGGTCGGGTCGAACTCGTTAAGCGAAGGGGGTGAGACCACCGGGTGTGAAGTGATTAGCGGCGAGGCAAGGGCCACATCTGACGGCACTGGAGAAGATATCTGGAAAGTACAAATGCACTCGAAATGTCAGTTTGATGTATTCCAGGACATAGAAATAGTATCAGAAGGAATCTGGCCGGAATTACTGTTACACTTCAAGAAACAAATGGGCGAAACTCACTTCCGTCCCACCACACCCGATTTTCTTCTTGGGTGGATTGACATTACCTCTACTCTGCTAGTTCCTAACTCTTACTGCGTTCACGAAATTAGACTTTTTTGAACTTCACTGAGAACAAGGATGAAAGTTTGTTGATAGAAGCCAAGTGCCAGGAAGGACTAAGCAGTGTCACCTGTATTAGAGGAGTAGGTGGATGAGATGGCAGTGACATTGAAGAATGACAGCGGATCGACGGTGGTATTGACCTCACACCGCAACGATGATCCTAAAATTGCCGGATCTTCAGTGATTGGTTTCCATTTCACGAGAAAACAGAGCCCCAGGCTGATTCTAATTGTTCATTTTTTATATTCCATTTTTTCTGTCCATCCATCTTTATCATATTAGTGTCCCTTTCGCTTGTTCATGTCCTTTTGGACTAATCTGCATCATTCTTCTGCAATGAGTACTTATCCGCATTTGTACTTTTTCGGAATCAAAATTTCTCGTTGGTTTTGGGAAAAGCGCCTGAGTATCCGTGAAGTAAAAATATATTAAAGTGGGATATCCACTTCTTTGTTTGCAGAACTTCGGAGGGATAGCTTTTGAGAACCACTGAATACTTTGTTTTCGCGGAGGAAACGAGTTTTTGCCTCAATCAGAAGATTTTTGTGAATGCCTGAGTTTCACCAAGTGTAGATGCCTTCAATGCATGTTTAGTGCGGAATCGTTTCCATTATAGGAACTACGGCTGGTACGGCCGTTCCACAACCTTTCACTGTTTGCGGTTGTCATCAGTGAATGTTGTGAGACCAGTTCCGGTCTGTTTCGGGTGCACAACTGGGTCGGGTCAAACACGGCACAATGCTCGACCACGATGCCCACCGTTTGCCACGTACAAAAACACATTCTGACCTGTCCTCACACTATAAATCAAACCGCAACACTGTTCAGCGACCATGATGGATCGACTGTAACTCAACTTTTAGCTGCAGGTCTTTATCTGCTTCACGATTTTTCCACTGGATCCTTCATATTAGTTAGGTGATGACTTTTAGTGCAAAGTATTATAAACGTCCGATCAGTGAGCTGTGAATGAATGCAAATGGATGATATTATATTTTTACACATTTTCCCCTCACCGTAAGGGTTGTTCTCGGCCTTACAACTCCCATACAGGATCAGCTCCATTTCCTCGCTCTTACTTAATGACGAACTCGCCGAGCCACTCTTTTGATGTTGCTGAATTCCGACCAAGCTCCCAGAAATTCGATTTCATGCGATTCGTCGAAATTTCGTGTAACATTTGGACTGTTACTGAAAAAAAATCTAATTTTCATAGCAACTTTTGCTCCTCATTCGCTGATGTTCAGCTGCATCTGCAGTACCACAGCTGTCGTTGTTTTCTAAAACTTTTCACATTCAACAGGGCGCAAGCAGTATCACATTTGATTCTGCGGAGCTTTACCGAAGCTAGTATTGAATTTTGCTTTTTCTTCTCGTCGAACTCATGCGCATACTCTCATTGTTCGATATATGCTTCATGTTCCCATTAATTCCATGTCTTTCCATATATGAATATTTCGTGCACCTTTTCTGTGGTGAATAAATAAGTAAATAAATAAATAAACAAATGAGTAGATAAAATGTCCTGATCCCCAATGGATTGAATTGAAATTTGTGGGTCTATACTGCTTCCAATACAGCGCTGTCGTTGTTTTTCATTCTTCCCAAACTACTCACAATGTTGTAATATTCAGGCTCCAATTTGAAGGAAGTACCGTGATTATAGTTAGGACCGAATAAAAATCGAATAACTCTATTCATTTCGAAATTGAATTCGCGAACTTCGAATAAATCGATGGGTATCTAATAGATTATTTGGTCCTGAATATAATAGATTGCATCTCATCGGTAACGTCACCACTCAGTAGATGCCTTTTTAGAAGTGCTAAACAAAATACAATCGAAAATTTTCGTGATAAGGTCTTGTTTTAGTCATAGCAATCTCTAGTCCCCTCCTTCTTCCTTCTCATAAGAATTTGGTTTCTTTTTCGTTTAGCACACTACAGGAATTGTTCTCATTCGCTTTCGCTCCTCTCTCTTGTAACAAACAGCGTACCGCTGCACCAATTTCCTCACTACATTAACGGTTTGGCTTGCACACACCATTGTAAACATATCTTACGAAAAGATCACTGTTGTCTCTTGAAACACTTTTTTGACGAAATAGCTTGCTCAGAACTTTGGTTCTCTTGGTGTAATGCGGAACTACCATACCCATGGGATCCAAAACAAGCTATTCTTGAGGCTGATCGGTGACCTTTTGTAAACCAGGAACTCTTCATCACCGAGACGAGAAGACCTGCGTGAGACGGGATCAGTACAGAACTCAATGTTGCAGAGAGTTTAGGGAGCTTAATATATGTCCGAATCGTGTAAAGTTGCCGGGAATAAGAGTAAGTGGGTGATCTGTGATGCAGGATTGGGTAAATTCTGTTCTTTCATCAGTGATCTTGCTCGGGCGAGATTTGTTTATTTAGTAGTGTCAGTGGGAGGCTTAAAGAGGACCGCCAGCGGTCAGGCTGGCAAGTGCGAGAATTCGTGGAAAGCCTAGTCGATCGATAGCAATGCACATTTGCTCGCTTCCAATGCATGCACTGCCTCTCAATCCTCCTGACAATCACTTCTTTAGAGTTCTGGATACGATGTTAGGATCTTGCTATTTTAGGTTGAAGGGGACGGAGTAGCTTGCTTCGCTATTACTTTATTACTAGCTTTAGTGCTCAATGCAGCAACATTGATGACATCACCGATTAGTTCCTAACCCTATGCGTTGGAATTCACATACATGTCCAGTTGAAATGCAGTTTTTGATGTTGGATTAGTTTTTCGCAGTACTTCTGTTCCGCTTGCTCAACTAAGTACTTCATCTGTTTCTGCATCTCCTCAACTGCGTAGCCTGCGCCGCAGCAGAAAAATCCACCACACCCAGGAAAAACACTACCTTTGCAGACATTATTCTGCATTTCGACGTACATATAAGTAGGGATTTATCCAGGAGGTTCTGATCCGAGAAATATTTTCCAGTAGATGACAACGAAAGGTAGATTTCTGCATGTTTAATTTCACCAAGCGAATTCCTCGATTTGTCCACGATCATTGCGATAAAATGTCCAGGCTGTGGCTGAAAATTTGGCCTCAAGTTACCCCAAAGAAATTTCGAATACCACCTGCTTATTGCCTCGCAGCATTTTCGTTTCGACCAAGTTTGAGACATTGATTCTCATCCAGCTATTTTTGAGAAAGAATCCTGAAAATCGTGGGTATTATCGGTAATCTCTGTGTGGATGATTGAATCTGCAGAGAGAAAATTCCTTTAAAAATGGTAAATGAAACTGACGCCACTTCGCTGAGGTTTCGGCGTGGTGTACGCATATTCTAAAATCACAGTGGTTCCCAGACACCTACATATGTGTGCCACTCCTCATTCTGTGAACACCTCACTCTCTGCCGCATCCCACTACCAGTCTTTCGTTTTGCCCGGTCACTCGGATGACTCTTTATTCGAGAGGAAATGAGTTCTTTCCATGATGTGACCGTGAAGCAGCATCCAGTTCGGAGTATGAGCCGCTTCACGTGTGTTCGGAGGCGAGTGCATGGTTTCAAAAACTCCCCAGAGGATTAAGTAGAGCTGTTCACTTCCGATAGGTCAACCGAACCAAAAAGGGGAGTAAAGGTTAGGATGCATTGAAAAGTTAAGATACCTTGAAAAACGTTGTGAAACGTTTGCATGAGTGTCGATTAGGAGCACCAGTTGATAAGATGAAAAGCCACCTTCTGCAATTCCGCAATTTCTAGTGATGTTCTTGAACTGTACTGGATTCAGTATTGCGAAATTTATGAACCATTCGACTTATCATAATTTGAGGAGTCCATTTGCTTCAGAGAGGTGAGTATCTTGATTTTTAAGGAAATTATGTTGTAGTGCTGCTGTTCGATCGCTCAAAATTTCCTCAGGGTGAAAGCATCGAAAAGTTTCGTTGACTGATTAAGAGAGGTATTTATTTACTTGCGTTAATTGCATTGCTATGAATAAAGTGGCAGGAGTGAAGACACTGGGTCAACATATAATTCTCGACAAAGAATAAATTTGAATACATTCAGCCGCTCATCACGTGTCGGGAACGTAACACCTACGTACATGCCATTCATATTGAAACATTTTGAAAGCGCCGTGAATTCATTCCATGCTTTCGTTTTGTTTTCTATGCCTCACTTATCCCCGTTTCTTTGTGCAGTTTTCCACCTTCATTTCATCACGATGCACCTCTGACACTATGTATTTCTACGGCAGTAAATCTCAAAGCAAAGAAGAGCATCTTGTCCTAGTCTTAAGAAGCGATCATGGTTTTATTTAGTTACCGTGTAAAAACTATACTATACGCACAAATCGAACTCAACGTGATGCTCATGCTGTCGAAACTTTGCCCTCAACCTGTTTGTATTTTGTGTGTTAAACGCATGAACAGACAAGCAGCTAAACAAATACAAAAGTACTTGACACATAAAGAGTATATCCTTTGCCAGAACTTCATTGGATTTTGCGAACGAGAGCGAAAAGAATAATCGTTGCCCAGCTGTGCGGCCGTTATAAGCGCTAATCATGCGAGTGCTGGCGCTTTCTTTCGAAATTGCCTTTGTCATTATTGCAAGCGATTTTCTCTGGAAGCATTTAGCATTCCATTCGCCAGGAAACACGCAGTTTCACCGCTTGCTCTTTCTACTGCAGTTTCTCCCTCTTCTACCAATTTGTGTCGTCGCAATACAAGCGATACCGTTTCATACAAGTAACTTTTACGAAACACATATCTAATTCCCTTCAGAATTGGAGAAAAAAATCAAAAATTTAATTTTAAATAAAGGAGCTGAGATGAGGACTAATGATGAATCCTCTCTTTCACGGATGTCTGTGTCGTTCTTTTTGCTTTTTCTTCTCCGAAGGAATATCTGTTCAAATTTCGACTTGTGTCATGGAGAATCCAGTATCGGTTTCTACCACCTACTATATAGGTATTGATTCAGAAACGGTTATCTAATTATGGAAGTCATCTAATTGTGTTCTTATCAAGCGATCATTCCACCGTTTAAATCTTCATAGAAAGGCAAAAAAGGGACGGAAAGTCTACGTATTAAATTTACTACTTATTTTTTTCTACGCTGGTTCTTGCTAGTTTGGCTTTCCATCCAAAATTTTAGATAAACTATAGATTCAAGAGTAAGCAACGATTTTTTCGAAAAAGAAAAGAACATTCATACTTTGGAAAACAAACCCGCTGTGGTGTAATCTATTTCAATAACTTCAAGTCTGAAGCTACACAGATCTCTCAGATGAAGATTTACATGTATTATAGTAACTGTTTTCCGAGTTTTCCCGTGTACAAATAACATTTCCGCCTTTGAAATCTCATTTTGTTGTGATTTCTTCCCGTCGAACTACTCTATATTTGCTTTTTCTCAGATGGGAAACATCGTTTCCTTCCTCAGTTTTCGAAAAACGGACACAACAAGGCCTAGTAGACAGGTGGGGCTAGCTTTTTTGCCCCTTTATTTCCTTTTTTTTTGTTGCTTCGATGCAGGCTTTTTTTACCTGCATAGTCTGTTATCGGTTACTTATTTTACAGATTACTGAAATCGCACTTCTCGCAATTAAAACGTATTGACGCTCAGATATATGGATTTTTTTAAACATGGGAGAAGCCTTGATGTTGTAGGTGCGAACCCGTTATGGTATAGTTGAAGGGTTTCGACTTGATATTGGCTCTGGTAAAGATGTGGACCTCTTCCTCGGTATCCCCTTTGCAGCCCCTCCAGTAGATGAACTCCGCTTCAAGGTAGCCGCCTACGATTTCGTGCTGGTGAAAGTTTTAACGATTATTCATTGCAGAAGCCACAACCACCAGAGAAGTGGGAGGACGTGCGCAAGTGTGTGTCTTTTGGTCCACGTGCACCACAGTCAGACTTCTTCTGGGAGCGAATAACATTGGGACGGAAGAGCGAAGACTGCCTTTATCTCAATGTCTTCACACCTGCCTGGAAACCGGACGATGAAGAGGTCTTTCACATTAGTTCACTGCTTCACATGAGCATGAGCAAAGGCGTAGTCGCTGCCTTCAGAAGGTTTTTGCCTCTTCGATATGCCTGTAATTCCGTATCAAAACAAGTACAACATGACCAGTAAAACTGGGAAACAGATGGGCAACAGTTCACTTATCTGCTCTGGATCTAGGCTGGTCACACTGTTATGGTTTACGTGCATGGTGGCGGCTACCTTATCGACTCCGCTGTCAAATATGGAGATAAAGGCATTGCCAAGTATGTTTAAGCTCCATAAGCACTTCGAAAAGATCCCTGAAATGGTACCATATACAGATATCTTTGTCGACATGATGTTGTGGTCGTCACTATACAATACCGTCTCGGCCTGTTAGGATTCTTCTCCACAGGCGATTCGGTCTGTGATGGTAACTTGGGCCTCTGGGATATGACGATGGCCCTCCAATGGGTACAGGTAGGCCTTACGAAGTTGTAGAAGAGCGACTAGTTCCGTAATGAGCAAAGCTTCGTGTAAATCATATGAACACCTACTCAACCTTTTTGTAAAGTATTGTCCATTATTACACCTCCGATTTTCCAAATTCAGGACAACATCAGTGCTTTCGGGGGCAATCCAAACAAAGTGACAGTTTTTGGACAAAGCGCTGGAGGAGCCAGTGTGGACATGCTGGCTCTTAGTCCTCATTCGAGAGGTAGCGTGGAATTTTATATCGGTTCACGCAACTTACGACCGTAATTGGGAAGACCTTGAAGATGTTCAAACATTTAGACTTGTTCCACCAAGTTGCCCCAATGGCGGGTAATGCAGAATGTACCTGGAGTACTGTGTGTCGTTCCAGACTCGTTGAGTCATGCCGTGAATTTGCCCGACGACGTGGATGGGAAGGATCCAGCTATGGTGCGATTATTTTCAAAGATGGTCATTTGAGAGCTAATCGTGTACGAGTTTTAGATATACAAACAAGTCAAAACTTGGTAGAATTCCTCAGGCACAGGAAAGTAAGAGAGTTCGAAAAACGCCTCATCAGTGCAAAGGTAAGAGCGTTCAAAAACTCGTATGTATGTCTATCACACGAAGGCACACTTGTACAGGGCATGGATGTCTCCAAAATTGGTCTCGATTTGGCGCCAATTATTGGCACGTGCCCCGAGGATTTCCTCCCGAAAAGTATCGACGAGCTGCGAGCCGAAGCACCGAAAAAGAAATGTCTAATCGGTACCTGTCAACACGAAGGCCTCCTTTTCGGTGAGTACGCAAGGTGTTTGAGCGAGAAATGGTCCTTTTGCAAGACTATGCACTGCTCTGCAAAGTGTCCACTGGCTCGACCTTGATGTTGTTTGTTATTATAAATATTCATTCATGAACACCTTCATGTTCAGCGACCCTTTCTCCAAGTCACTTCAACATCAGAGGACTCGACAAATTGTTGTCAGTTGTTATCACTCCTGAAAATCACGGGAATTACGAAGATCTAAGGAGACAAGCTCGGGAGTTGTACCTTTCTGGTGTGAATCTCGACAACAAGGTGGAAGTGGCCAGAGCCTATGTAAAGGTCCGTCGCCCTTTGTTCTATTCTTCTATGAGCAATCCTTCTGATAAAATATTTCAGTTGTACAGTGATTTATTTGTTAACAATGGAACCTATAACTATGTGAAGAAAATGACAGAGTTGGGCAATCGTGTATACTTGTATTCATTCGAGTTTTTCAACCCTCAAAGCTTTGGAATTTTGTCGATTCGGATG
The DNA here is from genome assembly GCA_037903475.1 of Ancylostoma caninum. Taxonomy (NCBI): domain Eukaryota; kingdom Metazoa; phylum Nematoda; class Chromadorea; order Rhabditida; family Ancylostomatidae; genus Ancylostoma; species Ancylostoma caninum. The sequence goes on from JBAJFG010000359.1 coordinate 789,073, forward strand.
CCATTCAAAGGTGAGACCTCAAAGGAGAAAGCGTATAAAGCTACGAGAATGCTAGGACACGTTAGCCTTTAGGACAGGAGTCAACACAAGGCCATATGTATGTATGTACAGAGTCGTGCCTACTACGTTCCCATATATAGAATTTTTCCCCATTTCGCAACAATTTCTCATGTCCTCTGGATTTACTCAGGTGCAACTCACTGTACCGAACTCACATATTTGTTTGGTGTTTCCATCGTCTTCGGATTTCAATTCACGGAGGCTGACAATAAAATGATAGATCTAATGACGAGGTTATGGACAAACTTCGCAAAATACGGGTACGAAAAATTATTTTGACATTAGAACATGCTTTTACTTAAACATGCCTGTTATCATCACAATATTATGATATAGGAATCCCAACGGTCCCTACGAGGATTCCACGGTTTTCGATTTTATGTGGGAACCAACAACAAAGGAGGATTTCTCGAGGTAAAAATGAATGCGTCAATATTTTTTCGGGCGTGATTTTCGTTTTTGTTCGTTGCCAACGTTCCTTCACCACTTTATCATTGGGCTCATTAATGTACTATTGGGTTGTCAAGTAAGCTTGAACCCTTTTTTCACTGGAAATAAGTAGATTACAAAAAGAGAGAAATGAAGGTCGACGGTGATATGGAGTATAGGCGGTCGATGGTCTGAGCCACTACCGAGCAGACCTGTCAGCTCTTGGCCTGGAAATTCTACTGTCCAGGCAAAATTGAGCTATCCAGAAAAGAGAAAGTAAATTCTTGTAGGGCGAAAAGAGAAGTTTTCAGTGATTCACGGTTTCGGACAGACACTCACTAGATCAAAATGAGCAATTAAAGTCGACAATGTGAAGCCTGCTTGATAATCAAATATTACTTGTTGCCTAAATCTGATTAAATATACTTATCTAGTCGACAAATGTAAATGAATAAATAATATAAAAGACAAATAAAATTAAAAAATATATTGAGACATTTTAGATACCTAAGGATCAATGAAAACTGCGAGATGCGATCCAACTATGAGGACAGAAGGGCCGAATTCTGGAAGAACATCCGCATTACTTCTAAGGGTACTTAATTCTCATTGCTCAGGTGTTCAGGCTCCATTTTGCTAATTATACGTGTGTATGTATGTGGTAGGACTGCATAGCTATTTGAACGACGTGTGCCATTCGCTATCGAAGCAGCTTTACTTTCTTAATCGCCTAGTTGACATATTCGTTTGTCTGTTGCATTGCTACGTGTCACATGTGTTTGTATTACATTTGCACATGTACATTTTGTATATTTATTTCTTTTCGTCAGTATATCAGAGTAGTTGTATGTACACGGGTATGAGTACACAATATCTGGTCCTAGAGTGTTAAATTGCAGAGAATAGCTAAATATCTGTGCATATTGTACAGTTTTGAACAGTGAATAAAACTTTCTTAGGAAGGTGATAGCTGTTTCTTCAACGGCAACACAAATAGTTGGGCTCGCCGTTGCTCTGAAAATAGTGTGCGAATTTGGAAGCTTCTGCTGTACTACCTGCAAAACCGCACCTTTTCGAAGTTAGTGGTGCTCTCGCGGCATTCGTAATCATCTGGGCAGATATCCAGTTCGTTACTGTTCGGATCGCACAGTATTGGGAGAGGTGCTGGTTTTCCGGATGAGCACTCTTAATATAAGTGTTTTGAACAGAAGGAAAACAGGACTTCGCAAAACTCGAGCAAAGAGAATAGAGTTTGGTGCGACGATGAACCGACCCGGCTGTACGGCTCCCTCTTTCGCTTCACAGCAAACTCTTTGCATTCGATTTAGACTGTAGACGCATGCCCCACTAGTGCAGTCGCTCGCAGTATTACATGTTGTCGTCGCAGTCAGGAATGGAAGATAGCAGTCCGGTACTGAAGTGTGGGATTAGTCATTTTCTATAGGGAAAAACGGCCTAGCTTCCGGATAGAGCTGATCACTCTGATAAACATGCAAGTGTACCTGCAGTGACGGTAGCGAGGGTAAGAATAACAGTAGCGAATATCATCGCGGTTCTGGATGGCTCGTGTAAGCGATGTCGACGATTTTATAGCAACATCGCCAGCATTGTGCTCGAAGCCCATTGTTTGTTGGTTTTTTGATTTGACGCGCTGCTCAACCCAACAGCAACATAAAGGCATGGCACCAGAAACGCCCGCCCCTGGCGCATTCATACCATGAGGTCGACGGGCTTTTCATGCGAGGGAGATGAAAGGAGAGCTATTTTCAGTGGTGCCATTCTGGTACTTTTCGCAAAGTTTGTTATTGGAAAATATGCGACCTATTCAGGGCGCATATCTCTTCCGGATTTTGTGTGTGTCACTATGTTTCTATATATGATCGAAGTTGTGTGTGTCACAATGTTTCTATATAAGATCGACGAACAACACTCGCAAAACGTTACCCATCCCAGTTTACATTTGACCATCGGCTGGGGTGGGTGATTTTAAAGATGGCTAGTCTCATATTCGTGAATATGATTACGAAGTTGTGTTGGTGGGTGTTAACCGAAGAGTAAGTTTAGGTTTGTTAACCTGTTCACCATGGGTGATCTCAATATTCGAGTATCCGAGCCCTGATTACTTCCACTTTATTTATTTCTTTAATCATTCGTACTTATCATGATGGATCACAATGTAACCTTTCGTAAAGAATTTAAACTGAAGAAATGGATCGCGGAGAGATCTCAGGGGTCGAACAAGCAAACGAGACTTTATATACCAACGGCAACATCCGTGCGAAAATCCACTCTACCGAAGTGTTCTTCTTCACCTCTTCTAGATTTCTAGATATGTATGTTTGTACATAGTAAGTTCTGAACATTTAACGACGGCGTCTGGATTGAAACATTAGGTCTCAATAACGTTTTTACTGTATAAACGTGGTGTGCCGAAGGAAAATTTCACAATTTCTACACTACAATACATAGTTGAATAGGAAAAACATGCGGGGAACAGAGAAGTCTTGTCCCAGTAAATGAGAAGAGCAAGCGCTCACCTCACCTACTGGGACAAGAAGTCCGTAAATTATCATTTTCGTGGAGGTGTTCTGCGATGAAACCCTTTTCTTTCACACTCAGTGTTCGAGTCCAAATTCATGGAAAAACCATACTATACGATTTCAAAATAATTGCCTCATCTTTTTAATGTAGACTGATTTCCTGTTTTTGTTAAATTTGCAAACATCGGAGACTACTGCTTGCAAAAAGAGCTGCTCTGTGATGTCATCCAATGTTCCGATTTTTCGCTTATGAACACTATTTGCTCAGTTGCCAAGACAGAACACAACTGGGCAAATAGGAAAAGTCCATTCGGTTGTGACGTGAAGATATGGAATAATATGAGTGTTTTTCCAGTTTTCGCATTAGGATTCAAAAGGATTCCTCCGCTATATGATTAAAATAGTCATTTGTAACACGTACACATCCATACTGAGCCATGCTATGCATTCTGAACCAAATTACTTCTGAGGAGGGTAGCAAAAGGATCCTTATTTTATATGTCCTCACACTGGCGCTGTTCTAGCAGACATCATTCCTTGCTGCAATTTACTTTCATGTTCACCAATTTGTTTCTTTACAGTGCTAAATAGTCTGACATGGTTTTAACATGTGAAAACCATGTAACTAAGTAGTGACCCCCAAACACCGCGAGCTGAACTCTGCACAGGTGTTTATGAAAACACCCTCTGCACAAAAGCCACTGATTACTTTCATGCATATAGGAGTCCATTTAAGCACACATTTTGTGGATAACCTCTCTGGTTTTCCAATGATGTATTTCAAAAAAGTGTGATAACCAAGCCGAAAGTTGCGCATGTTGCAAATGGAAACTGACTTGCTCTAGAATTTAGCGACAATTGGCAGCATCGAAAACATACAGTCGGGTCCGGCAGCCATTGCAAATGGGCGCCGGCGGGCGCCGGCCGCCGCCACCCTCCGGCGCCCCGGTATTAATGAGCTATAAATCACTCGAGCTTAGAAAGCGAAGAAAGATACAATTTTAGACTACAGTACACAGAGTGCAGTGGATATGTTAAGGCTATAAAGCAGGGGACCATTTTCACAACTTTCACGTTTTTTCAATTTTGTGATCTTCATGGGGAAAGATTTCTGAATACACAATAAGCGGAGCCAACTCTTCTATTTTCTGCTGGAGCTGTCCTTTACGGCGGAGTTACTCTCTCCCGGTTTCCCTCAACTTTGAAAAAGTGGTTTTTCACTATTACTCACACTATTACTATTACTTACACTTACACTTATCGTAGTTTATCTTCGAAATTTATGCAAAACGTTGCCGGATGCCTTCCTGGACTACCCGAAGGAGATCACGGGGGACGTTCCAAGCAGTGAACCCCAAACACTGCGATACTTAACTCTGGATCTCCAACGGAGTGGAACCAGCGATAGGGACAGATTGCAATCTGCCACTCAAACCACTGAGCCATCCGGGCTACTTTTTATGCTGGAGTTTGTTAGATAACTGCAGCAGTCGTAGGCAGCATACTATATGTATTTGCAAAACGGGGCACAGGGCAGGACTCGATCCCTGACCACCACAACGTCAATCATTCGCTCAACCCACTGAGCTATGCGCGCACGCGATGCAACATACAAATAGCGTCCAATCTTACTTACACTTCTACTTATCGTAGTTTATCTTAGAAATTTAGGTGAAAAGGGAGTTGGGTGGGGCCACTCCTGTGAAGCCTAAGCCCAAGCCTTAAACCCATTCTTAAGCATAGGGTTAGGCTTATCTACCCTGTCTACTATGGTCTAAAATTGTATTTTTCTTCGCTTTCTCCCAAGCTCGAGTGATTTATAGCTCATTAATACCGGTGCGCCGGAGGGTGGCGGCGGCCGGCGCTCGCCGGCGCCCATTTGCAGTGGCTGCCGGACCGGACTGTACAGATGTTTCGTGAGAGAGAGAGGGTGGCCAGCAGATTAATTAGAAAAGCACGTTCTGCAAAAATAGCCCGACGTGAGCCGACTTGAAAAGCATTTAATCAAAGGACGCTTCTCATCAATATTTTGAACTCAATGTCTTCCTAACTATTCTTTGAAGAAAGCGTCAAGCGTCGATGACGAACAACATGTTATCTATGCAAAAATAGTCATAAGTTAATTGCAATGCTTCCTGCGCTATGCATCTAGTCCGTTTTGTAGAATTCATGGCTATGATGCCTTTTACATTCAATCATTGTCGACTATCTCTGTGAAACTGCACACACTTTCTTTCCGCACACGTTTTTTTGCTACTTTCTCCCGTGACAAACGAAATGCCTATGAAAACGTCGAATCTGTAACAAGGATCAAAATCCATGTTCCTGCGGATGCACCCCATGTTTATTGACGTCGTGATCGTATCCAATTTTTTTCTGTAGAATTCATTTCCCACTCGCACAGCAGTTAACTTATCATCATGCTTCGGAGGCGGGGGAGCAGTTCACCCCTCCCCCATTCCCTCAAAGCTTGTCCCCTTAGTAGCATAGCAGCCACGGGGCGCAACCAGCCAGCACCCGCCTGTAGGGTGCGGCTAACCACTGTGGACGACTGGGCGAATAAAAAAGCCGGTCCATCGTTAGCCGCTATCCTGTCACATGCTCCACTTTATCGCCAGCAAATCTTGTACAATTCATTTTATGTAAATTAGCGTGAGCGTTTCTTTTGCGACCCAGTTTTCTAGCGAAACATCCGAGTCGACCACGGCGGTGCCTCATTCACCCTTTTCGGATGTGAATGGTCAAACTCTCTTTTTCCTCACGGTCGCGAAGAGCTTCCGGAAAACACAAAATGACTCGGCTGAAACACATTCCTTACGCGCATACAGCCATTCAGCCGGCAACGCGAAGTTCGCGCATCATGATTGAGGTCAAGCATAAGGCTGAGGGTCATATCGAATTCGAAGCATTTAATCGCAGCGTTCCTCCCAGCTCGTCTCTTATCTGTAAATACTTCCAGTCCTCTTTTTTTTTTCTTTTTTTTTCTCTTCAATCTCATTGTTTGTAGCACCTTTTTGCAGCACAACCTAACATTCTTTTTCCAAATTTGTTTAACTGAAAGTTTGTTTACCTTCACCGAATAGCAGCCTCCTAATAGTATGTCTATATTCTATTTTTATTTCTTGTTTCGAAAATTGAAGCGCTATTGTGTGCATAAGCACATGCAATAATTACTTTTTAATCATACATAATATATGATGAAGAAAGCATTGTTCAAATGCAATTCAAAGCGGTTGTGGCTTTAGCATTTGTACCTTGTATCAATCTTCAAGGAAATAAAATCACAGATAAGCTGTAAATGAAGGTCCAGTTTTGAAATTTTAATACCAATTCTCATCTCTCAAGATATGAGTTTCGTAATCATGATTATCGTAGTAGAAGTACTTGTGAAACGCGAAAAGTAAACATTGACTCAATAAAATGGTTGATTTCCAGCTAAGCTTCGTATTTCGAACACAAAGTAATTGTTAGTGGTGCGATGTTTTACAAAAGAGGATTTAACAAATGCTATGAGGTATATACATACTCCCAAAAAGTGCCAAAATTATTACCATCCACCTTCCAACAGCGTGAGCATGTTACTGTGGTTACAGTTTATAATATGTAGCTAGAAGTAACTGAGGACTGAACTATGTATAAAACTAGAGCTAAAAAAATTGAACGAGGCTTGCAGTGACGATCTCGTAGCATTCGCCCCACATTTTTCATTTTTGATACTGATCGCACTTGAGGGGAAGCATTCAACAATTTATAATCAATGGCAACTTTCCTGCGGAAATTTGAACACTTCACTGTTCAAACTCTCTTAAGTTGAAACCGTAACTGTTTCTGAATCTGCGTGGAGATATGGATATTCAAGCGTGGCCAACGAATTCAGCTACAAATTGCTGGTGATGTCGTTGAGTGAAAATGGAAGCTCATTGGGCAGTAGTTAGGATCGAATCCCACATAATGTACTCATCGTTAGCAGAAAGATGAAGATTAAGGTGATGGCACACTTGGCAAGTTTGTGGTGGCAATTACACCGGGTTATCTGTAGGGTTACGTTATACCACATCAATTATTTGTCAAAAATGTACAGCGACCAGTAGCCCTAAACAAAGAAACAGACTTCTGTGCTCCTATTTTATTGGTTGTGAAGTGGAGAAGTGATGATCTAATCATTAACCTAATATGAGGGTTCTTTTAAAACAAAGGTGCTCCCTGCGAATCTTGGACACCTGCTATTGTTTACTGTTATCTATAAATCAGCAGTTTGTGGGTAAAATAGGGGATGTTTGTGAGTGAAGTGCAGTCGCTGAAAAAGTACGAAGAGCTCTAAACGTCGTGATACTTGCTTCCTTCAAACAAGGCCACTAGGAACAACGAAAGGATTTCTCAATTTTAAGAACGCAGTTCACCCTGAAGAATTTGGAGACACATTAGAATTTTCGTTTTTTTTCCAGACATTGCTGCAGTAGCTAATACGAGAGAATAAGACGAACCCTCCTAGTCGTGTAGAGACTCAATCAAGAGCTGAAGATCCTACCAAGCAAACTGAACTCGTTCGTTACGCAATGCGCAGCGAAAAACCTGCGTTGATCATCTCACATAATTAGCGAACTGATAGAACGGGACAACTTGCACTTTCGTCGGCTAACACGAATGAGATTTCCGATGATTCCTCGAAGATGATGTGAAATGCTGCAGTTGTATGCGAAAAAAAACCTAAGGAAATGGCCTCGTCTGGATTTCGTTTCTCGTCACAGAACGAGAATGAGCTGTTATGTATCTCAAGGCATGCATATGTGTCAACAACGGAAAGACCTGTCCACTCGGCTCTCGGCCAGCCTTTGCAAATCCTTGTGGATGCTTAGCGAGCTACCTAAGCTTTCTTGATTTGGTGCTGACTTACGCTAAAAAGCATCTTTAGCTGTTAACGCTTCAAGCAGCAGTCAAATTACAATAGTGAACTTCATTTTAACTTGGCACAGTTAGATCCAGCTTCTTCTCACTCTTTTGCAGCACATCACATTTTTCGCAAACATTTTGCACAGTGTAACTCCCCTCAGCTCCTTGTAAGAAGCCACAATCTTGTTAATTATTAGCAAAAATCCACGTTTACAGCACATTTTACAATCAGTCTTGCTGTAAAAAGCCCCATCGGTTTATGAGGTGATACATGTTTTTTTGGAATGTACATGACTATCTGGCTTAGATGTATCGTAACAAACATACGAAGAAAACGTGTTCGCGTTGTAATATGTAGCTTTGATCAGAGGTTTAAAACCAGCCGCCGACTAAGGTAGCGAAATCCTAACGGCTCCTCCCCGTCGCCGCTAACATCCCCCCGCCCTGCCACCAGCGATATCTAGTTTTTATCCTTTCATAGAAACATTCCACGTGTGCTCCCTAGTGTTCCTTTTATCCTATCTGCATTAGGTGTTATGCAATAATGTCGTTCACCGCTGAGATGTTTGCATTTCAGTACTAAGCTAATTTTAAGATTCACGATCCTAAATCGCTTCTAAGAATTTTCCCCAATGGATCGTTTTCTTTCCTTTTTTGTTTTTCTGAACATTTTACCAGTCTTTTTTGTTCATGTTTATCACTGGTTTTTCCAAACACCACTTCTTTAATTCCATCCTAGTGACCAATGACGATCACTCTAGCACCGACTGCACTGTGCAATCCCATTGACGATTCTCCATAAGACAACTAGTTTTGAGTCTAGTTATCCTTACAGGATGCTATGGTCGGTGTTATATCTTGTGCTTCCACTAGCATTCGCAATCCGACCTGATCTGACCAAGGGACCGCAAATACTCAATCCACCGTCTGCTCTATTTCAGGTTAGAGGTTTGAAATGAAAGAGTAGGCAATCAGAAAGGCACGGAAACAAACGCATGTTCTGGGAAGATCCTTTAATTTTGATGTAGAGTTTGGATATGAATGATTTTGTCTTTAATCTTCCATCAATCCGATTGCTTCCCAAAGAGACGCAAAAGTTGGAATTCTCGCCTTCTCTAACAGTTGATTGGGGATAGTATGATGAGCAGAAAATAAGAGGAAGATAAGCAAATGAGATCTAAGCTTTTTGTCAAAGATTGTCGATGAAACTGCACGGTGTTTTTTTTTTACTAAGACACGTTAAGGCAGCCTTTTATTTCGAAAATGAGATCCTTTGTTATTCTGGAGTGGTCAACATCAGCTAGTTCTACGAGTAAAACTTTTCAAACATTCGCACGCAGCTTTAAAATACCCGGTTTGTTTCACATACTAAAAGGCATCGAGGTGGGAGCAATCTGCTTGGATTCGGAGTTTATGAAATGGCATGGTTCACCTACATATCATTGTCCGACGTGCAATGAATTGTTTCAGTCTCGGGCAACATCAGCAGATGAACTTGATCCTTGCCAATATATGCTACAAAACCTGACAAGTACGTTCACACTTCAATTTCACGAGTAAGCCTAGAAAACCAGAAGGTCAACCTTGTCAAGGTGTCGAAAATCTTCGTGCTCACGAATTCGCATCTTTGGAACAGTGCCTCTACTATTTCCTGGCCGGGGAAAGTGCGAAACGGATGAAAAGGTTTCACATTACCATTACCTTAGTTTACACATCATAAAACTCAAAAACCGACATTTATAGGCTTGGCATTCCTCATCCGATTGCCTCCGTCCCTCCAAACTATTTGAGCCGTCAACCAGTTAACATCAAGTTCAACCAAATTACTCTGCAGCATTTCGAACTGGTTGGTGTTAATTTATAAAACCCATTTATTTCTGGTTGCATTTATAAAACAAGTCCAAATACGTTTTCGCTCATGAACGAACATTGTGTTGTAGAATGAGTTCCTGAAGGACGTTGCAATCCACGGGTACATGGAGCTCTCGTGGATGGACGACCGGCTACAATGGAGTCGGGACACATGGAAAATGGAGAAACTTCAGATCCAAAGCCTCAATCATGTCTGGATACCTCTCTTCATCGCACAAAAGTGAGTCTAAAACCTGTGAGGAGACTGAAAAGTCACTTACTGTTGTCATCGCTGATGTTTTGAGCAAAGGAAAAGCACAAATACGAACACTATAATTGACTAGTGGCTAATGTTCCAGCTACGACACACATCTGAAGAACGGTGACGCATTTGAGATTAGACGAGTGGAGACCACATCTTCTGGAAACGTCTCCGCCGTGCTGGCATTTTCGCTGAGGACTTTCTGCGATGATTCCGATTTCGAAAATTACCCGGACGACATTTACAAGTGCTGCTTCAGTCTTGAGCCACAAGCCAATCCAGTTCGTCTTGCTTCTCTTCATGTACTATACATATGCTATTACCCGGTTTTTGTTTTCAAGGATATCATCGAATTTGACGCGTCTGGCCTGCCAATTTTCACTGATCCTAAATACTTCCGCGACTATGGCTGGAAAGTGTCGGGAACTGTACCACAAGCGTTGGAGGATCCCGCACAAGTCGCACAGGTGAAGCCACTTTCGAAAACATTGCATTCTTGTAAAACGGCTGATAGAATGGGTGATACAAACTTCAAGCACAATCCGACAATATCTCTTCATTTAAGCTCGGATTCTGTCTGAATCTGCAAAGAGCATCTTCATCAGTTCGAATCGAACTAACGGTTCCGTTGATGGTGTGCGCTCTACTGTTCCTACTCACACCATTCCTTGGAGCACTTAAAATCCAGGTAATATAGGTACTCCGTAATGACTTAGCAGCGCCACTTATCGCTAAGAAAATTCTTCTTCAGATCTGCGCCAAATTTTTCGTTCTTGTGCTACAATTCCTGACCTTCATATTATTTTCAAATCGAATCTCGCCACATCTTGGAAGTGCCGCTGCCACACCTAAACTCCGTGGGTCATATTGTTCCTCTTTTTTGAAGCAAATCTTACTTTCAAACTCTAACTATATTGTCAAGAAAGCTTTCAGTGCGATTCCTGGAGTTCTCGGTCACCTTGAACGGGTTTTCACTAGCAGCTTCAATTTTCTTGTGGGCATGTACACGAATCCGAAGAGAGCTGCCACCATGGGGTCAACTAGTCCAGTAAGCTCATCCACTCTCTCTATTTCTTAAGCGGAGCAGGTGTTAACCTGTGGAAACCGGAAATCTCAGAAATATGTATCGAGCTACGAAATTTTTCCATCTTGAAGTCAACTTTGAGCGAAAGAAGCTCAAATGTACAAACAACATGCGAGAAGCAGAGGTTCACCAAGTTGGAAGATGCAAACACGAAATCCTTGCATTGATGTCAGGTCTGCAGACGCAGAAAGTGCTCAATATTCTAGGCTTTCATCTTTCGTCAACCGTTTCCTCTGCGTATTGCAAACTCATGCTGCAGATGACGATGAAGACAATGAAAAGGCTACAGCTGGTGGAAATTATCAGAAGGTGAGCATAACTTCTAATTGATACAATCGGGCCTCATGAGAATCATGAGTACTACAGCAACTGATAGCTGATACACGACTGTTTGAAATCTCTTTTCAAAAGTAGTTCGAATTTATTGTGAAATATGAGCGGCGAAACTCTTCTATACATCGGGAACTTTTACAGTAAAAATTTGCTCTGAACTAATGGTACTTTTTGTATTTAATGGTATCCATGAGAGCATCCATTACAGGATTGGACGGCAGCATTCGTCGCAGTGCACGCTCTCACCATGAGCGTTTTCTCGATAATTTTTGTCTTCGGCTATCTTTTCTTGTTCTAGCTGGTGAACGTCCATTAATAGTAATTGCATACGGCTAGGATCTGCCTGCGAAATTCCAGAATTGCTCAACAAACACACCGGAAACCAGCTAGCCTCGTGTATGTACATTCCAGCATGTAAATAACTCGTTTCGTCAATGATTTATTTATGCTCTTCAATGAATAACTTATAACTTAGATGGTTTTTCGAATCTACTCGGTAGTTGATGTATTGTCCCATAGTTGTTCAGTTATTAATACCGGAAAAGTTAAGATCATCGAAATAAATCGATTTTATTGCCAATTCTTTACCGTCAGCTCTTAGAAATTTGAAAGCACGTAGCACAGAAAACGCAAGATGGCACAATGACCTAAGTCGAATGAAAACATAAGAAAGAGAAGATGAGAGAGAAATGAGGAAAATTGCCATGTGGTTCGCGTAAAAATGACGGGACTACAGGACACATCCCAATGACACATGAGGAGATTCATTAAAAATCGACATTACCGCAAAGGAAATTTGCAGAAATAAAAACAACATGCAATTCCGACTATAACCATGTGGAATGTCAACGATGACAGTGCAGAAATGATATAAACTCTTTATTTGAAATATAAACGAAGTCATATAGATATCCTAGTCGCTTATTGCACAATAGAAACATTTAACAAAAAAAAAACGACCAGTGTTCGAGATCAAAACGAGTTGATAAGGAGGAACAAGACATGCGTCGTAGCATTAGCGCGTCGCAACCGACCCGGATCGATGAATCGATTAGGGATAACCGTTCGGCAAATTCGGAAACTTTCCATCATCCTGTCGCGTTAACCGTGCCAACAACGTCGCTGTATCACCGGGATTTGGCCGATCCACATTTCGACTGAATAGAAGAGTATTCAGTGCAATTGTGATGAACTCTGTCAGTGTCCACGAGAGAATTTTCTCTTCAAAGGACTTGAAAGTCCATTTTAGCCTACTAGTAAAGAAAACTTATTGCACCATATGCACAAAATGGCGCATACATTGGGTGACATCTTGCGTTGCCATGTTAACAACGTTTACGTATCGGTAATGAGTAAGTAAATGCCACCAGAAATTACGCATTGATTCAAAATAAACTGCGAATTGTACTATGATCAATTTTGAGAGATATGCAACAGAAACACATATCGAACAGCGTAATCCGTCTGACACAAAACGGTCTCCTAGCTGGTGCCATCCCACCCTCACTTGCTGCTCAATTCCCTTCAGTTTAGCAGCAATTGAGGAACGATGGCCATTGAGGGAAAGATGGCGGCAACCTGTTCAGCTCGACTTTGTACTTGACGTATACGCTGTTCGTACCGCATTTCTGCTGCAGAGTTATGAAAAAATTCCGACAGCAGACAAAACAGGGGAAGGACGAGTTGATGTAAAACGTGTGCTCAAATACGTATTTCTCCGCCAGAAACTCAAACTTTGTTATAAGGTTTAATGTATCTTTAAGCTAAAAAATGTTTTTAGGGCCGTTCGCTTCCAAATACATTTCCGAAATATGCGCATTTGGACTGTTTTCTTATGAATAGCGATTTTTGTGCGAGTTCTGCTTAAGATGAAACTATGTTTTACTCCACCTGAAACCGGGCAAAGACTTTTTTTCTGCTCTATTACTTAAAATTTTGAGTTGATCCTGCATATTTAGCAGCACCTGCGCTGAATAACCATACCGCAAGTTCCCATAGCGAATTCAGGACCCAGAAAAAAATAGATAGTTTACATCCAGCGCTTGCCGATGAGATTCGAATCAGAAAGAAAGATACTCCACTGCTGCAGTGAAATGAGACAACAAAAGTTGTAAAACGATTTGTTACCCTTGCATATTTCATTAATTCATTGGTTTTCGAATTCTCTGGAAAAAGATTATTTTGCCAGCAGCACAACCGCCACTAGCTTTTTGAAGCCTTTTTACCGGAACGCCTCAAGCAACAAGCTGAAGTGCATCAAAAAGGGGGAGCCGACTAAAGAAAGTAATGTGGATGTATGTAGAGAATGAGGCAACACTTTCAAATTCATCATCATCATCTAAAGAATGTCTGGTGTAGTGGAATATTGGAAGCTAAGCTGATTTTTCCACCGATCAGGCTAGATCTACAAGTAAAATTTCTAAGCAGTGAAACTCTGACATAACCTTCTTATTCAAAAATCACACAGGCGACTATAACTGATGAGACATCTCAGAAAGTTCTTGAAGAGAAAAAAACGTCAACAAATAAGAAGTCAGTAAAAAGATCATTGGAGGTTTCTTTTTATAAAAAGAGCGCTTTTCTTCTGGTAGTATACATAGGAGTGAATAGAGATCGAATAACGTATGTAATTAAATTAATTATGAAGTAAAAACGTGGTGCAAAAAATTCTAGTGTTCAAAAAAAAAAAAAGAAAGCTCTAAACTTCGTGCTATCATACTCCAACAACTGGACTCGTCTGAGTTTTTCGGAAGTGCGAAATTACAACTTACTCGAAAGCGAATTTTCGAATTTGAAAATATTAATGCATTATTCGGCCCATATGATAGTATAATCCATACTGGGAAAAAGCGAAAAATGGGGTAACCATTGCTGCGCCAGACCAATTTTTGTCACCTTCTGAACACTGTACAACTTACTGACCAGAGTATGCATCTTTTACTTTCAAGATTTAGGCAAAGAGCTGTGAAATTAGAAAAAAGGACAGCATAATGACCGTTGGTGCGCAGAACCTCAACGGTTTCATCACGCCCTGGCCCAACCACCTCTCCGAAAACTGAACTACATATATTTGAAATTTTCTGTTTCGTTAGCAGCGCTCATAGTGTATAATAAGACAGTGACGCTCAGGTGCAGAATTTTACAGAATATCTCCGTCAGTACTTGTTAACATTAAGAGAATTAGCAAACTCACTTCAAATAGTCCTCAATATTCGTCACCTCTGTCCCCTTTTGCCTCGGTTGCATAGACCGATTTTTGTTTTCCTCCCTCGGTTCGTCACCCATCTCCACAGACAAAGCTCGTAGCGTTTTTCGACGTACCACGTCGATCTTCGGCTGAAAAATAGCTTTCACCTATGCGTGCAAGTCGTATAATGCATAAAACCGCATCCAAATCCTATAAAACAACTGAAGCGCACTCTGCTTGTGAACAACTCCATCACATCACGTCGTGGAAGACAAATATTAGGTTTCGACGAAGGAGCCGTTGAATTTTAACGCGGACATTTTGAAACTAAGTCTGAGTAAACAACTTTGACTGGTTAAATCATCAGCCGCATATGGCAGGAGTGGGCAAACGATCAGCGAAAGATCGGCCCTGTATCCTTGCTAACAACTGATATGAACTTAGGAACCTTCACTCTGTGAAGGTCGCACACAGGGGCGGGGGGGGGGGGGCAGACAAACCAATCAGTAACAAACGCCGTAAAACCTACTGAATTACGCTTATTTGAAGCGAAAATAGAACTGTGCACATGATTGAGAGGTCCTCGCGAAACTACTGCAAAAGAAACCCGCACCAGCCAAAAAGAAACGGAAAAGAAAAAATTGAGAATGAAAGAAGAGATGAGCCTGAAGGATAGAACTCTTGAACTCGTTAACGTTCTCAAAAGATAATCCTGAATTCTGACAGAATGACAACCCTCCGTCATTTATCTTTTGTTCCAATTAAACTCAAACAATCTACAACTATTTTGACTGCATTAGTATTCCTATGTAGATATCAGTTAGTTTTGAAAAAAAAGAAGGTTCAGAAGGAAAAGCTCAACGGATACGATGTCTGGGATGCCTCGCACTCGGCAGACTAATAGGATGAAGAAAAACGAACCCCATCGAGTCGCAAAATGCTTATCAAACAAGGCAAAAAGAAAACTATAGAAAACTGGAGCAATAATGGATAAAGGGACGGCTTTCAGATTTTACAGAAGGGAGGAAGATGATGTGATACCTCTTATACTCCTTATAAACGGCATTCTGGTACGAAAAATGACATTATTCAAAGGAAAAGGCATTAATGGTTAGTATGGGGATGATAAGAATATACGTCACAAACTCGTGCAACAGAGGTTTCGTTACAATGATTCTGTGGCGGATTCTGTTCTTTCAAGAAACAAGCTAGATGTTTTCTTAGAAAAGTACTGACCTAAAAACGAACAGCAAAACTGATAAAAGCTTGTAAGGATTCTACTGGAGTGAGTTAGCGACAATAGGGGGCGTAAACTCTATGTACTCACTTCCCTTGTTGGGCTTTTCGACAAAGACCTTTTAACCGAAATCTGAGGGTACATGGATGTTGCCACCGATGCACTATCTGGTGGAGGTCTTTCCTAAAATTAGAGAACAGCTAATGCAATGGATGTTTTACCAACTGAAAGTGGCTATGTGGCAAGGTGGGAAAAGATAAGTCGCTAGATTTCAGACAATTAGATGAAAAATGAAAGCGGACCAGTGACACACGGCTGTTTCAGGTAATAGACATCAATGCAGGTACAATGCAGAAACCTTGTAAAGGAGGAGGCTTATACTAGCAAGCAAATCAGATAAACCTACTCGATTGACTACGGTGACCACTGGTCGTCGAATAGGAGGATACATAGCCGTGACAAGGCTTGAACTAGCCGGTTCGCCAGGAAGAACAGCGTTCGCGGAGCGTGTCGGTATTTGACCCTGGAAAAAGGGCTAACATTGTTTGTATGCGACAAGAAGCGACATTAAGCGTGTCTCACGTGCGACTTTCGAGACAAGAATAACCTGAAGGTTGACCGACCGGCTCTGTCCGATTCGCAGTAGCTGATTTGTCTGCTAAAGGAGGGTCGGCCTTGAATAGCGATTCAACAGTGACTTTCTCCTTCTTACGCCGTTCATCTCTCCGATCGTCGTTCTTTTTCACTGGCGTCGCTTCCATGCGATCCTCCTCCTCGATGCGCTCATCAAGTTCCTTCGAGAACAGAGGCTGTTGTAACCTGAGGGAAGCGAAAGGAACTTGAAATTAGACTGATGCGCATGTTACTCAGCTAATTGTTTTTCAGTTTGAAAGACATTTCCAGAGGTGTTAGTGGGCGAAAATTCAGCAAAATAAATAACAAACAGGAAAAGTGAGGAGCAGCAAATCAAATGAAGTTTAATATGAAGTGTTCATCAATGAGATGTATCATTCGAGTGTTACGTCTCAGGGTTACAACAGCGTTAGAGTCACGAAATCTTGGCAATCTCGAGGCAAACAAAGGCAGTGGACGATGGTGCTACAAAAAAAAAATAAGTTTTTTCTCACCTTGGATTAAACGACATACGAGAGAAGTCCAACTCTCCCCGTAATATGCCACCAGCGCGGGTTTTCTTTTGTTGAGGTGACGATGAGGTGCCCGGTTGCGCTTCGTCGTCCTCCTGTAAAACATTCCAATCCGTCGACGCATCACCAGCGATGAGCTATTCGAGAAAGTGTCAGATAATTCAACCAAACAGAAGGCGTGCGTAATGTAACAAACATTAGACCGGAACAACTCATCACCTTTTGATCACCACCACGAAAGTCCCTTACATCTCTCTCCCCCCGTGGCTGGTCTCGTGTTTCACAAATACTTGGAGGTACGCTGATGTCAGCCAGTGGATTTGCCATCAACACATTGTAGTGTGCCGGTAGGCTAGACTTCATCACCGTTGACGACTTTTCATACTGAAAGCAAAGCAGCAAAATTTTAATCGAGCGTTGACAGAATTTACAAAATCACACCTGATCGCTGCTAGAATAATCAGTGGTGTCTTCGTTATTGCTCTCAGGCTCTGTTTTAGCTCCATCATCCTTGAATCGTCGTTCTCTTGAGTCTTTCGGGGGTAAGGATCCAGCCCTAAGATCCGCTAAAGGTTGAACCTAAAAAAATAACACTTAAAGAATCTGATATCAACCCCACAAGAGATTGGAACACTTCAAAAGAAGGCAGAAAAGCTATACGTATATACGTGTAATGCAGCGACAATGGGAGTCATTGTAACACACAGGTAACCCCACAGCCGGACTATGTTTGATCCCCACTCTGGCCCAAACAAGCCTTTCATTACTCCGAAGTCAATAAGCTGGTGTCAGAGGAGTCTCAGTGGATGAAGAGCTGAATTGGTGCCTGAGTGCCACCGTAAGCCAATACACAGGATACATGAGCATTCAAATGCCTTTGAAACTCCAATTTTGTGATAAAATCGAATGTGTTACGCATCATGAAAAGGGACTGATGAACACAAACTATTTCATTCTTCTAATCCACCTTGAATAGGGTTTCTCATGAGCTGCTGCAGAGAAGCAATCGTATAACTTCAACATGCACTCCTGATTCAATGTTCTGCGCTATTCATCAAAATTCGGCAATAGCGGGTAAACCAGGACTGCGTATACTAGCGGAAGGAGAATGCTCAGAAAAGGCGTTTGACTTGCGTTTTTCTAATAACCCTACGTAGTACCACTCCTTTAATAAATACAGACGGGTCCGGCAGCCACTGCAAATGGGCGCCCCGGTATTAATGAGCTATAAATCACTCGAGCTTGGGAGAAAGCGAAGAAAATACAATTTTAGCCCATAGTAGACAGGGTAGATAAGCCTAACCCTATGCTTAAGAATGGGTTTAAGGCTTAGGCTTCACAGGAGTGGCCCCACCCAACTCCCTTTTCAACTAAGTTTCTAAGATAAACTAGGATAAGTGTAAGTGTAAGATATAGTGGACACCATTTTTATGTTGCGTCGCGTGCGCGCATAGCTCAGTGGGTTGGGCGAATGATCGACGTTGTGGTGGTCAGGGGATCGAATCCTGCCCTGTGCGCCCATTTTGCAAATACATATAGTATGCTGCCTACGACTGCTGCAGTTATCCAACAAACTCCAACATAAAAAGTAGCCCGGATGGCTCAGTGGTTTGAGCGGCAGATTGCAATCTGTCCCTATCGCTGGTTCCACTCCGTTGGAGATCCAGAGTTAAGTATCGCAGTGTTTGGGGTTCACTGCTTGGAACGTCCCCCGTGATCTCCTTCGGGTAGTCCAGGAAGGCATCCGGCAACGTTTTGCATAAATTTCGAAGATAAACTACGATAGGTGTGAGTATAAGTAATAGTGGAAAACTCTTTCGAAGATAAACTACGATAAGTGTAAGTGTAAGTAATAGTAATAGTGTAAGTGATAGTGAAAAACCACTTTTTTCAAAGTTGAGGGAAACCGGGAGAGAGTAACTCCGCCGTAAAGGACTGCTCCACGAAAGATAAATGACAGCGGTAGAACTACTTCGCAATGGATATGGAACAATTTATACGGATTTCAATTATTTCTGAGGATCCCGAATTGGATGAGCTTTATTATTCAGATGGGATAACTGAAGTACTGTGTCCATCAATAGAAGAATAACGGCCGTTTTTGTATTCGCGAAGCAGTGCACTATAGCAGAAAATGGAAGAGTTGGCTTCGCTTATTGTGTATTCAGAAATCTTTCCCCATGGAAATCACAAAAATGAAAAAACGTGAAAGTTGTGGAAATGGTCCCCTACTTTATAGCCTTAACATATCCACTGCACTCTGTCTACTATGGATTAAAATTGTATTTTTCTTCGCTTTCTCCCAAGCTCGAGTGATTTATAGCTCATTAATACGGGGGCGCCGGAGGGTGGCGGCGGCCGGCGCCCGCCGGCGCCCACTTGCAGTGGCTGCCGGACCCGACTGTAAGGCCAACTCAACCAGACATTAGGCAGGCCCTAAGATATACCGAATGATAGTCGGAGATCTCACTCCAAACTATCAGAGCGAAACAAAAAATCGAAAACAAAATAGACAGCATTAGTCCAACCCTTTTGAGAGCTTTCGACTTCAACTGAGAATCATAGAGGCGTTTGAATGTGCACAGTGTTTCTATAATGACCGACCGAAGAGGGAGGGGAGAGGAAGGGGGAAAGTGAGCACCAGATGTGCTCGTCACAGCTTCATCACCCTGGACAACTTCGGTACCAATTTAGCGATCAGGATCGATGGAAGACTAAACTGGTTTAGGTCTTGGATCGGCAGAATGCAACAGTAACTCCTCTTGTCACTTTGCTACGAGTGAAACAAACAAAAAAGCACCGATAAAGCTATAAGCTCACCTGATAAGGCAAGTTAGGCCG
Organism: Ancylostoma caninum; assembly: GCA_037903475.1. Classification (NCBI taxonomy): domain Eukaryota; kingdom Metazoa; phylum Nematoda; class Chromadorea; order Rhabditida; family Ancylostomatidae; genus Ancylostoma; species Ancylostoma caninum. Next base: position 808,932 of record JBAJFG010000359.1, read on the forward strand.
TGGCTGCGATCCAGCAGGTACCCGGGCATCATACTGCTCATGATAGGACATATAAACTGGAGGTCGATGCGGGAGAGGTGATGACGAGGTATGAGGACGAGGCGGCGACTGAAAACGGTTGCCTTTCCAAGAGCAACTATCTGGTCTTTGAATAGTGGTACTTGCTTGTACGCTTTGTTGAATTTCACTAGTAATCTTCGTTTCCAGCTGCTGTAGCCGCTGCACAAGGCATTGTACTTGCTCTAGGAGCTCGCGATTCGCGTTGAGGAGTTGGTGAGTCCGGGACTAAAACAAATAACCTTTTCAATTATAGCTATCTTTTGTATGATAGACAGCCGAAGATGTCAATGACAATTTGAGTCAATTCCACAAGAAGAAACATTTGAAAGATAAATGAAGTGATTTGCTCAGGCCTAAACAGCATTCAAGGCTAGCAAGAATTTTTCCGTCTCATTGCGGCTAAAAATCTGAACTATGATTGGGACGCTTGCATCCGGGTCCATTTGTCTTTCGAAACAAAACGAATTGATTAGAAGTGCTATGATTAATAACCCAATATGGCATTTGATTCACCTGAGCCTCTATCCTAGCTGTAGTTTCACTCGTCAACTGATCCCTGAGTAGCTGTACCTGACAGCCAGCAACCTGCGCAGATTGTTGAGCTTGATCCAGCTGAGATCGTATCAACTGCTGATTGTACTGGAAAATGCAAAAATTAGGAGAGAATAATTTCAACCTACCGCCCCCAGCAATAAGTACAGGTAAGAAACGGTACCTGATCTAACGATCTAGTCAGTGTTGCAGCGCTTTCTGGATTGTTCAAATCTACAGGCGGAATATTCAACTGTAAAGTGGCATATGGTGACACCATGACAGGTGACGACAATCCGTAAGGCATGGAAGCAGAGCTCGAGACCAATTGTTGCACCTAAACAGAACTATGCTAGTATTTGCTGCTGAGCATAAACAAATGACAGCTTATCCTGAAGAACGAAAAATTGTGAATAAGAAGTGGTATAGGCCAGCAGAAAAGAGAGGACGCAAGAACAGAGAGCAAGCGCATTATTAGGCCCTCCTGAGTCAAGTTGTACTGAATGGTTTCCGCAAAAATGAGAGAAATTCAGAGCTATAGCGGAAGTCTTACCGGATAATACATTTGGGGATGCCCCTCAAGCGATGTCGACGGTGGCACGCTAGGAAACGGCAAAGTGGGTTGTGGCGCAGCGCTCCACGTTCGAGCATGTGGTAAGGTCGCAGATGAAGTGAAAGTTGATGGATTCTGAATAAAATAGCTGCCACAACTGAGCGGTTTTGCTGACTTAGACCCTATATATTAAATATACCTGGCCCGTTTGTTGCGGTTGCTGCTGTTGTTGTATGCCCTCAGCGACAGACGGCAATGATGATCCTGGATAAGTTCCAGTTGGGAAAGGAATACCCGCTGGTGAAATTGGTAATGCACTAAATTGCATAGGGATAGGTATTGCAGCTGGCTGCGGCGGCATTGGCACTGCTGTCGAACTGAAAACGCGAAATCTTAAAATAACTAGTAAACAAACTATTCACCAGTTAATGACCTCATAAAAATGGATGTTGGCTCAGTAAAGGCACTGTCTAGGCGAGATTTGCGACTATGCCAAACAATGTTTCAACTCACTCAAGTGAGTATCAACTTAACCCCCAGTCATGTGAGGTACCGCTGATCTTCACCTAGTTACAGCCTCAATGAATCACTAATCTACGGCAGACACGTCACACCGCTGTCGTACCATCTCATCTCGTACGAAAACAATCTCCTTCACCCGCCGGGCGTAAATCGATCCACAATCCACCCTCTCCGATGGGAGGACGGGAAGAGGTGTTGATCACACCGATATGCATGAAGAATGGAGGAGGGAGAGGTGGGAAAGTCAGATCCACAGCTCCATGCATCCTGACGCCATCAATCACACATCTTCACCATCAATCATACAATCAGCACATTAGGTGTAAAACTTAGCAACGTGGGTGGGGACACGGAAAACGGTTCAAACCAAGTGCATAACTTTCACTTCCACCTTTTGAATAACGAATAGAAAGCATTGCCGCCCTAACAATATAATAACGTTAGATCATGTCTCGCAGTCTGTATACTTTTTTTTCTCAAAAAAAAAAACATGGCTGCTCTCAAGAACCAAACGTAACTTACGATCGAACTGTAGGTTGACCAAGCTGCTGCGGTTGTTGCTGTTGCTGTTGTTGCGTCTGCTGTTGCGGTTGCTGTTGTTGCTGTGACTGTTGCTGTTGTGGCTGCTGAGGTTGTTGTTGAAGAAGCGGATTGTTCGGATTGACAGATGCCGTATCCTGCTTTATCGGAACTTGCTCGACATTTTGCACCTGCGTCGTGTCAATCGCTGTGCCAATGGAAGAACTAGCTGACGAGGCCTTTCTCGGTTGGAACTGAAAATTGAAGTGGAAGAAACGCACAAGGTGATACGGTAGCTCAAAACACTTCCAATTGCCCTATAAAGAGAATTAGCAGCAGAGTGTAAGGTTATGCTAATAGTAGTTTCCGATTATTACCGCCAAGACGTTAACCCCGCACTAGCCTGAATATTAACTAACCGACAACAATTAGAAAGGCGGTAGGAATGAGTAGTGCTATTGTTTTCCTTCTTTATTTATCCAAAGGCTGAGTTACTTGTAAAAAGCTGATAAGCTAGGCTATGCAACTTTGAAAGTACCTACTAACTTCCGTCAAGCTATAGCAGATGCTCCTCAATGTGATAGTACCATACAACAACACTAGGGTTACAAAGTATTCCACAAAGCCAGCGGAAGGAAATTCAAGCACAAAAAAGTCCAGGTACCGAGTCGTGGGTCTACTACAATATATTATAATAAATTATGATTAAACAAAAAGAAAACAACTAAGTAAAATCTCTCGCCTTGCCAGTCTTTCTTTCATTCTTCAACTTCACAAAAAAGGTTATCAAAACTTGTAGTTTCCATCCGAAACTATTTGCGAATGTATTGCAGCATTATGTGAATTTCGAAGAGATATGAAAAATTCTCAGCTAATACTCCTATCTTCCTCAATCGCACCTTATTTTATGATGTCTCCATAATAAAATATGCAGCTAATTTTTAGATATCAAGACCCATTCTCTGGCTTCAAGTATACTTTCCCCGGAAGGCTCCACCTTTTTTCACCGACTCTCCATGACCTTTCAAGACTAATTTATCTTGAAAGAGAACTAAACCTATAGTGCAAATTTTTCGAATCACTGCAACAAACGTAGAGCGATATGCCGCCGAAAGCCTGTACAACTGTGCGAGCTAATAAAATATCGACAAAGTCCGCTCATAAACTCGCATCTTCAACAGTGCTGAACATGTTGTAAGCTATTCCATCATGAACTCCAAATCAGCTTGGAGGCTAACATTTTTGATGTTGGAGCAATATAACTTGAGGACAAAAAGGTGTAGCACAGCAGCATCCACCTCTCAGGTTACGTACATATTTAGTACGAACGTTTATGCAATCAAGAGAGTGAGAGATTTGTAAAGATACGTATAAACACTGAGACGTATCTTGAGCTGTAACAATGTGTCCGTATTCACATGTGAATAACGCCACATTTCTCTCACTTCCGCCCAACAAGTGACGCGATTAAACTCGTCTGACGGGAAGATAAGCTTACCCTTGTGACAACTAGCTGGGCGAGCAATGCATGAAACGTTCAAAATTCACCGTCCTCTCCACTAATATAAAGCAGCAAATCGCGATGAGCTGCGATGCCGTGCGATGGTGCAGCTCACCCACCCATCGACTAGTTATCGCACCAAAAACAAGACCTAGGCTGTGAAACGAAACGATTTCGGAACTGCAGGAAAAACGTGACGGCCAGGCAAAAGACAAATTGCATTCCTATTCGCAACCCTATAAAAACGCGCTGAACTCGTGCATATAGCACAGCGATTAGGATTATGGCCCTCTGAACGAACACCGATTCCGTCACAGCAACAGTACAAGAAGCGATGCCTCTTGCTGAAACCAGTTCAAAAGCAGTGCAGGTGAAGCAGTAAAACTTTCACAGCACAGCTGGTTGCGATGATTTCTGTAGTGTTCAGTTACTGGTAAGGATTAGAGGAAGGAATTCGATCTGCAAATTCGACTACCAATGGCAATAATATCTAGAAATTCGAACTTCAAGTGAAAATGAAAAGTGAAAAGAATACCATGGGATAGAAGTGATAGAAGTGGTGAAAGGACTGTGCGTTAGTTTTTCATGGAACAGAGACAGAATAAGTAAAAAAAATAAATAAGTAATGAAAACATCAATGTTTCGTGATTTTGAGATAATCTAAAAATTAGCTCATGTTGGAATAACTGACAGACAGCTCCCGGAACCAGTAAGAGTGTACATACAGAAGTCAACTAGGAAGGAATAAATGCCATAATCTAGCCGGAAATTAAGGCTGGATGTTAACTGATACGGGACAACTTTCACACAACTTTCACTATCAGCCGGCGTCAAATACGGAAATTTTTACTTCCACATTGCTCTATCGAAAGCCGTATTATCAAGTTTGCATTTTTTAAAGTCTGAACATGTCAGTGACTCTTTATGTCCTATCGAAGTTGTTCCATCAAATCCATGCGATAATTTTCGGGCACATGCACAAGCACTGAGATGAGTATTGACGTTTACGAATGTTACACTTTATTTGCCGAGAGGAAACTCCTCCTATAACCACAGCCTCGACGAAAAGTTGCTTTAGACTGATAGTCAGTAGCAGGAAATCCGTTTTCTGCATCCGTTCCATACATATTGATTGTAAATGTCAAGATGAGAAGAAAAAGCTATAGAACATAAGTTTCAGAGTGGCGACTCTTCAAAGACAATAAGAACCTAGAAAACTCTGGACCTGGGAAAGAATAACAATTTGTTGACTAACCAGTGACATCCGCCTCCCGTACAAGGGCCCGCCTGTCGAGGGTTCGGCCGGACTCTGACTCCTACTACTTTCCTCAGCAGCACCTCGCTCTTCAATCACGTCTAAAGGAACACCCGCATCGTCTTCGCTGGCCAGAGAAGCTTAAACAGAGCACACATCGACAGATGATTAGAGTACCCCAAGTTTAAAAGAATAATCATATCTAGGGGGAGAACTAAGGATGCGCATACTATGAGGATTCGGATGAGAAAACAACAAAAAACTGTTGAAAATTATGTCCGGGGTGGCAGTTACCTTTGCTTTTTGCAGCTTCATCTTCGTGTTTTTCCAGCATTTGCTCTTGTGCCACTTTGTGACATACCTCAAATGCTTGTCCTATCGTACGGACCACCCGCATCGCTTGACTCTAAACACAGAATTTATGAGAAGAAAACAAAACCGCTGCATAAAAGCTGTGGAAAACTGGAATCTCTCTCTACTAAAGCGCAAGCTCTTTGTAGAAAAAATGACTTTTTCTTCCAAATAGAGGTTGATCGCTAGGTTTGTTTACATCAAGTTGCAACATTTCCCAACACCTAATGGATCTAAATCTCCACGTAACGACTGATTTTACACTGTTTCTGGCCATCAATCGCGCTGTTCAAGAGGCGAAAAATGCAGGATTCGAGAAGGCGATCGAAAATTCGTTCAGAATGCATTGAAGACGTTAGTGGATAGCAAAATTAATGAAATAACAAGAGCACGGTACTTTTTTACAAATTACCAAATGAAAATAGTGACTCTGACTGTTTATGTAGGTATTGCAGCGAGATTCGTCGTTACACAATAAATACATAACCCATCTACTGCAGTCTTCGAATGAGTTCCTCGTAACGCCATGTAATCAGCCGAGAGTCTACCAGCAGCGTAGTCATAGCCTTTGCAGTTTAAGCTCATAAAACACACTCAAACGCACACAGCAGCCGGCATTATCAGTGAACGGAAAGCAACTTGGGATACGATGGTGAACGAATTTTCAATGATGGTGTAGCGCAGAACAGTATAGTTTCAGGAAGATTTGGGAACAATGCAGATTCTCAAAAAAGTCGATTACTATCTGTGGAAATAAGCTACGAGTGAATACCGGTCTCGCGCATGTAAAGACTTGTTTCAAAGATGACAGATATAAGTAGCTGCTTCTAAAAAATTTGTAAAGTTTCTCGAAGAATTGTCGAAAAATTTGTAATACCATGGAAAAGTCTCTGAACCACTAAGAAATTCCTGAACTGTAGAGTTGAAGATGCTGTTATTGGATAAGTGAAATAAAACTGTTTTTTTTTGTGACCACCTGGGAGTTGAAAGCAAGTGGTTAACATATATTTTTCGAATACGTCCCTTCAGTTCAAAATGCTTACGAAACAAGGAAGACGGATAAGGAGTATCAAAGGCATCTTAAACATGACCCGCACCCTAAACACTTCAAAAACGAATGTGACACAACGCTAGTACCTGAGCTAGTGACAAGCGCTACAAAATAGATGACCATATCGTGATATTACCAATGATGAACGACGATAAAATGGAAGAAAATCACGGAAATAGCATAGAAAACTTCAGAAGATCGTGAAAATCCACCACCTCGAGCACTGGATCGTCGTCGCGACTACTACTCTGCTGCTCGGGTGACCATGTCACGAACTTGGTCTTGATCGGTTTGCGACCCGGTTTTGCCATGAGCCGTAGGTAGTAGAAGCGTTTCTCCTCGCTCATATCCTCGTCCTCGTCCGGATCGAATCTGATCATTTTGGTGTTCTCGTCTCGATAACCGTATCATACAGCACTACGAATATGCATTCCGTGTGGCACAGCCGCGTTTTCTGGTGGTCGATCAATTTCAGGATAACTGATCCTCGCCTCTGTGATATGTTGGTTAGCTTGGTGTGGAGAGTGGAGTCGACTAGGACGCTTAATCTTGGTATGCAATCGATTCGTCGATCAATCGATCGATGCGGAATTTGAATAGGGAAATCAGTAATTGTTGGCAATCAAGTGAGGACCGACTGCTGGCGCATGTAGTATAGGAGGATGTCGTGCGATGTCTCTACGGCAGCTGACGGCAGGGACGCAGAGAAACGAACGATGCCGGAGGGCACCGCGACGCGGGTGGAGGTGCCGGATGCTCAAGATGCCTAGAAGCACGTTGAATCGAGAGGAGCCTGGACGCCATACGGACACACAACAGCGCCAAGGTAACACGATAGATCTAAAATAAGCAGATCCGATGCTTTTTTACCGCCACTGCACCGGCGAATGAGTAGGCGAGTCTGGAACTGGTTACAATCACCATGCGCAAGACGCCAGCCAGATCCGCTGCGCTGTTCAGCTGCTCTCACTGCCAGCTGGGAATCAGCTCACCTCAAAGGAGTGACTACCGTAGCATGGCATACGTGCACACCGGGAAGGGCTTTTAATCACAGAATCGTTGGATCACGCTCATTCGCACACAGAGCCGTCAAACAACTGTTTTTGGTTCTCTAGCTGCAATAGACCCCCCCCCCCTCCTTAACTGTCGATCAAGCCCAGGGAAACACTCCCATTTCTGGGATAACAAGCTATCTGTAAAACAGTAAATAGACTTCCTCCAGATGTCACATATTTTTGTGTAGGAAGGACTCCGAACATCGTAGGGTATCTGCTTTTTCCTATTTTGAGGTATTTGAAACTGTGCATGGAACGGTTAGTGGGAGATGGAATTTTTTTCGGAAACCTAAGCAGCCGTGATGTATGAGAGGTCCAGAGACTATCAAGAATGCATGGAGATCCGAACTTGGCCTTGACTCGTTTGGAGAACATCAACCACAAGATTCGCGTCTGAAACCCAAGAAGCCGTGACTGCTTGATAGTGTTGCTCCATCTTTCGAGACAAAGCTTTCAAAATTACCAGAAAATACGCAGATGGACAGCTGTTTGCCTTGTTTAGGAAGGTGAATATAGAGTTTACATTTTTTTGCATGACTGGAGTCTTCTGCAGAACTGTTTACGCAGAGTCCGCTCTTTCAGCATTGACATAGTCGTCATTGGAGGCTGTGTTGTTACCTTCACATACGAATGGAATTTTTTTTTAGAAAATAACAAAACAATGTGAAACTATAACACTCAAAACCAGGACCTCAACAGGTCTCCGAAACCGAAATCTTTCAGCATCGTAATCGGGACAATTCTATCACTCAGCTGGAAACTTCACAGCTCTGTTGTTACAAGTTCCGATCACACTCGCGGTAACTTTGCAAGTTAGTGCATCAGCAGACGTATTCTGCGACAATGGGCGCAGAGAACTGTCTTTGAGGACTCATCAATTCCTACTATTGTTCGAATGGTAACGACGCGCAGGTTCACTGACACTCCAGTCGCTCCCACATATGTCGCGGCCACATGCAATGCTGGGTTTTTCGCGTATTCGCTAGCGCAGTGTAACGCGAAATGACGTAAGCGCCCTCCCAAACCTCATTGCAAAGTGTTTGCAGAAAAATGATCGGAAACACATCTCTCAGAGGCCTCAGACGCCAGCATATCAGCACAGCGCACGAAAGCGGGACACAAAAAGGCGTTATCGCACAGAAGCCGCCAAATCCACCGTGGTCGTCTTCATCAAATGCAGATGTCTGGCGGTGGCGCTGGAGGTGTCTGAGGTTTCAGAGTCGAGGCCTGCTTCGCGCCTCTGTGCAATTGTTCCGCCGGCTCAACAGCAGCAGCACTGGCGAGAGAAGGGCGAGAGGCTCTATTTCTAGTGTTTGCTTATCTACATCGCTTCAGCCATCGATCTCTCAATGCCAACTGTTTCTAATTATTATTGACGGCGGTTCGTGTCGCGAAAAAGAGAAATCGACTCCGAATAGCTCGACTAACCACAACCCCAGTTCAACGATGAACTCAGCAATTAGGGCTGCAAAAGGCTCAGCTGGAGTCGTTCTTCCAGAAAAATCCCCAAATATATTTGGATGAAGCGTGTGATAAGGGCTCACCTATCACCATTTCCTCCTAATGGAACACTAATAAGAAGCTTACCACATTGCCTATAACCGAGAATACATCATTCTAATTCATTTTTATTGGAGGATGAGCTTCACAGGGTTCGCCACGCGCCAGCCTTCACATGATTCCCACAAGTGGACCAAACCCGGATATTGGCTTCTGCGTGTTGATAAACACGATAAAAAAAAACAATTGGTATTATTTCTGTCACTTGGAGTATGCTCGCGCAAAAAGAAAGTGTTGTCAATGCTGAAAGAGCGGTACTCTCTCTATGTGGTAACAATCTCGAAATGGTATTTTGAAAATAATTGTTCCCTTATTATACAGGGTAGTTCACAAGTACGGTAACAATACGTGTTTTGCCTCTAAGAAAATTCGTTTTACTATGAAGCAAAAGTCAGTTGGTAGGTAGTTTTCAAACCATATCGTACCACCACAGTGTTTCGGTGCACAGCGACCTAGGCTTACCCATAACCTTACCGGCACTACAGATGGAACGGGAGAGTTGGTCGTCATCAAATGCTTGTCACGGTGTAGCTTGAATAAACGCCTGTGGGATTGTGTCGGAGTTGATGGAGAATATTTTGGGATTCAACGTGAGGCGAAGAACTTGAATTTTAAAACGATGTTTCTAATCACGCCAGAATTCTCCTTCTATGTGCCCTTCTTTTTTTACCGTGTTTTGTCCAGAGCCGCGTTTTGGGTGTTCTATACGTAGCTCTGTTCTGAGGCAATTTATGGAAGAAGGTGTACACTGTAAATTTGTACGCAATCATTTCATGCGCAAAACAACACCAGAGTGAGAATAGCACATTCTACGTCTCTCTTCTTTTCCATTTTCTTTTTTTGCAGAAAATTCAAAAAAAAGAAAAGCTTAAGAAAGGGTTCCAGAGCTGCGTTCTGCCTCGCGAACTTCATATTATGTTGCAAGTCGAAAAAAAAAATAGAATGAAGTTCACAACTCATTCACATTGGAGTGCTCGAAACTTCCTATTTAGATTTAGACCTAATTTCACACTAACTCCTCGTATTAGGCTTTCAAATCTCATTTTTCAACTACAGCACGTGATGAAATTTGTTTGCAGAACAATCATAATTGTACAACGTTCAGTGGCTTTGTTTTCAACTTATTTCTAGGCCAGCCCTATGTATATGTTACCCACATTTGTGCGTTGCGTACCTCTTACAAGTTGAAGACCTTCATCAACCATGCAGTGCGTTCGTATCATGGGATTGGGTCCAACTCAGAGTAGGTGATACCTCACATCCGAAAATCTTGGATTGAATTTTCTAACGCTTGCAGGAAGTGATGTTTTCCTAGCACCATTTACATGGGCACAATACTGGTATGCTGCATGTTATGGTACGGTTTCTGATCACGCACAATCGCTAGCGAATATCATATCTATTCTGGTAGTATCTGAGCTTTCTTTCCCTGCCAGTCAATATCTTTCCTTGATGCCTCTGAAGATCTTCCTTGTAACGTGGATGTAGTTATGATTTTTTTCTGTTATGCCCACACCCTCGAGGGTGTATTGAGTGAATAGATAAATAAATATGCAGTCATTATGCACACCATCTACGCCTTCTACACAATGACCCAAAGAGAATTTCCAAATATTGTTGATGCGAAAGCATATTTTCACAGCGAAACTAATTCATCCTCTCGTTGCCTACATTTGCCATTAATCCTCAGTAATACGTAGCTTCAGGATTATTAAGAGTGAGCAAGTGCATGTAGGGAAATGTGTATGTGCTCATGTAATTTGCCATAGAGGCGATATGGCCATTCCACAGTAACAAGCAGAACAGAAACGCTCGGTCAACTGCGAAGGAATCGTGCTATCATGCCCTCTTCTTCGACTGCAGCGCCCCTTTGTTTACTCACCTTTTTTGAACACTTGAATACATTGCACTTAAAAGTATTGCTAGCACCATCACGCGCAATATAAGAGAAGATTTGAAGATCCTGTGAATCGTGCGACACGTAGAATATCCTGAAATGGTTCGGAAATATAGAGATCTCTCAGCACTTCCGTAACTAAAAAGATCAGATTGATTTGAAGTGCGTATGCAAATCAGTATTGCCGTGATCCGACGTGGTCTTTACGATTGTTGGACAGAGGTAATCTGAGATGTCCGTAGGCACGACATGAAGTCAACAGGGATAAACATCGTGTTAAGCTTAGAGAAGAGATACAGAAATTCGAGGGTGGGCTCTTCGAAAGTCATGGCATTACTTTTTTCCACACTGAACAGCACTCATCCCGCAAAAAATATACAAATATGTATGTAAATATACGTCACTCACCTATAAATGGGGTGAAACATCACAAGCAATTTCGACTCGTCCCAAGAGAGACCTTTTTGCTTTTGCTGCAAACTTACTTCAATTAATTCGAACTTGCTTAAGATGTACGGAACGGTAACCTTTTTCCTTTGTAGGACAACCTTGACCCCATCCACGGAGACGGTGATATCCACCGGTCGCTTTTTAATTCCCCGGGCTTTGAACTCGTACTGAAACTTGTAAAAAATTTGAGTTCATGAAAATAAACACGTAATAGATAAGCATGTGAACTACGCACAAATCTGCTCACCCTAACTCGTCGCATTGCGGCGACGATTTCAATTCGTGTACCAGGTCGTGGGATTTCCATGCTACCCACGTACTGAAAAAAGAATTTAGTCAGATATGGATTCCATCATCGTCTATAAACAGTCCAAATGATGGAAAAATATATGCACGAGAAATTTTCTACGTATATCATACTTAATCAAATAGTATGCACCTTCATGTTCCCAAACATCACATTCGGCTGCTAATTCAACTTACTAGTTTGTTCACAGCAATTCTGTTGGTGTGTTAACCCAAATTTATTTCTTGAGTAACCATTACTCAACTTTAATCTGACGAAGGCAATTACATATCCAAAGAGATGCTTCACATTCAACATATCTCTCATATATTGGTAAATCATATTTTTGCCTCTGGGACTATCCGAATTTTCTTACAATTCTAACAGATTTTCCTAGTAGTTTTTGATTGACTTCTCAAAATATATTACCTGCGGAAGGCTTGGATCAGCAAAAAAGTTTGTTTTCATCCGAACAAAGGTGTTATTAGGCTCATTAAAGCTCAATGTGCGCACGGCTATCACTTCACCGAGGCCAAGCAGTTTTGTAGGAATGAAATCCATTTATTTCTAACCAGTTTTAGAAACAGTAAATAAACGTGGATGGTGCAGAAATGAAGAAAACTATCCCAATGATGTCGCAAAGTTTGACGAGAAGGCTTCTTAAAGTATTTTCGCTTCGACAGCTAGAGAGTGAAGTCTCTATCTTTCATATTTGTACATTTGGGGACCGAATAAAAATCGAATGACTCTAAATAATTACTGATTCAGAAGCTGAAACAAAAAATTTGGGCGTAGAAAAAAGAGAAGATAACAACCCCTTCCTATCATTCCTCAAAAGACGTACCAATGCATTCTTTTCGGAAATTAAAATCTCGAACTATTCAAAAGCGAATTCACAAATCCGAATACATCTGCACTTTTTGTTTCCAAGTATACTCAATCCATGATATCCCGAAAATATCCCACAGACTTCTCAAAACATGAAGCTACGAAGGGGACGGCGTAAAATCACTTGAAGCCATAAATAATCTGCGACTGCAGCTGTTTTCATCATCAACCTATTGCAAGGGGTGGCGAGTCGGAAATTTAACATGGTTGTTCAAGGATTTAGCGTGAGTTCCTCACCACAGAATCGATAGGAGAAATCAAGTCCCAATTCTAAGCCCCGAGATGTACGCTCTAGAGCCTCATTATCCAATTTGCGCTCTCATTGTCAACCATGCGCAGCTGAGAATTGCTTGCGACGCCAGCCGTAGTAGAACCAATAAACCGTGCAGTAAAAACCAGTGCTAAATGTTTACTCAATTGCAACTGTAAGCACTTCAGATACCCCGACCAATTACTCAGAAAAATCTTGCGCACTCACTCACGTATAACACGTATGCATAATACACACAAGTTAACCTCCCATGGGTGATTTTAGGAGTTGTGCTTCACAAACTACTCAAAACACGTGATTTCCCTGGAAAAGCTATGTCCGTCGCGGATTTAGCCATATGGCTCATTCTCAGTGATTTATCACTCTACAAGAGATGTATGAAGAATTGCTAAAGCTGTGAAATTCATGTGCACTTCTATATACAGTCGGCTATCATAGATCCAAGCTGGCCGATGTGTGCAACGCTTACAGTTCTTAGATGGACATGTTACTGGCAGCTAGAGACAGTAGTTGGCGATGATAATAATAAAGTAATAATGACGATATCGAAGAATGATAATTGCGGAAGTCGGCCTGCGCCATGCTAATGCACCATCTATCCTAATGGGCAAAATTTCTTAAAGGTAAAACACACTGTTTTTATGAGAGCGGAGCTATTTTATGAACAGTATGCTAGTGATCAAGCTCAACAGCTTACCTACAGTGCACATTTGCCTCATATTCGTTTTCTAAAAGAATTGATGTATGTTCCACTAATGGAGTTGGGAGAAAAGTCGAAAACGTTTATGTGAGTAGACCAATCTCCTCCGGCGAACCCTATGTTCTTCGAATTCTAACAATGCTCTTAGTTCTTTTGTGGTGCATAGGCATTATTTAGTACACAGCACCAGTGGCGGACGCAGAAAGTGGGCGGGAGGGGGGGCGTGGGAAGAAAAGTGGGGTCTCCTCCGTTTTGGGGACCCAGACGGAAAATAAAATTAATAATAATATTAATTATAATAATAAACAATAAATAAAAAATATATTAAAAATAATAATAAAAATAAACAATTAAAAATAAACTAACACAAGATTTTTATTTGTATTGTAAAGTAATTTCGAAAATTTGGCGACCCATTCTCGGGGGGGGGGGCGCCCCCCCGCCCCCCCCCCCTGCGTCCGCCACTGCACAGCACTGATAAATTGGGGTGCAATTCGAGTCGAGGCAGGAAAGTCTGACATTGTTCAAAGATTAAACAAACAATTTCACTATACTTCTGTATCTATACTTGCAGCTCTCTGTGATCAAAACAGTTCATATAAAATAACAGTGATGATTCAAATCAACAAATTTTGAACCTGTAAACTAATGGCCTTCATAGGCATTTAATATCCAGCCTCATTCCTAGCCAAACGCGGCATGAGCCTGGAGTGCTCGCTTTTAGGCCTTCTTGGCATTCTATGTATGCAGTAGCCTTGGAAGTGAACCCTAAGGCTCAGTCGAAGAGTCCAGGTCTCGGAATAGTCTCAGACGAGCTCCATCAGCGTGTCAAAACTATTAGATACAGAAAAACCATTGCAGAAAATGGACAGACCACCTCACGCTAACCCGTACTGGTGAAGGTCTTCTTATTCGGTGCGAACCTTACCGAAGGTCGTCTGGATAGAACTAGACTATCAAGTGTTTAGAAGTCATCTCTTAGTCATATTCCCTGGTGTTTCGGCCACGCCCCGTAGCAGGTTGAGTACTAGATGTCCCACAACCAAAACTTTGGCGATTTTTTTCTAGCCTGACCGTGGTGGGATTCTCGTGCTCCTGGTCAGCGCACCCGTCCACTGGTGAAAAGATGCGGTTCCTACCATACAAGAACGCGAGTTCGTATTGTCGAATCACCCATCTTCCAGTCCGTTTGCGCGCAGCAACTCTTTTCTATTTGGAAATTTAAAACCAAACTTCTTGAGCAATGAGATTCAGAAACGAAGATGTACTGAAGTCAGATGTCGAAAGTTCGCCCAACTCTTGAGATAAAACGAGCTCCTTCAACTGTTCAAAAAATTGAAAACGATGCGTAAACAGTGTATCATTGTTAGAGGGACCAAACTACATTTGATTAGAATAAAATTTCGATGCTGTAGACCTCTTGGAAGTGATCTAGGTTGGAAATTTCTGATACGCCTATATATGCATTATAACTCATTTATTCGAAAAAATTGTGATTGAGCTTGTTTTTGCTTGAGTCACTTTTTTTTACCGGGTGCGGCATAAATATGTATGATCTATTAGCTCATGGCTGGTGGACTTTGTTTACAATTACGATCGCACTGGTTCCATCGATGGAAGGACGCCTCAGGATGCGTCTGAAAGCACGTTTTGGCAAATTTCAGTAGGGAAACATCGAAATGGAAGGAATCACGACATTTGCCACAATTAAGGCCGACATTCCGAACACCAACCGATAACTGCTTCCCTTCATTCTTATCCACGTCCCCTATCGAATCTTAGCTCCGCTCATCAAATGACTCACCTTGGCTTCAAAATGTATACCGTGCTGATAGGCAAGCTCGTTATGAAGTGGAATGCGGCAGTCGTAGAGGTCATCTGCGATAATATCATAAGGTCCATGCTTCTTGCGGACCGGCATCTCAACCGCACTAAAGTTATAAATTTTGTAATAAAGCACATCATAAGCCAGAACTTGAATCATCATAACATTCCCACAGACGTATGACAACGAGTACTTGAAGCTACCGCAATCGTTGCTGCGATTATTTGATTATCGCACTTCGATTAGGCATACGAATTCGCCACGCTGGCCAAACGCCCTCATCGCGAACCATAATGCAATCGTCATAGGTCGAGTGAAAAGCCACTGGATTGGCCAAATTTGAATTGCTCGCTTCTGGCAGGACCCAGTCTAGTTCTATCAGGTTGTTGCGAAAATAATTGCCGTTTTGCGGTATGTTCAACTAAACTTTTCTCTGCTGTCCAACTTGAGCAATTTCAGCCCAGTTTTTGTGGTCTTCTTGTAGAACTTTTCTTCCTTTTCTTCCTCTTTCAGATGCTACTTGATCGTTCTGGCTAGCTCCTTCCTGAGAATTTTTATGAGGTCGCGAACAAATCATGAGCCGATGCGATTTTCGTATACAAACAACGTACGATTTTTCCGCTTCAAACCTAACATGAATCTTTTGTTTGCAATTCATTTTTTTTTTCACAAATTCACAAAAAAAAATTCACAAATTGTCAAACACAGAAATTTTCAGCAGGATTTGGTTCCACAAATGATCCGCCCTTACTCCCATATCACAATAGCAGTTGCAGAAAATTAAAAATGTGACAATGGCAGATGCCAAGAATTTTCTGTACAGTTTTGTGCACAAAAACGTGGAGGGATGGTCGATATGATTACTCATAACAGCATAACTTACACTGGAGCACAACTAAATTGAAAAGTAGGAATGAACTACGATCCCAAAGCCCCATATAAACATTGTGATGATCATTTCCATGTAACTCATTACATCGACGTTATCATTCATAACAGAAAGGAGGTATGCTGCCAAAAGAGGTTTGCGATTCTGACCATGAATGCTCCTTCCTAATCTTCACGGTCATGAGTTCTCGTCTTAGTTACAGGGTGGGCCAAAAATACGGTAACAACACGCGTTTTTTCCATCATTTTTCCATCGTGTTCTGCCCCGAAGTTAAACCTAGTTGGAATGTACTTCCGCTACGTTTTATCGCAACAGTGTTTTGGCCAACAAGCCGGCTTTGATTCAGAACTAGACCACAAATGTGTTTTGGGTCCTATTGGCTTCATCGAGTGGCCACGCGGTTGCTTCGATCTCAATCGGTGGAATGAGTAGATTTTTGCTGATTTATACTTAAGACTGGTCATGTCCATAAGCCGGAATTTGGATCAGTTAGACGAGCATTCTAGGAAACACTGCGTGAGTTGGACCCCAACCGGATGCCCGCCGCTGGAGGCAACTTCACTCATCGTCTTGGGACCTCTTCCGAAACTGATCGAGGATCTACTAATGAAAGTTGAGAGAAGCTCGAAATTAACACTTACCATATACAACATATCGTATGTTACGGTACTTCAGTGAAGTGACATAAGTGGACCGGAGGTGTGAGGTCTAGCGGAAAGCTAGAAAGAGAAAACATCAGAAGCAAGCATTAGCACCTAAAGCAATTATCGAACGACAGAAGAAAAAAGGAGAAATTCCACAAACACTAATGATTGTGCGAGGAAGATAGCAGCATAACATGGAAACACTTTGAAAAAAGAAGATGAAATGCGCTTTCAAGGATGAAACAGCAGTAGGTAGTCAGAAGAACAACAAAATCAACCATAAGAAACAAAGGATCTCGGAAAGTCTACGAAGCTCTGTCGAATAATGTGCGAAATCCTTGCGAAGAGTACAACAATGAATTGATTATAATAGATTCTCGATATCAAATAAATCCAAATAAACGCGAATTTAAGCAAAGAAAAAACTCTGCTTGATAATTGGATGAAATTGAGCTGCACGTTTTGTGCCTTTTCAGCAATGCTACCAATTTTCGGAATGAGCCACGCAACAAAGCATTTGAAAGTCATCACATCGTGATGAAAACGGTGAAAAACCATAGAAAAGACATAATGAAATATTTGCACAGGAACGCTACTACCCCACTACTACCAGAAAGGATGTGACGATCTGGGGACGCATCTACAGCAGTAGAACACAAAAGATCAGCATTTTTTTGAAAGTACTTTCAAGAGCAAGGAACTGCTTCCGTGGATAATCTAGCTCTCGTCAAAAAGTAGAAACGGTACAAATAATTATGACAATGTTTTGAGATTGTTGAGGATACATTAATAAGAGAAGACGTGGAGGCTCTCTCGGACGGTGCTTCCAGAAAAAACTTTCACTGAAGAAATGTTTTTTTTGTCTGAAATTATAGAAAAGAGAGCTTTAAAAGGTTTACGTACCAATGTATATGTCTAACTTCATCCCGAACAGGAAACTCTTTACAAATCGCTGTAGTAGCACGCAGAAAGCTCATTTTTGTTGGGCTATACATAGTTTTAAGTTTAAAAATAAACGTAGCAGATAATGGAGATCAATTTTGAAGAATCAATAAAATGATTTACAGATCATAGCGAGTCCTGGTGAACAGCTTTTTGACATAAAACCCAGCGAGATAAGTTGTAGCTGAATGTACAAAGTATATCAATACTTAAAGCAAAGAAGACCTACCACAGGCCATCCTCTTTACGGGACCATTAGCGAAAACCACTTTGTCGCGGCAAACGACATCAACGAAACGAGATGAACTAATCTCGAAAACAGCGTCTCGCATTGGGCTCTTACAAGAAATAGAAGAAAAGAAGATAAAGGGGGAGAAGTTCATTCTGGATCGATCCATTCACAGCTGTAATAGGAAAGCTTCAAAATACAGAACAACAATGCAATTTTTGGAAAAAAAAGAGGGAGAGCAGCAAAAAAGCAAGAGAAACTGAAAATATTCTAAAATTGATGAAAAATATGTGAGTATCTATACAGGGAAACTGGTGCGTCTTTCTTCCTTCAAACAAAAAAAAAACTGTAAAAATTGAGTGTCAGCATTGTGATTATACTTGTCGGTCTATTCGAAGACTGCTAGATGGAAAATTCGAAAACTTCAATATTTCAAGAATATAGATCCAAGAATTGTTCGGAGAATGGATGGCTGTAATTTGTGCCAACAAGATATCAAGTTAAATATGAGGTTAATTCAGAAATTAAAGGATAGGTCCAATGTTCGGAGGTGCATCGGAAGTATATACATGTGGAAGAAATACATTTTTTTTTTGTTTCAGCGCAATTGCAGTAGTACAAACAAGCCAACGTACATAGACGAATGCTCAAATGGAAAACTGGAAGACTCGTTCCAGACTTATGTCTTAGACACCACCTTAAACTGCGTCAATTATGGAAGAGTCTCGTGAAAATAAGGCTAGGAGCAACTGAGGAAAAAGTGAGCTCACCTTCGGCAAGTACAACAGGTGCACCAGAAGTTACAATGGCCGTGTCAGCTTATGTGCAAGCGTAAGATCAATCATCAACTTGAACAACTATCTGATGAAAGCGTTCAGGAATGAAAGGAGCACTTCATCCTTCCAGGAGTATAAGAAGGTCAGAAAATTTGATATTGAATGAATGGACATCCCATGTCACAGAAAATATGTTTGAGTAAGGAACACAAAGTAGCACCAATACCGAGACTTGCGCACCAATAAATAATAAATAAAATAAATACAAATTTTCTAGTGAAATGATGCTGCGATTCTTATGAAAATATGATAAAAAGGATCTGAGAAGATGTGATGAACATTCCTCTTCAACAACATCACCAGCAAAATGAGCCTCGTTAATACGCAAATACGCTTTCGCGCGATTTCCATAACTTACTTTTTTTTGCTCAAAATCTCTCTGACGATTTCTGGAGCCACTACAAAATTACAGAAGAACGAAGATGTTTACGAACACTTGATAAGTTACATCCCCTTGAATAGTTTGTAAGTGAATCTTCAGATTCCTGCGACATTCCCCATTGTACCGAAAAAAGGAGAAATTAGGCTAAAAAATCCAAGTCAAAATCAGGAGCACACATGTTCTTCGGACACATTATAGGCAAAAGCTTGTGAATAGCTTGAAAATCTAGGCTCACACAATTTCCTCATTCCACAAGCATTCCTGTCTGTTGTAGCAAAACACAGGTTGAAGCTGAAAACTGCAGATGGAAGCGCGAAATTGTGAAAACCTTAATTAACAAAGGAGTTTTTTCCCGAATCCTTTTCATCGTTCTGATGAAATTCCAAGGGTCTCTGGAGAAGGTTCTGAGGATGACAATATGCATAAGTTTTAACTCTTATGAGCGCGCTCGCTGGAAATTTGGGAAAGAGCGAAACATCTTCAACAACCAACCTATGCCCGGAATGCATATGTGTGACGTAAGTGGAAGCGACAAAACCAATTGACCACATGATAGAACGAAAATGAGTAGTATGCACATCTAATACATACCCATAATAGCATTTGCAGATGCGTTTATGGCGGTGTGAACGAGTGACAGCTGTTCAGCACGTGCTGATGAAGAGAGCCGGAGCAACTTGTGCAGTTGTCGGTGTAGACGAGTAAGGATAACCGGCGAAAGCCGGTCGGCCAGCCCCGTCCCATTGCATCCGCTGGCCGGCCTTCAAACCTCCTCTATCCCCTCGGGGCGTACATGCCGCCAGCGCTGTCATCACCGCGCGGATGCATTCGTCAAACTTGCGATTCGGTCGCTTAACAGCCAACAAAACAGCGTTCGAGGCGTCCACTGTGACGTCGACGACGTATTGGGTAGTCCGAAATCAAAGAAGAACGGGACAGCGTATATTTCAGATATCCCTGTCCCATGGGACAAATCTTTCCAGAAAGAAAAGTAGTAGATTCTTATAGAACATCCAGAATGATTGAGAATGTAGGATAGAAAAGGAAATAGAGGGCTACAAGTTACTGTAAAGTGTTTGCCGACTTATCTATCATCTGTTCAGCAGTGGTGGCGCATGGTACTATGCCATTGTACTGGATTGAAACTATTATTTCAATCAAAAAACCGCTCCGAGAATTCACTAAAGAGCGAAGAATAATCGCAGCAGGCAGTTTCAGGCGGTTGTTCTCTATGCAGCTAAATGCACTCACTGATGTGAATCTAACTTCGGAGTAGACACGATTTACTTTTAAAGTTCATAACTATTTTCAGGTTGTCGATTTTTATAGAAGAACATGGAGATGCTTCGAAAATGCACTATTGGCGTTTTTCGACTAACTCAAATAAGAAGGCTCTTCTTGAAGATTTCGCGGAATTTCGAGAGAAAAACTTCGAATCATATGCTCCAAATGCATGTGTTGGGTCCAAATCAAAACAAAGTGATCGAGCTGGAAAATCTTTTGCTGCAAAAATACTCCTTTTTTCCTCTAAATAGCGCAACTAGAATCAAAGCAAATCATCATAAGGTGAAGCAATTTGTAGAACAAGCTATGATTCTACCTGTAGCTACATATAAGCTTCAAAGTTCCCCAAGATTTCAGACAAAGTCTTAAAAAATATGTGGAGGCATGGAAGAGCCAAGGAACTTCAGCATTTAGATGTAGCAGAAGAAGAGGTTTAACAAGTAAATCTGCCGAAAGCAATGAATAAAGCGAAATCTGGCAAAATTTGCAAGGCAAAGTGATAGAGGAGTAACATCTACAAACAAGACATTCAAAAACCGCAGAACAAAGTCTCAGGAGAACGCTTCAGCATAAGAAAATTTCAAAGGCGGAAAATTCTTGGAGAAACCAAGAAGGAAAAATTTTCCGTCACTATTATATTTAACGCACACCGACCACTTCCAATACAGTCAATATGGAAAACGACATCGGAAAGATTGACAAGTAAGAAAGCAGTTAGAAAAAGACATCCGGAAATTATTTTACTGCGCGTTTCATGAGAATTCTTGATTAGACACTTCCCAAGGACAACGGACTTTTAAGAAACATTACAAAGTGCATGATCTTCGAAGCCAATACACGTCTCGTTTCAATAGTGGTCGGGAACTTCACAGAAAAAAAATAATATTGCAAGAAGCTGATTAATCGTAAAAAAGCAATAAAAGCAAGTATCATAGAAATGTTAATTCGACGCCCAAGAAAGCAACTACATTACAGGAAATAGGTAACAAGGAAAATATATTATGTGAGCTACTCCAAAAAGATCTCAAAATTTTCAAAGAAGCGATTGAAAACCATGAAAAAACCCTTGGTGCATGCTGCTACTTCAAACAAAGAGCAAACCACAAGAAATGAAGAGATGATCATTTTATGAAACACTGCAGCAAGGATGGCTTTGGATAGCTTCAGCCAAAGCCTGAAATTGAAAATCCAGAACGAAATGGATTCAAATATCTACAGCAAGAAGGTGCTAGCAAAGAAAGCAATGAAGGTGCGAGCAAAAAGCACGGAAAGTGAAATGAGATTTTCTCGAGATAAGTAAACTCTAATTATACGAAGCAGCCTCCAAGCACGGGATTTATAACACAATGAAGAGAAATAGATAGCAAGGTGTATTCAAACAGCATTCTCGATGTAAACGCAGCCGGCACTGCACTAAAAATAGTGAGCACATAACTGGAAACAGTGACTGATACAGGAACCAAACAGGAACTGAATTCATTAAAATGCCATTAGAGCATCCATAAAACACGGCATTTCCGCGTAATATGCTTAGTAATCAGAGATTCTTAACATGTCAGCAAGAGCTGCTGCACAGGGCAACACGACAAGGATCCATTTCAAAATATCTATCTCTTATAAGCTAAGTTGGATAACTGATCCATGCTCTTCGGTGAGCATATGCATAGAATAGAATTGATTAATTATGAATAGGAACAGCTGCTTCATCGTCTCAGCACGAAAATTTTGATGCCATTTCAACAAACAGCCGCGCGTAGTCGCGTCAGGAGGATCCGTGGTCTGGATCAGCAAAGCATGTCTTGCAAAACCGCTCATCTCACTTCACCTCATACAAACAATCAGGCGCTCACATCAACCACAAAAATGACCGTGAAGAAACAACGCAGATTAGCAAGGCAACCTTTGATGCTCCAGGAGAAAAATAGAAAAAATGGGAACGCAAAAAGACCTAAGCAAGGATCTTTGCAGGAAGACCAGGAATTTCAGCGATTCGTGGTTAACAAAGATAAACTACCTTGTTGATCGCGTTCGACAGTGTAACACGACGGAGAACGAAACTGTTTCGACCAGCCAAGCGTGCTGAGAAAAATTCGAACAAATATCGAGCAAAACATGTCAAAATCTTGCCACAAAACTAAGCAAGAAGTTCCAGGAGTGAGCTAAAATATGAAGGAGTGAAGAGACGTGCGAGTGCTAAAAACGAGGAGTAACGTCCTCAGAATTGTGACGAACGTGCTGCACAAATTGCTTGACGTGTCTGGCGGTCACTTAAGAGCTCAGCTCCCTATTCATCGCAGAGTGAGAGAATGAGGGATGAGCGTGAAACCGCGACGACTTCACCAAGGCACATTTCCATTTTCTTCAATGAATTGCTGTTTCTCATGGCGCAGTCATATTTCTGCTGACCACATCCGTGCAACACAATAGAGATGTTTATCACGAGATATTCAAGAGATCTACATGCAGCTGTTAGCATCAAGCTTTCCAATGATGTATTATTATCTTGCTCCCATAAGCAGCTACCATAACCCTATGACACCAAATTCACAAAGCGCTGCCACCCTTGGAGGTAAATTTATTTCTAAAAATAGAAATGTTGACAAAGATGTAGCAGAAAACTTTTGAACTCTGCTGCGATGACCGATTATACACAATTTCCGAACTAGATATGAATCCATTCACTTGTAAAACATTTACACTTACGCCCTAATCCTCTTCCTTTTGACAACGGCACATGACTGTTCACGATAGTATAAGCAAAATGTTACTAAGCATGTTGATAGCGTGGCATTCAAATGAGCTGATTGTAAGTACCATGATCCTCATATTGATAGTGTACGAATTGAAGAGGTAAACACACAGAAATCCTCTGAAAGCCAGACAACAGCTCGCAAAACGAGGCTGACCGTATTGGAGGAATAAAAGTCCAAGAACAGTCACTGTAAACCGGTCGTTATAACTAAAGCCGGAAGAGTTTGCAGAAGCTATGGTTTCCGTCCATATTCCGATTTTTTAAAAAAAATTTTCTAAGGAAAATAGGTGAGTTCCTCAAGCAGTGACTAAAAGATATTACTGCAGAAAACTGCTTGGCTAAAAAGCAAATTATTAATTCCGCTTCAGGAAACTTTCAAAAAGAAAAAGAAAAAACGCATTTTAGCACCTCTTAAGAGCGAGTTCTTAATCGAATGAAGTTTTTTTTTTTTAACGGAGAAGTGATTACATTCTACTAAACGCGAATGAGTAATCTTCGAGAATACAAGTACGTCGAGATCTGTCAGAATTTTTAGTGCACTACCAGCACATCGTAGAGCATTAAGAACCCTCACTGCAATCTTCCCTAAACAAGCTGGATTCTAATCAATTTATTCTAATCAGGCTTCACATAAGCAAATGAAATCAACGAAAGAAATGGGGAAAATGCTGAAGTTTGATTGAAAATGGTTAGGCAAGCTAAACGGGAATAGGAATGTAAAATTCGCTAGAAATCGAGGTTTCCAATGCGTACCCTGAATGTGAAATAGTAGCTCAACTTTTTTTTCGTGAAAATAATAACAATACTGCGGAGTATAAAATCACTTGTAGTTCAAATGTTAGGCACTTCGAATTTGTACTGCTGTAATTCAAATATGCAGCTAATAATGAA
The DNA here is from genome assembly GCA_037903475.1 of Ancylostoma caninum. Classification (NCBI taxonomy): domain Eukaryota; kingdom Metazoa; phylum Nematoda; class Chromadorea; order Rhabditida; family Ancylostomatidae; genus Ancylostoma; species Ancylostoma caninum. The sequence continues at coordinate 833,056 of JBAJFG010000359.1, forward strand.
TTACAGGTCTTTTAAAGTATCCCATGAAGGAAGCCCACAGAAGCAGGCATCAGTCAGTTGAAAAATAATCAACACAATAAATTCAAAAGTGAAAGTGAACACGTATTCTATCTCACTTTCTGGTCGAAACGTAAATTGAATTCCAAGTAGTCATTTCTTGAAAACAAGAAGAGGCAAAAATATTTCAGTTTCGATTCTCAAGGTCTCTGGATGAGCAAAAGAATCTGGATTGATCTAGAAGAACCTCTCTCAGTACCTCCACAAAAAATATTTAGGAGCGCAAGGAGGGGTTAAGTGAGTGACTGAAGTGCGATTCGCCCTCACTCACTCGTTGTTCCTTAGAGGAACACGCAAAATTGAATCTTTGGTGAGCGAAGCAGGCAACGGCGGATGCAACAGGGACCGCACCCCACAAGAGCTTCCAGACATGCGAAAGGTGAACATCCCTTCCGAAGCGCAATGTGACGAGAAAAATACAGAGACATTCTAATGGACAGAAGTAGAAGAGACGCACTGAAAGCACAAAGTGTAGCGATGTAGGGTGAAAAAAGTCGCGACGGAAGACCGAGACACGCGCTATAACGAATCCCGTGACGAAAGCGCCAAATAAGGACATGGCACGGAATGACTGAAGAGGAACGGGCAAATGACTGCGTGATTAGGAGAGCACTAAATGTGGAACTGCTTCGAGCGAAAAATCTTCACACAGAAAACGCCGAAGAAGATGGAGAGATATCAAAACGATGAATTTCTCGAGCACGGCAACCGACGAAATTTGTTCACAAATAGGAATTTTAATGCTAGTACGTCATTTCAGATGAATCAGAGTGTCATGAGCGTAAAAAGAGCGTGTAGATTAATAAAGAAGTTCAATCCAGAGAATCATTCATTTTTCATGCTATTGGGATGCTTTCAAAGAGGATCGAAAATGTGAAAGAAATCTGAGACCAGCGTTAAAAAAAACAAGTCGTTCAGTGAAGACACAAATAAACAGAGAACAAAATATAGCGGAGATGGACTTGTTTTCAGAACTCAACGTTCATGTGATGATATCTTACCATTACCACATTTTATTCCATATAATTTGACCACTTGTTAGAAATTAAAAGTAGTAAAAGGGTCCACACAATATTAAATGCTACGTATTTTAGCTAGAATCGACCTACACCTGCGTGTAGGAACAATGAGAGGCTTTTTCCAGCACATATGTACCATACAAAACATAGCTAGATAAATATAGAGAGAGAAAGTTCTGCTTAGATAATTGTAATAGCATGTAGAAGAATAACCACACGTGAAAACGAGCGAAAAAACAATCACAAGGATGAAGCGAACAAGCCAATTTCAATGGCTAAAAACAGTTCCCACAACCAAGTGTGACAGCATCACTTTATTATACTGTTAATAAAGGAAATTATCACATATGATGATTTATAATCGAATTTAAGAGGTGCCCTCAAAATACAAGAGGAGAGTGGAGTTATGAAAGGAATGGTGAGAATCCGCCAAGCTCTTCTGAATGGATGTGATAATAACGCTTTCACAGACCGAAGAAGGAGCGTTATTAACTCTTGAACTTTATTTTGAGTACTACTACAACAAAAGCATCGCTCAAGTTCTGTTCGAGTTCACTCGGCAATAGACTGGTGCAAACAATTCGCGGCTGACATGCTATTTTTCGGAGTAACAAGCGAGAAAATGTTTATAACTTGCGATAGCCGCTAATGCCTTCGTTCTAAGCAACAAGCGCTTCTTCCAAGTAATGGAAACTGCGGAAGAGGCGCGGATGTAAACTGCTATCGAAAGAACAAAATAAGCAGTCGCGAGTGATACTCGCAATGAAATTAAATCTGCTGAAACATAGAGATGATTAAGCGAAGCCTTGCGCATTGACTCGCAATACTACAAATTAGTCCTAAGAACGACACAACGATCGCGTGTGCCGTCTCTGTGTCTCCAGCCGGGGGCCGATAGAGACCCATAGGACGCAGCTCCTCTGCTGCTCAACGAGGCCTAATGTCAGTAATTACACCTTAGCACACAGCGACAAATGCGTATCGAAGCTTCATCAAATGAGCGAAATGCCAAATTGCAGCTGGTTTGAAACCTAACTTGCACTCCGGTTGCCGTAATTATTCGAGCTTCAGTCTCTCGTGACACCGAAGATGAAAACTAGAAAGCACAAACAATGAGATCTCTCCCGGTAAGCAAATGGATTTCTGCACATAAGTGAGTGTGAGCAGAATTCTTCCACACCAGGAAAACTCTTCTGTGGAAAGGAATTTAAAAATTTCCATGAGATAGAACGGACGCTTTGCTCATCTACATATGATACAGGCATTGTGAACTATATTTGTCCCTCCTTTATCCAAAGATCTATTTTTCAAACACTCTTTGTAACTAAAACAGCACTCTAACCTCAAGAACATCTTCAGAACAGCAGGACCAAAAAAATCCGGAAAAACATTCTCGCAGAAATTATCCTGTAAAGTGCCAATCTATCACACCACACTGAAAGAAGAATTCTCCTTGAATTCTCTAATTAGTATCCTTAGCACATCAAATGAAAATATAAGAACAGTAGTCTCCCACGGAGTTCAGTACCTGTGGTACGAAATTGAACAAGAAGTGGTTTTAGAGACAGGCACCCAGACGCATATGTTTAGACTGCGATCATAGTTGAAATGGAAACTCCTCATTCATTTTTTCCAATTCAGTATACAATAGAAAGCCCATTCAAAATCTGACAAATGATGAGTAGAAAGAGTCCGATATACCAACTTTCAAAAGTTACGAAGCATTTGAAGCAAGAGAAATGTGATAAAAAGCGAGCCGATCTTCTTCCTCAAAAGAATATAGGGCTGCCAGATTGGATTTCTGCCATCTCTAGCTCATTTTGAGCCGTTTCTATATGAAACAGCATTTTCTGAAAATTTTTATCGAAACGTGAGATCTGAAGTTCCCTACAACTACGGTTGAGCAAGAGAAAAATTCAGTTTCACTGACTGTTGTGTGACGATCGGCTCATCGGTGCAGCACCACTTGGTTTTTTTTTTTGATTTTCTAACGCAGAACCACTAGGACTGGTGTTTGGAATGATGGATCACGTTGTGCAGCGCCTAAATATAAGGTGCGCAGCATCTACAACCACTTACTCTATTTTGGAAAACCAAACATAGAAGGTTTTACTAGAACGATTGCAAAGGCAGACCAGTGTTCAGTTTGTCACAGAATAAACCATTTTACCTTATCGAATTAATGAAACGACTAGTTGCACTAACGAGATACCTCGAAGAATCTAGCTCGCAGTCATCAATGAGTCTCTTCAAAATCCGGGTGAAGATAATCGACTGCCCATTACTTTTTAATGAGTTGCGATAATTGGATGGTTAGACACGAAATCATTTAAAATTAAGTTTAAGTGAAAAAAATGAGAAAAAAGTCAGCACCAGAAGAAAAATTACTATAGCATCAGCAAGTATGATCAAACAGTTCCCTTATGTCACATGCGAAATAATGGTAGCATTCTGAAATCTACAGAACGTGGCATGGATGCATAGGCCTGGAGTTCATAAAGTTTATTTCCAACCAAAACGGTGATGAATTCCGTGATGGAAAAGAATGCTCAATAAAAATAAAATAAACATGCAGAGTGCCGGCTTGTGCAACAGTATTACTGGGAAAGTTCTTCGAGATATCTTCTAACATTAACTGTCAAACATACACTCTCCAACGAAATAACGCTTCAAAAAAAAATAAAACTTCGCTGAATTCATCAAAATCATGCCTTGGAAGAGTCGAGATAGTGAGGCAGTCTCTTTGGTTTTTTAAAAAGAACAAAGACTTGCAAAAAGCAAAGCCTGATTTACTCATATACTCATCGTTCATGAGTGTTACTACGCACATATGTACGTACATACATGCGCAACCAAAAGTAAAAACAGCGAAAGTAAAAGGAACAAAAATACTGTAGAAAGTAAAATGATCTGTGAAACTAGTAAATCGAAGAGGAAGCAACGGTAACAAACTTATATACTCGAGCTGATAACAAGAAAGAACCCAAACAAAAAAGGAAAAGGAAAAGTCAAGAAAAATACGCATAGGAAGATGCACTTATGCATGTATCATTAGCTTTAAACACATGATTTTATTATACAACTAAATCAATGATAGTTTATAAAACATTACGTTCGGGAAAGAATCTTTTGGCAATACAAAGAGAAAAGCAAGTCATCCCAGTGCAATTGCAACATTACACGGGGAAGTCTTAACACGATGACCCTAACCCTGCGTCTACCACATACTGCTTTTCCACACCTTGTTAACGGTTTCTCGACTAATATTTAATTCTACTCCCGAAGTATTTACAAATAAGATTCACTGAAATACTTGTAGTTGAATGATTGCACCTAGCTTAGAATTACAGCAGGTTGCCGGTTCATTTCTGAGCTGGAAAAGCGTTCATAAATCGCATCAGCAAAGAAACGAAAAACTGCAAAATCAGGTACCAATAACAAGACTTGATTTTCACATAGACTGCAACTTTCATTTGCGGAGCTATGTCTGACATAGCGAATGGCGAAGGTAGAATTGAAAAAAAAAACACCAAGTCAACTCTAACGTTCACAAATTCTCTTGGTCACTTGAGTACTATAATAACAACAACGAGCAGCAAAAAAAAGATGTGCTTATTAGATTGGTCTCCCAAAATATTTTTCAACAAAAAAAAGTCCTGAGTAGGTAAGGTCTGTCTTGCGAGAAAACCAACTGCGAAAGCATCTCCTCACTCAATTGGGTGACGCTCCTTTGCTCGTGCCTCATCAGGGATGAGCGTGGTGCTTCCGGAACCCAACATCGACCACCACAACATTTGATGTAGGGCGTTAATCAGTGTTTTGAACGGAAAAATTTCAACATGCCTAGATGAAAGTCGCAAAAGCAAGAAAGCATGAGAATGATCAGAGAAAGTGGAGGTGACCGGAACAAAATTATTGTGCTCTGGTTGCAAGTAGAAACTCCAGAAAAATGGATGATTAGCAAAATTCATAACGGTTACAGAATGGCCTACTATCACTGATCCTTGCTAATCCCAATAAAGAGTCTAATCCTTGCACATCTCACTAAAGAAATACGTGATAAAAGTTAGTGTTGTATTGTCGCGAATAAAGGAAGAGCACTGAGCAAAGGAGGGAATTCTGCATGTCTGGCGCCGTCCTGAAATAAGAACCAAGCCCATACATCATATGTGCAAGTAAAGTATGTTTTGTGGTACGTTCCACCACCTGACTTCGTCGATAATTCTCTGCACATGTATTAATAAAAGCTTGAACTTACGATGAGAAATCGATCAAAATTAAAAAATTTCATTATATCAACAGAGTGTGACCCATGCGTGACCTAAAGAAAAACATTACATAGGCTTACATTAGAGTGGTAATACTATTATTATATTATGTAATTATGTAGTTATGTAGTTAGTATATTATGGTAATACCCTCGATGAAACTATCTATATCCGTTAATAATTTATGAGTTTCCAAAACCCAAAGATATTGTGGCTACAGTACTTGTATTTTTATAGTTTTCTGGAGAGAATAACTTCAAACTTCAAGAAAGAAACCCGGGTAAAAATAGAAATGGAAGGACACTGTACAGCTTCCAGAAAGGCACCAATTAGACGTTGTTAAATACAGACCAGCACGACAAAAAGGTTTTGTTATATCAACCTACTAACAAATTCAGGTAACCTGCACAGTTCTTAAACTACATATGTATGTAACAAAGAGCTTGCACTGAATCATATTGAATTTTCGCGCTTCACAGTATGTTTTGAGCTTCCTACAGCAAAGTTTCGAATACAGATAATCAGAAGACTGTTGGTCTACCACTATGAACCAGAGCTTACAGAAGGTTCACGTCTGGTAAAGGTCAAAAATTCACCGAAATCGGAGAGGATTATTCAAAGAAAGATCCCCTAATTTTCTGCAAGATCGTGATTCCTCAACTTCGAAACAAGACAAGATCCCCTCGTTCATTGACAACACTTTAACCAAAGCTCCTTAACTGATTGTTCCGTTTTCTTCGCTTTCATTTTGCAAGCAATCCCAACGGAACAACACAACATTTGCCACCGGAGGAGAGAAGGATCGATCCTGACTCGTTATTGCGTCATCAACAGGAGGTTTTTTCTGACAGAAATAGGTGGCGAGGGATAAACGCACACGTAGAGGTTGCTGCAGCACTCAGTAGCTAGCACAGCAGAGACCATGGCGGTGCAGGCCAACCAGGAATTGGATGTAAGATTTGGGTAAGAAAAGAGAATATGGATTTTTACAGATAAAATGAATGAGTGAGCGGAGAACTACAATCACGTGATTCAATTGGGGCTTCACTGACCTCAACTTATTTATGGATGATTATCCAGTTTTAGGAATTTCAAACGATGTCTCTGTCGCCAAGGTGAAACAAAAGCATCGGAGCTCTGGTACTGACAATTATTAGTTTTGCATCAGAACAGGGACCGTTCTGTATCGATAGAATCTGTACTTCACTCAGGTTTACTGTCGCTCCTCTATTGGCTGATGAGGAGAGGGGCGGGACACGCTTGTCATTGGTCCTGACCTTAATGGGATTTTTCCGTTTTTTATTCCATTTCAATTGTTCTATGTATTACATAGTGCACGTCTCCACCACAGCTGTTGAAAGATAAAGGATATGGTCAAATTTGGTCGAGAAAGTTTGGACAGCTAGAGATAGCTTCTAACAGTTTTGGATCCCAGAATAAAATGAAGCGGCTTAAGAGATAATATGAAAAGACCTCAGAAAGTAATTAGAAAAGAAACCAGTGGGCTAGAGGCGATTATCACCATTTGTTCCAGAAATAAAAAGTAGGGGAATTCTTTAAAAAAACACGTATTCACGAGAGCTCACAGTGAGTCTGCGAGAAATTATATGAGTTTCTTCGAAGCCGCCAGTATGAGTTGTCAAGCACTCCCCTCACGCTGCCGAGCGCTGTAAACCCGGGCTTTGAATGTAGCGATTTCTCCGACGCAAAATGATCAACACAGACAATCATGTATCTCATTAACAGAGAGTACGTATACAACGCATATACGCGAACACAACGTCACTTATTTGTACCGTGCGTAGCACGCTTGAATTACATGTAAAGGTAGAATTAGCGTGAACATGTGAATGAATAAACTTGTTTCTAACGGTCTATTCTACGCAAAAACGTCCTAGCACAGTTATAGTAGCATTGATGGAATTCGATGTTGTAACGTCAAAGACACTACCCCACTACCAAGACCAAGATATCTCTAAGCTGAACCCATTACAACACGTCATTTTTTAGCTAGAACAAGCTTAAACACAAGAAAGCGCTCTGGTGCATCTAAAATAACCTGTCACGCATCATTCGCCTTCGCCTACTGCTATTGCGACAAGCTCTTCACTTACCCCAGGACCAGGTGCCAAATGTCGCCTAAAAGCTGAAGGCGTAGCGATTGTGAGAAAAAGGCTAACAGAAAGGTTTTGAGTCAGCAGTGTGAGCAAGTGGTGGTCCTGTCGAGTTCCACTGCATCACCTACTATCGTCTATTTCAGCCAAAGCAAACACGAAAACAAGAAGCATAGCCAAATTGCTAGATTGTCTAGTGCTCAATTACAGTCGTCGAGATCTTCTATTTTCCAGGGATAGAAATTACTCAGCAAATGTAACAGGGAGGCACGGTTGGTGAGCTGTCGTCAGCCAGTCGGCTATGTTGTTGCCATCAATTCAAGAAAAAAAAACAAGAAATTCCTTATTCTTATTTCCAGAGAATAGATGAACAATAGACAGTTAGCCGAGCAGGAGTGGAACACTACTGCTATTGTGGAGGAATTGAATGAAGTAGCAATTCCGCCACTATGGAGACAAGCGCCGAATAAGAAAACTACTGAAAATATCAGTTTTAATACCAGGCAATAAAAATGAATTTCAAAAAATAACAGTAATGGCAAAGCAACAAAAATTAACTAGTATAAAGTTTCCGTTCGTTTTGAAGAGTGATCCATAGCTCACCTAATGATACATTAGTTGTTCACTTTCATTATCTTCCGACTTCTAGAAAAATTAGAAGATGGCAGACAAAAATCGTGGAATCTTCTGCATGTTATACAATCTTGAACAAAGGAAGTCAAAAGTAGGATTGCACCACACTTCACGTAATGCCTTCAGAGTACATAAGTTTGTTTTGCCACATGGCCACATCTGTGCAAAATCCGATCTCTTGAAAACACCCTTGAAGGTGAATAAGTAAACCAGAATTGAGGATGTCAACTGATCCCTCGTCCACAGCCATTTCCAGATTTGGATATGGATGTCATTCAAACTACCGCCACAGGACAATGCTTAACACCACCAGAATGTTGCCAGCTTCCGTCGACCAACCACTCTTTAGAGGAGGAGAATTTCAAAAACTTCGACACAACCAAAATTTGGATGGGTCGCTATTCTGACTCACAGCAAACCGAACTCTCTAAGCAGAGCACTGGTTGTTTGTGTTGGAGAAGGCGAAGGATCACTAATAAGAAAAAACAGTACTTTTTGGCGCTAGTCTCTATCCATAAAGTGCGGGAATCGATAAAATCGATCAATCAATCGATGATTTTCACGCAAAATGAATGTCATACTTTTGTTCAGTGTAGTGGAGAATCCCGTCGTCACAGACGCCTAGACAGAAGATGTGAAAAAAATCAATAAAATCGATGTAATCGATGAACCAGTCGATAATTCGGGGTTTCGTTTCTGCATATAACACGGTTACGATTCACAAGCAACCGAGCGAAGCCAGGTTAGCAGACCAACATTCATGTTGTGCGTCCTTTAACGTACTGTATAGGATAGTTGATTACGCTAACCATCGTTGGATAATCTGGTTAACGTTTTATATGTACATCGAAACTGAGATGGCTATCCCTTGTCTACATGAATGCTCCGAATAACATACACCTGTTCAGCTGCAGAATATTCGTCGCTTCTGCTACCCGAAAATAACAATTTTTAGGCGTTGTTTTCTTAACTGAGGCTTCGCTCCGGTTACCTCTTCTTCACCTTGGTGAGCGAAATCTGCCAGACCTCCATCAAAAGTGAAGGGTGGGGGGGGGGGGGGGGAGGCTCCGCCTATGGCAGTTATGAGTGCAACGCAAATAAAACATAGCTTGAACTATTCCTGACCACAAGATTATCGAAACGGTATCATGACATTATAAAGAGGAACTTTAGATGTTCAGAAAGTGCCATCCATTCCCCCCTCAACTTCTTTTTCTTTTTCCTTCCACATCAAACACAAAAAAAACCAGCAGGATGTGAAAAGCGTGCTAACAGTCCAAAACGTCCTCAGCTGGCCACATTTCCAGAAATTGGCCGTTTAACACTGCCACAATTACCTCGCATACGATCCAAAATATGGATGGAATGACGAATTTCGGTTGGTTTATTAGAAATTTGTTTATTGCGAAGAGGCCGGTCTCAGCGAAAATGAACAAGGGATTCCATGCATTTCACACTTGGAGCCACAGCTCACGACAGAGAAAGTTGTGGTTGATATGCCGTGACCAAGGAGAAAAGATCTTTGCGGACAGAAGCTGTTGAGCAAAACATTTCCTTCTCCTAGATTTCGAACATGTGACGAGGATTTTGAAGAAAGGGAAAGCTTCTGAAAATGCTTCTGCAATTCACCGTTAGCCATGAATTCCTTTTAACTTTCCCCTTGATGTATATCGAGTGCCCCCCCCCCCCATCCTCGATCAATAGAGTTACACCTTCAGCAACCCAACTTCTTCCTGAATTCTTCCAATCAAGTTCCACATGTCATGTAGAACAATCGAGGAACAGTCTATCAGAAGGGAAAGCGTCGGGGATGTAACGCGATCACAACGATGACCACTGCTGCTCGTTATCCATCGGCTCGTAATCGATGCACAGCCACAGAAATAAACCACTCCGCCGACTGATGTTCGCCACGAAAAATGTCAGCTTGTGAATGTGTACGTTGCGTAAGTCACAGCATACACAGCATAATTCACGCGATATTACGCCATCCTCGCTTTGACGTTCCTCCGCGTTGTTTACGTACTTTCGAACGTTCTTTGCATCACAGATAAAAGTAAGCGAGCATTATGTATGTAATATGAAATGCCTCTTGTGAAAATAAAATGCACTTGGAACCGTGGAGTGAACATCTGGAACACATATCATATATATAGGGTCATATAGATCAAGAAAGCGTTCAGAGCTTAGGTAAGCCCGACACGAGTGGATCTAGCATCGAACTACCTCCTTTGCTTCAAAATTTGTATACCTGTAGTCGAATTTATAAATTTCGACGTATCGTAGTATGACCTCTTGAGAGAAGCACGCAATATACATTGGACCGAATAAAAACCGAATAATTTTGTAACTTCAATTAGCATTCAAGGAAACAACATAGACATCAAGATATTTGAGAAGATAAAGCTCTGAAGGTTTTCTTCACTCCCATACAACACTACCTTGGTCTCTGATGTTGGAACATTCGCATTTTCCATTTATTCGAAGTATTCGGTATTCGAAAGCGGAAATATTCGATTTCGAATAGAGGGGAAAATTCGAATTTTCTAGCATTAGAGACAATGTGGTGTTGTATGGGAAAGAAGAAGAGCTTTAGGGCTTTCTCAAGCGTGCCATGCACCTGTTCAGCTACACATATAAAGAAGAACCAAAACAAGACGGAAATCCAAGTTAGCGCAACACTAGAAGTCTTACGAACAAATGTGCTTTCGGAAAGCTCAAACATTCAACTGGATAATATTGGCCCATGGGACGATTCCCGAAAATTGCCTTTTCTGGTAAAATTTCCTTGGCCACTGACCCATTTCGATTCTGGAAAAAATATATTGCAAGGAACTCCGACCGTTCCTTTTACAAGAGACTCGTGAAATATTCGCTGCCAGAGGCAGACTGGAGAAACGCCTGGGTCAACTATATACCTTCTGAGAAGATATTTTCTCGTATATCTATCTATCTGCATGACCTCGCGAAATGGAAAACTAACCTTCAGCAATTATGCGAAGCTTTATTTACGCACTTCCGAGATCTGAATACACTCAGACATATACAGTAAGTAGTTATTATAATAGTTAGTTTTTGTAGTTTCCTTGGTGCAGAACTTAAGAAGCTTGGATTCAAGATGAGAAACACTTTTAAGAAAGAAAAAAAAAAACAGGAAGCATGGAATAAGCGATGACCACTAGAGTGTGCACCTAGAAGTTGAGTTATCCGATAACGTCAAATGTAAGGCAACTATTACAAGGATCTGAGCCCAAAAGCAATAAGTTGATTGTTGTCGGAACGTCTTTCATCTCGCACGACCTATCAGATGGTCCCAAACGGAAAACAAGGCCACAAATTTGCCGCAGCAGAGACCAATTGACCACCAACGTCGTTTTACACCAGCTCATCCTTGATGCTGGGATTTTGTGAGGTCTTTACCTGCCAGCTGCACCAAGCTAATTAATCCATAGAATTAAGCGACAATTCAGGATTGATCCATGTGCTGAACTACGTGACGCTGTTAAGGTATTCCATTCAGACATCTGTAATCACTACGGGGGACTGAAAAATGATTGGTCATCAGGAAAGGACAGATGTACGGAGCGTAAGTTACAGAACGGAGTGAAGCAAATTCCATGTGAGTATATGTAAGGCTTCAGCAAGAATGGTTTCGACTGAGAACACCGTCACGAATCTGGAAGACGTGTACCACGAGAGCGAATTGACGTGGGAAGGCGAGCGAACAGACGACTCGACAATGGGAACATCCAGACAAAAAAAAAGCATCTTTGGAAAATAGCTCTTAACGAGGCAACATATGTAGATGTGTGGAAATCTTTAGTTGATATTATGTTTTTACACAACGAACAATAAAAAGTTTCATCATATGAAGGGATCTGATAAACTCATTTTTAAAATAGGCCACGCATTCTTCTTCCATTCATAATCTCCGACGTTTTGAATGCATTGTTCGCTCAAAATGCTGGACCTACCTATGTATGTATAAGCCATCGCTTGCCCTCCCAGATTTATCTGGAACTGATTTATCGAATTTACGAGACTCCACCCATCCAAGTTGAATCAAAACACTTCTCATCACTCATAACACTTATTATTAATGGGCATTTTATGTGTATGTCTGTGCAAGATAACCAACCATTATTGACAAAAAAGTAACTATGTCACGATGACCAGCCTATCCGATTATGTACGAGAAGTGTGTAAAGTCTCCTTTTTATCGCAACTAACATGTGTGTTGGCTCACTTTTATTCATCTTTACTTGCTTGCAGGAGCTACAGTTGTTTACTTCACAAGGAAAATGAGTGAGATTGATCTGTGATTATCGAATCATATTGAGGGGTAGGATGTGGGCAGGTGTGTTTCAAAGAAAAGCAGAGGAGGCAGATGGACAGGAAGTATTGTGGATGAGGGGTGCGTGGGCGTGGAAAGGGCCAGAAATGGATCTACAGTTGTGAGACGATGCGTACGCAGTAATCATTAGAAAAGAAATCCTCCGATGGTCCCACAGTGGTGTAATAGCTGCATCTGAGCTGGTACATGATGAAGGTGCTGAGAAACTGGTCCAATGAAATGCGAAAGGTGTACTGGAACTTGGCAAAGTGGACGTCAATCGACCGTCACCGATGGGTGGAGGTGCGCCAGCCTCACATGATAGGGAACATGATGGAGAACAAACGGGAGAACAGCACTGGGAAAGTCCGAAAACAGTTGGTGAACTGATCGACGATAGTGCAAAAAATGTCGTCGGTCGGAATCACAGCTCTTGAATGGGCAGTTTGGAGCGGATATGAGCAAAAAGGCACTACTGGGCTAGGATTCATGAACATATAACTAGGCAAAACTATGCTAGCTTCCTTAGCTTCTTGTAGTCTATACGAAAACCAATCCCGCTCACGATCGTTGGTTTGCGTGGTTCTCATAGTGAGGAAAATGTCATCCAATGGCAAAACGATTACCGAAAGAAGCCGGTACGTTGGCCAATAAAAGAGTTCATTATCAACCTCGTGATCGGCCTACAAAACATAATCAAGATGGTATTTTATCAGTTTATATCAAGATAGAGTTCTGACGCTTGCTTACAAAGGAAAGACACACAACCGCAGAAAATCCATGCCTATAAATCAGCAATTCCGCTCTAGAATCTTAAAACACTAAAAAAACCAAAACAACAGATACTGCACTTTTCCACCAAGCTATTATGGGTGAATTGGAAAAGAAATGAAGAAATGTAAAGCTGTGTAGCAAAGAATTAACTGATTGTACGTGCAACAAGTGCATCTCACCGGCTAATATGGTTCCTACAGGAAGAGTTGAAATTGTTCCGTACATAACTAGTGCTGAACAGAAAAGCCGGGAATAAAAAAAAGCACTGGAAGGAATATTCAGTGGATTACTTAAAAGCACGTAGATCTCTTCCAACCCCTTCGGTAATCTAAACAAGCTTCCAGAATTTTTGCAAATATTGATCGAAGTGGTCGGAACAATACTACGAAAGTCTACCCGAACCATAGTCAGATACATCCAGAAATCCCCGCTCTGATGACACCAACTCAATGCGTCTAGTGAAATGACTACGAGAGTGGCTATTCAGACGGGCAATTGACATGTTATTGGACGACTCATCACCGAACATCATGCATCTGAAGCGCCAACCCTGACGAAGCGTCATACACATATATGAGGGCTGAGGGAACTATTGCAGCATCGCTCGGATGAGTTCGATGAAAAGGGCACTTCTATAGAGTCCCACCAGCTGAGCATTAGCTGAGTTTCGTGGATAATGTGATGGAATCAAAGTGCAGAAAAGTTTGATGATGTGAGTGAGCTTCATAATCCTGTTGTTTAGTTTCCAACAATATTTCAAAAAAAAAGAAAGCGTACAACACAAGCCTGTCACATGAACCACCCTTTGAGTCAAAACAATGCTGGAACTCCAATTCCAGAAGATGCTAAGCGAGAAACCGGCCTAGATGATTCGGTAACATGATAAAGACATAGAAATTAACGAAAGAAAACATAAAAACTGTTGTTTCCTAGGCCTCCAGGTTTCTTTCGTATGCTATAATCGCAGAACAGTGAAAGCGATGTGGTTTGGCTTAATCAAATAAGCAACTACATAAATGCTAACCTTCACATGAAAAGCGACAAAACGGAAGTGAATGATAGGTATAAAACAGATCAGGTTTATCAACAACCAACATGAGCAAATACAGACTTTTTTGTGCGGTGAACATGTAAAAAACTTGAGCATTTCTGGAGAACGATGGGGATGCAACACAGCATAATAATGCCGTAAAGTTGCAAAACAGTCATTGGCAACACCCATAAAGACAGACCAGTATACCAAAAGATACCAAGAATTGGTTCTAAAGCATTAAACATGCTCGAGACTGATGCCGAGTTATTAACGACCAAAGTAAGCCATAACCAACGCCGCCAAATCCCCAAACCAAGAAAAAAATTGAAAAAGGGCGAGACAAAAAACACGAAAAAAAAGAATGCTGATGGAACCTTCACTGATTTTAAAATGGAGACATCTCAAATTTCAGAGTAGTTCAGCATCACCAAGTTGGTCAGAGCAGTTGCTTCAATAGTGTAATTTTCGTCCTTCCTCCTGCAAAGTCAATTTTTGAGGCTTTCAAGTCTACGTTGCATAGAGGGAAAAGTGAGATTTTGTAGTCACTGCATGGATTAAGTCATTGGAAATTAATATATCGAGGTGTTGAATCTGGAAAAGAACATGAAAAGTCTGTGACAGGATCCTGAGAAGACTTAATGCGCGAAGAAATAGAAATGCACTCAAAGATGACGCCGAGCAAAGTGTAGATGGGGATTCTAACAAATTTATCATATCAGCAACAATTCAAAAGTTTTGCAAATACGAACACCATTTTCAACAAAACCCACAAATGTTGCTATTAAGAGCCACTTGACCCACAATACGTAGTACGTTGAAAATATACATGAAAAGGTAGCTGCAACAATTTTGCATCTAAGATAATAACCCAGTTATGCTGTAGTGGTATTCTTCTAAAAAACTTTGTGTACGATGATCCGCATATGAAAATTTCAAAGAAAAGCACACATGAGAAGATGAGGCAGGAAAGGAAAACCTGAGTAAGAGAAAAACGACACACGGATCACAACAAGTCATGATTTCAGATAATATTTTCTACCTGGCTTGCAACTAATTACTCAGGCCTCACTTCATGTAGGACATTTATTTAACGCGCAGAAAGAAAAGGAGCGGCTGTTTCGAGGCAAGGTTTGCCTTTATGCAAGAGATGTTCGCGTGTTTTTTCCTATCTCCTTATCTCAAAATCCACCTCAGCATCCTGCAGAGGGATTCCACAAGTAGCTTGTGATGGCTTTCTGCTAAAAGTCTTTCAGATATTGGTGCTAGAAGAAAACATTGCTACTGAAATCCCGTCACTAGAAATACAACCATTTCAGATGATTCTATTCCTCTCTCTATATTCATCATAAAATAAGCATTAAATCTGTCATTCACGATACCACACAAAACTGATCTGATCAGACATCGTTTCTAACGGAATTTCTGATGAGCACATTTTTCCCATGAACGCGGCATAGGAAGTTGTTACCATTAGGTCCGAGGTGAAGGGATTCCAACTTGTGTGTGGCCTCCAAAACTTCGGACGTTTTCATGTTTCTTTTGGCTCTTGACTTGTGGCTTCAGGAAATTACAGTGAAAGCCGAAGATATTCGAAATTTTGGAGAATCAACAACTCAATTTTGTCAAATTCTTCGAGTTACCACCGAATTTTTGCAGTGAATCAATCTCCAAATCAAATGTGATAAAGAAAGTATTATGTTCGAGCTCAATTCATGGCAAAGACAGCTGTTTGCATGGTTTCCTGCATTGTCCATGAACTCAAGGAATTGAACAACTTCGCATTTTCACAGTACAATTCAAGTGCTCATTAATCAATTCCACTTGCTCCGAATTCGCTACCTTACAATTAGTTAATTCAAAGTTCACGGGATTCACACTTTTAATTTACTACCAAATTCTTAAATTTCACTCCTACTTATCCTTTCCCTAGCACTCCTTGCCACGCCTCCTGCCTGGCCTTTCATATACTTGGCTACAAGTGATGAAGATTAGCCATAACGTAGCTGTTTTATACATTGCAATTAGAAAATTAGCACATGAAAGGGAACGCCGACAAAATTTTGGAAATTAGATCGCAAGCGATCAAAGAAGTAAGGAAAACCAACAATCGTAGGTGTCACCTGGCGCATGGCGACATCGAAAGTTCACGGTGTCTGGTTTCAGACCACAGCACACCCAATCCAGAAAAGTTAGATCAGATTATACTTAGCACCAGTGGTTCCCAGGTCCCGCTAGACAGTATTCAGCACAGGGAAGTTTCTCAGAACTGTCAGGATCACAAAGAATCGGTGTTTTGTGTACGTCACAGATTTACGATAACCTTTTTATTTCTCTGTATTTGGACAAGGGCTTCGCCAAGCTCAGTGAGGACAGTTCACACTAGCACTTTTACAAAAGATTGAAATACAGTGCATACACACTATTGGATCGAGTCTCGGTAACAATCGGTTTGCACGCTTTATACATCCTGCGCAATATACATGTTGGTTAGAAAACAAAATTGGTTAACCATACCATGCCACCTCAGCACTAACTTTACGAGTCTGATGTCACACCAATCTTCTCCGCAAGGTGGTAAAAGAAATTTAAAAAAAAAGCCTCATTAAAAGAGGGAATATCCCGAGAAAGGTGTATCCATAAATGCAAACAAACTTGCATGCTGGGGACTCATCAGTGACAGGCCATTATATACCTTCCTGACCATAAATTACCTCGGACAGAACTAGGTCAAACATCAAGCAAATTTTGTCATGGCTTCCCTCCATCTGGAGTGAGTGAATTTGTGACTTCATCAGCCGGAAATTCAGTGAATAAAATTGGAAATGGAAGCAACTATTTACAAATAAATAGAAGAATGTGACAGTAAAAACATAAAATATCTGTTCAAATTATAGCAGTTCTGGAGCATGCCGATAGTTCATTTTAATACGAATAGACTTTTCTTATTCGCCTATTCAGAGACCCTATAGGAATTTTCTTTGGCAACGATTCTAGTCCGAGTTCCTCGGTTAGGAAATTCAATCTGGTGTCAAGATTTGGAAGATTATACAAGCTGTCAAGTACAGAAAAGAGAGGAGGAAGACACAGAACTTGACAAAAAAAAGTTTTCCGAAAAAAGGCCTGCTAACAAAAATTCATGAGTAATCTGAGGAAGAACATTTGATGAAATCCGGGAAGAAACATATCTAGTATTTGAAACATTTTTGGCGTCCGAATAGCATGGAATACTCAAGCCGAGGTCGTAGAATTAGCTTATCCCTTCACACAATCCATAGCTATGGTTTTTTCTAAGATCCTTATATATTGATATGCTCGATGAATAAGATAGAACAACTTTTTCAATGAAATGAACGGAGCAGAAGTACTGCGCGATCATTGACTGAATTGACATCTTGTAAACTTTAAACAACTTGTTCGATGTCTCGCCTACCACTCAAGAATAATAGCATCTTACCGGCACCGCCTCAGCAATGAGCATCAATCAATACACCATAAAAACACTAGTTTAACGTTCGGAAAACAAGTGAGAAAAAGTAGGGGAACAGCGTAACAGGTATGAGACATAGAGATTCATGGAAAGCTTGGATGAAAAACGAGCATGAAAGAGGAAAGTTACAGAATCATCAATTTCGTGGGTCTCAAGCCGTGAGGTTCAAGGAGAAAAAACAGGGTCCTGTTAAGAAGAAAGGGTTCGAGAGTGAAGTTACTAGGGCGGCAGAGAGGAACAAGCCGAGTAATTCACTGAGAACCGAAACAGGAACTGGTGGTAAGGGGAAGTTCGCAGTGGTTGAACAACTACGCTTTGTCGCGACGTGAATGCTCATCACGTCCTGAGCCACCGCCGGCTGATACCAGCTCCTCCCACGCGTGCCGCATACACGAACACGTAATCATGCCGTCGCTGCACAGTGCTCGCTAATCATCCTGAGGCTTATCGATCGAGCAGATCAGTCGTGTTTCAATAGCATCGAGTGCGTCGATGAATAATTGATATGGAGTGTATGGAGCTGCCGCAGACAACTGTCGACTATTAAGATGTGGCAGCGCGTCAGTCGCCAGCGGTCAAACCCGCCACACAATCGCCGCCCGTCGCCATCGGCGATTCCTGACGCCGTAATGGGTGCTATTGTCAGGATTCTAACGAAATTTTCCGGATGGGAAAGCGTTAGGCATAATCGGAACCTCTCCAGAATCAGGACGACCACATTTCGGAGAAGCTTGAGCATTTGCCAGCGACCACTGGTCGATTTTTGAGGAACGGCAATCAGCCACTACGTTCCTACTAAAATTTTGTCACAAACCAAAAATTCATCGTACCCGTATCCCTCCTATTGATAGCCAGCCACCAAGCGCTATACATGTGGATTCTTGACACGGCTGCATTCCAGATCATGATATTAAAACAAGTTCGCGCTCTGCCTAATATTAAGGAAAAACTCAATTATGTTACAACGCTCCCAATTAGCTATAGCTCAATCAGTAGCCACCACATGCATCTCCTAGCTCGACCTCGTTTTTTTGAAACTGAAATCAAAAAATCAGGGACAAAAAAACAATAATCCAAGAAAAAAGTGGAGCAATTTGCTGCAAATGGCGGCAAACCCAGCGAGAATTACAACCGCTAAGCCAGTGTGAACCAAAATGAAAACAAAAATTACAAATTGTTGTTACAAACACATACTTGCACACTTGAGACAAAACAGTAGAAGAGTTCTTCAGACGACTACACATTCCACAATGTAGCTACTATACTTAGGGCCGAATAAAAATCGAATAACGCAGTTAATTTGATTGTAAATCCAGAACCGGATCCAAAACAATCTAAAGTTGAAAATAAAGAAAGCTTTAAACCCTTTGTTAGCTCCCCCAAGGGTAATACATACTTCCCTCTCCTTTTGGGAAAAGCGAAGTTTTAAGCATGATATGGTAGCACGAAAACAAAACCGATGACTATAGCTTCAAAGTTATTAGATACCCGAATTGTAAGTCAAACATCCTACGTTTCGTAATAACAAACACATTTGTAGCAGAAGTGATTAAAAAAGATAGGACGTGTTCTAGGATTGAAGACTTTAAAAGCAGGGTGGTAGAGTTGTGTGAAGTTAGCATACAGAGAAGTGGCGCACTTTTTTGAATAACTAGGTCATTGGCACGGGACGTATAAAAGGTCAGAGCAACACAACTCACTTTCTTCATCTGCTACTACACCTTGTACCTCTTTTATTCTCACTCTCATCTCATTAGTATAGCATTAAGCACTTTTCAAGCTTCCTTGGGAACTACTGATGAAAGGGTCCATGACCCGGGAGCTCCGAGGAAAGCTACACTTCCGGTCTAGTTCAAGCCCCGAAACCGGTAGTGTAAAAACATTAGGATGTTTGACTGCTGTGTTCTTGACACCATTCTCTATTGCATTCATTCCTAGATCTCGAGTTGAATCAGGACCTCACCAACTTTTCTTACGTAGGATGTTACAACTCTCTGTCTATGAATGCATGCTTGCTACCGGGTGAATGATTAACAATTTATTGTAATCAGTTTTGTCAAATTTTGAATTTGTAACCACCTGTTCAAAACAGATTAAGCAAAAATGGCCAGTTTTACTTGTAGAGCTGAAATTAGGTTGAAAACAACCTTTATTCAAATGAGTCGAATAAACGGTGAATACTAAAACAACTCGAAGAAACCTATACTTCTAAAATACCAACAGATTGAGAAGATCAAAAAGTCAGGTTTGTGGACTTGATCCCTCCAAAATTGAATCGAGTCCAACACATAGTTGACGCAGGAATTAAGCCACGTTTTGTCAAAGTTTCTGTCACGGTTTTTTATTATTATTATTTTTATATCTCACTTGGAATTCTGCAAAGTGCTGAGCCGAGCACATGCCAGCTTGTTTGTCTATATGTGCAAATTAACCCCTCTCTTTTGTTTTTGTCTGATTTTTCATATGCATCTACATGTTCCTGAAAATTTACGCAAAAGTAAACATTGCCGGATTATTCTTGACAAAGACGTATGCTCGCGAAAATAGATGAAGGAGAGATTTGATGAGGAATAATGATCGACATCGCGCACAATGGCAGTTGTGAATGTTTTGATTACGCGTTGTAACGTGCACGTTGTGGACGAATTCACGCGCACTACGTCACAATTTCAGTCCCTCGAAGGCTTTAAATCCACAATGGATCCATAGTATCTCCAAAGAATCTTTATGTTAGTCGCATCTGTAGCTAAAATTCTATACATAGCTGTAGGTTATGGTACTGAGTTACGAGACAAGGTTTGTCAGATATTCGTTAGAGTGAATGTTTTTTTTTTTTGCCTGAAGGTATATCTCTATACAGTTCCAGACTCTCTATCTCATCACTATTCTTCAAGTCTTCTCTGCTAATCATCCACT
This sequence comes from Ancylostoma caninum, assembly GCA_037903475.1. Taxonomy (NCBI): domain Eukaryota; kingdom Metazoa; phylum Nematoda; class Chromadorea; order Rhabditida; family Ancylostomatidae; genus Ancylostoma; species Ancylostoma caninum. Next base: position 853,690 of record JBAJFG010000359.1, read on the forward strand.
CTATCTGTATCACATTGGCCTCTGAGTGGCTTCAGCGATTGTCAGCACTCAACCCACGAACGCGCCAGACCTGCCCACTCAGTTCTGTTCGCTTCTTATTTCTGAAGAACACCCATCGCACATCTGAATAAAACTTGACTTGATATTTGACCATCTGCCTTTGGCCTATTACTTCCACACTCGTTAATTCCAATTCCTCAATTTTCATGCAAATTTCATAGGGCACCCGAAATATTGACTTTTCACTGCATCATCTTCGTATGACCAGGACTCTAATGAGCTCCATGCCACTATCCTTAACTAGCGCGACTTTCTTCTCTTCAAAACTCTGGTTCTGCTACTTCGCTAATCGCGAAAAGAATTCACTTGCATATCCATCCACTCCCCCACGCATTGAGCGCCGTAAAATAGCACACACTGGCCGTAGCCACACGAATGGTCTCCACGGAGATTTCTCCGGTCGTTCTTCCCCAGTTCAAACGCAGTTTTAATGCTTGATGTTTCATTGGAAATTGTTGTTATTTCTCGTACATGGGCAGCATAGACCTATGTTCTCTTTCAGATTTCTTCTCACCACTGCTTCAACCCATGGACGATGAGAATGAGAAGATCTCTCCCAAGCTTCACACGCAATCTCCGCAATCTCAGTCGAAGAGGCCGCTCTATGATCTCCTGTATACATCCGAGGTTTGGTGTTTGAATGTCTGTGATTGAGGAAATGTTGTCTGGATGTGGTTTTATTACTATCCTGCCTTAAGTTAATGTAATAGGACACTCCTTCATCCAAATTATTCTCATCTTTTCAGGTGTCAAGCTGTTTGTCCTACCTAATATTTGTTTTACTTGGTGCTATAACGTGTCATGTTCTGCTTGGACCACTGCCTCATCATCTGCATACATCGCCCGAGAAGCCTGATTCCATCCTTGGCCGTGAGAACTACGTCTTGTCAGTCTATTCATTAGGTATTATCATAGCCGTTGGCGTTGTGACAGGATATCTGGCACAACTAGGTCGTCTTCCTAGCCTTTTAGGTATGCTGCTTTATTTCCACGTAACGTTCGCCCATATTCAATGTTTTCTTTTTTAGGGATGCTGCTCACCGGTATAGTCCTTAGAAATGTCACAGGGTCAATTGTAAACGTATCCGTTATTAAAGAATGGAGTGTAGTCTTGCGACGAACTGCATTTGTAGTTATTCTTCTCCGCGGCGGGCTATCCTTAGATGCAAACGCTGTTCGAAGGCTTAAGGTATTAGTCTGTCATACGTATTGTAATTCTTTATGGCTGGACGAAGTGGTAACACGCATAATTCACTCGGTGTCCAGTCAGTGGACAGTTTCAGCGGTCTCATCCCTTCAAAAAGCGCCAAAATCCATATTATTTGGTGGTGTTGAGTAGAACTGAGCAAAAATATCTTACAACACTTGTTAGTAGTCAACTGTTAGCAACAAATCATATTAATATGAACCAACAGCCCTACGCCGTTACAGCTTCTTGTTTCTGAAGGCATGATGGATTTGAGTAGAGCAAATCATCAATGTAACTCGGATAATGTTGTCCGAAGATAACCACAAATACGGCGTAGCGTCGCTTTCTAATGTTGCACTTGTCAAGATCTCCCATCTTCATAATCTTTATTTCTGAAATATCATTTTCGTCTCGGTGACGTCCCACATTATAGTTAGCAGTGGTTACAAATTGGATACAGGTGAAAATGGAGTGGGGAGGGGGGCACACCTGTGAAGCCTAACCCTAAGCCTTAGGCTTAGGCTTAAACCCATGCTTAAGCATAGGAATACGCTTAGGCTTAGGCTAATGCTTTTGCTTAGGCTTAAGAGGTGAAACCTATGACCTTTCATAGGGTGTTATGACACCTGTGCGCTGTGCGTGTTTTTAGTTTGTCAACCCCAAATGGAAGTTACTGAATTGTGCAGCTCTTTTTTTCCCAAAAAGTAACAGAGAGATAATCCACATTTTTCCTATTAATGCTTTATCCAGGGAGCTTGTCTTCGCTTATCTATAATTCCATGCACGGTTGAAACGTTCGTTGTTGCTATTGCAGCAAAAATTATCTTTGGCATGGACATAATCTTTGGAATAGCTCTAGGGTGAGTGTGCTTGTCACCTTTTTTGTTTACCGCAGGACAGTCGCCAACAAGACATTCATTCTGTTCATACAATTTTAGTGCTGTTTTGGCTGCTGTTTCGCCTGCTGTTGTGATCCCAGCTCTGCTCGATGCCACAAAAAACGGTAATTTCTCATTTCCTCTGAATGCTTACATTCCGTTCCTCGGGTAATACTGGTTGTCTTCAAGGTTACGGTGTTCGAGCAGGAGTACCTTCACTAGTGATTGCTGCAGCGAGCCTAGACGATGTTTATGCGATAACCATTTTCAGTCTGGCGATATCCCTTGTTTTTCCATCAGGTATGCTGGATTACCTATAGATTACTAGTTCGTATACCACACAAACGTGATTGCACCTAAACCTGTTTGCAATGCTGTAACACTTTTTTTTCTAACCGACATCAAGTGTTTAGGCGATCGATAAGCTCACTTTTCATCCCATTCTCTGTTCCAGGCAACTCTGTGCTCTTGACGATTTTGGGAGCTCCTGCTGAAGTCTTCGCGGGAGCCTTCTTTGGTGCCGTCATGGGTGCGATATTTGAGCTAACTGTCCCATTTTAATTGTCCTGAACAATTTTGAATTCAATTTTAGGGTTTGTACTTCACGTGGTACCCCGTAAAACTGCGCAGAATGTCCACCTCGTGCGTCTTGCTCTTCTGTTCGCATTTTCGACAGCTTTTCTTTTTGGAACCATCAAGCTTCGAGTCGACGGAGCCGGCGCTATCGGTGTGCTGGTAGCTGCTTTCGTGTCCGGTCACGAATGGAAGAAAGAGGTTTGCGTTTTTCATTTCTTATGGGAAAAAACCCTGAAACTCTTGTGCCTAGGACTATCTAATCTCCAGGGCTTCTAATATTTCTGAATAGATAGGTGGTATCGGAGTAGTCATGATTTCAAAGGTGTGGTTTTTCTATCTTTCTTTGATCTATTGCGGTTGCTGTGCTGTTCATTACAAGCTTAAAATCTGTGCTTTTTCTCTTTCGATTTTTCTACCCAATTCGACCCATTTCCCGCCTGAACTTCTTCAGGGTGAACTTCCGGAGGAAGAATACCTGGCCATCATGTGGCATCATGCCTTCCAGCCACTTCTTTTCGGCCTCATTGGCTTGGAGCTTAGCTTTGACACGGTAAACTTACGGTTACTGTGTAACGATTATGCTCTATCTTGTCAGTGTTTCAGATCAGTATTCGAACCGTGGTTCTCGGAATCGTCGTTTTAGCTGTTGGTCTTGCATTCCGTCTTATTGCTTCATTTCTTGCCGTATTTGCTTCTGGGTTGACCATTCGGGAGCGATTTTTCGTGGCAATAGCGTGGATGCCGAAAGCAACCGTGCAGGTGGGCTAATTCGTAACTTGGGCCCATGTTGCTATGATCGATCCCATAAATCGCCTTTGTTTTATGCACAGCCTACTTAACCGATTATCTGCTTTTTTAAAACTTTTTCAACTGAACGAATCTTTGCAGTTTTGTGGACGTGACTTGATCTTTTCCTAGTTACTATTTTGTATATTACTCATATAGGCTGCACTAGCTCCAGTTGTTTTGGAAACTGCTCAGGCCAGGGCGTCATCACCTCATTACTACATTGAAAACGGAACTTTTATTCTTACTATGGCCATTCTGAGTATACTAATTACTGCACCTCTCGGAGCCTTGGCCATTCGACTCGCTACGCCCGCTCTTTTGAAGAAGGATGGAGCTTGCGCACAAGGTGTTGCGGCAAACGACGTTGAGTTTGAGATGAGTTAAATTTTTGTAGGTTATATATACTAGCGATACTACACGTAGAATCTTTGTTTCTGTCATTAAAGAGCTTTATCGTTGTCTCACTTCGTCTACTTCACAGGGTTTCGATTTTACTAGCTTTATCATCGTTGTTGCTCAATTCTTTTTCTTCTTGTTGTTGTTTCAGTCATGAGTTCTCACGTGTTACTAGTCTACTTACATGTTCTTGCTCTTAATTCGTTCTAGTCAATTTTATGAAAATCTCAATTCTAGTCATTCCTTCGTTTAGGACTACTTATAGTAATCCCCTGATTTTCTTTGATATTATCAGCTCTCTCGAAAACTTTGAGTATAAGGAGATTTTTAATCAGATTTAATCTCTCCGTTAAACTGATGTTCCTGGGCTAGTACGAATGACCGACATTTTCCTGTTGATCGTTTGGTTTTTTTTTTTTGGTTGTGGCTGCAAGTTAACTGTAGTGCGCATTCTTCAACGAATATGTAGTGCTGGTCAGCCACTCTTACAGAATGCAGCCCATCTGTTCTGCCGCGTCGCACCACCTGTGCGGTGCGGCAGAACCGCTGGGCGTTGGCATTGTCACTATCGTTGTTTAGCTTCAGTTTTGTTCGTTTGTTCGCATTGTAATATGTTCACACACGGTTCAGAATGAAAGCAAAAGCACAAGCCAGACATCAGTAGCGGCAACACGAGGGCCCATCTGCTCTGCCGCACCACGTACGTGGTGTGAAGCGACAGAGCATATGGCCGGTATACTGTGATGCAAGAATCATTGACCGGTATCTCATTCGTTACTAGAAATTTGACATTTTAGTCATGTACAGTAAATTCCATATGTGTGTTTGGATTTTCCTGAAAAATCAAGCTCCAATAGGTCAGATTTTTAGCACTATTTAAAATCAAAAACTATGCGCTGTTGAAGTTGTCATCCGTTCCTGTCATATATTTGACTTCCTGTTCTCTCCCTATCATCTTTATCAGAACCGTGATTTTTCTTTTTTTTTGTTCTACTTACTTCTGTCAGTGAATTGTTGCGCAGTAAAGTGTTTTTCAAAATACGTGTTTTATTGCGTGGATGGATTGGACCAATGCCTTCTCGTTTCGTGAGGGATCCTTTGTTTTTGTTGATTGAATGTTTTCTGTTATAGTTTCAACGATGCATAAACTAATTTGCGCTGTGCAAAAGTATAGTTGGGGTAAGCCTGGTAGTTGTAGTACTGTTGCTGCTCTGGTGAAAGAAGGACATCATGCTGCTTACGTGGATGAAGAGAAGCCGTACGCCGAGGTAATTTTTTGGAAGTTTCATTTATCGGTCACGTAGTGGATATAATTCACGTGGGGCATAGCACTCTGCATCGTCATTGCTCTAGTAACGTGGATTTCCACATCGTTCTCGATTAGACTGTGCCACGTTCGCTTCAGCGAAAGACCGCCTTGATCGGTTGGTGTCCAGATCGAATAGATACAGGGTGTTAATGCGTGAAGTGTCGAGGCTGCCTTATATTTTCTTATAGATTCTCCTTATCAGCTTTAAATCCATTAGATGTGATTCAGTTCTGGATGGGAGTTCATCCCAATGGTCCCGCAAAACTGGTTGAAACATCTGAAGACTTGTCAAATCGCATAAAACATCATCCTGAGCTAGTGGCGGATCATGAGAATGGTTAGTTTGCGAGGTAGTTGTATGGTACCACCTCATCTTTTCTTGCCGTGAATTACAAATTTCTGTTATTCTTTAGGTACGCTTCAGTTTCTGTTTAAAGTCTTATCCGTTCAACAGGCGCTGTCTGTGCAGAGTCATCCAACCAAGGTATTCATCTTTTCATTGAAAACGTGAAAGCTGTGGTGAAAAGATTTCGCTGCATTTTGTGAAATACGCGTTTTGCTAGAACAACAGTAAGAAAAATTGCCATAACATGTTGGGGAGTGATTTCCTTCATACAGTGAAGTTAATGGAAAAGTTAATTGATTGGAAGTTCCGCTAGCAAATTCTCTTTGAGATAAATAAAATTGATGGCATAACTTACAATACAATAGGTTTTTCACCTTTCTGATAACTTTCCGTTTTCTTGTTCGTGTGTTTTCAACCCTAACGATTTGTGTTGAAGGAAGAAGCGGCTGTTCTGCATGCTAAAGATCCTGTCCACTATCCGGATCCAAACCATAAACCAGAAATGGCAATTGCGCTTACGGACTTTGAGCTACTTTGTGGATTCCGTCCTGCAAAGGAGATCTACGAAAACCTGAAAGGTAAACTGTGATCTCCTTCTTTGTTCCTCGCTCTCTGGTTCCATCCGGTTCAAGCTTATCTGCATACATGTGGAAATGACTGTAGTGTGACTTCTCCCTTCTTTTAGGAGCTCCTGAAGTTTTGAGCTTAGCAGGTGGTGGTGATGACTTGAAAAGCTTGTTGGATGAGGAACCGGCTGCTAAAGCGACATTGAAGAAAATATTCACGAAAATATGGAGCTCGGCTCCAGAAGAGATTGCCCAAGCTGTGCTGAAATTCGTGGAGCGCATCAAACAAGGTTAATTTTAATTCCTCTGGCCTCGTTTCATTTGTAATCTCTTGGGATGATTCAAGATATTTCTGGCTGCGAAGAATACTTTTCCATTCATTTCGGTTGAATATTTTTTTAGAGCCATCGAGTAAACTGAACGATCTCATCATACGGCTTGATCGAGAGTACCCTGGAGGTTTTTTTTTCGTTTCTTGGGGTTTTCGATTTCCAAAAAAAAATTTATGTTAGAGAATGTGTTAATATCCAGGTGATGTTGGCGTATTTGCTCCGCTTCTGCTGAACTATTTCACTCTGAAGCCAGGGCAGGCAACATTCCTAGGACCTAATCAACCACATGCTTACTTATCCGGAGGTAGATTCATCGTGTAGCTTACTACCCTTCTTAGTCAGGTTAATCACATTGTCATGATTACAACGATTTTAGACTGTATCGAATGCATGGCATGCTCAGACAATACAATTCGAGCTGGCTTGACTCCAAAGTTCAAGGATATTCAGACATTGTGCTCAAATTTGACCTATGCTATGAGCGGACCGCCCTTATTTGCACACACCGACGTCGCTCCTGGTACACAACTTTATGCACCGCCTGTACCAGAGTTTGCAGTACAGGCAGTAAACGTAAGTTAATATGTATAGATATTGCTTAAGGAAGTACATAAATCTCACGCTGGCCTCTACTTTCGCCTTTCTGCCGTATTACTAGTTTGCCTGCGTTTTTTTTCGCGTTGCTGGTGTATTTTTTTTTGGCAAAGTGCTTTTATTCTGGCTGTTACTGCCACATATTTTTGCAGACTCTATTATCAGTTTTTGAGATAGTGAGAATATGGCGAATAATCGAGAGCACCTTCAGACTTCCTAGTATAAGCATTTTACTTCATATTTGTTACCCCTCCACCATTAACGTGCTTTTCTTAAGGTATTAGGTTGTTGCGGAATGATGTCGGATTTTGACAGTTGGTTTGAATTGTCATAACTCGGCAAAACTGGAGCTTTTTCCTTGTTTAAGGTGCCATTTGAATCAACACATTTTCGCCATCTTTCACCCAAATTTTGGTTCCACTGGATTTGGAGTCAAGCTTTTTGGAGTCAGCAAAATCTGCGAAAGCGTTTTAAGCTGAGGTATTTTCACGGCCTACTCTTCCTTTCCGGCCTGCATCCAACCACCTGAATTTGTGATCTTCTATAAGGGAACATTCCGCTGTATATGATATGTAAAGGCGAATTTCGATTTCCGCTTGCATCTTTCTCCAGATCATCTGGAGTGCGAAGTGTTCAGGGATTCCATAGCAGGCGTGGAGCGTTTTGACGACCGTCTTATGAAGATTGTTGTCGTCACTTTGGAAAGGCGCATCCATTTTTTCTCGGCATACGCCCCACAGACCGGATGTTCAGACCGAGCCAAAGACGACTTCTGGGCGCTGAGTGATGAGAAGACCGCTGCAGTACCACCAGAAGATACGGTTATTATTGCAGGGGACTTGAATGGGCACGTGGGATCGACGAAGGACGGCTACAGATGCCACGGCGGCTTCGGATACGGGGTGCGTAACGAGGATGGCGAGCGCATTCTCGATTACGCCGAGTCTCATAACCTTGTTATAACGAACACGAGATTTCGGAAGCGACCATCCCACCTCGTCTCTTTCTACAGCGGCAGCAACACGACACAGATCGACTACGTGCTTGTGAGGTATCAAGACCAGAAGCTCGTCACGGATGCAAAAGTCGTACCGTATGAGACGGTCGCGTCGCAACACCGGCCGCTAATTTGCACAATGAAGATCACGCCGCCAAACAAGAAGCGCGTCGAACGATGTGGGCCGGCTCGAATCAAGTGGTGGAGATTAAGAGAGAAAGAAATAGCAGTCATCTCTCACATTCAGTTGCCACCCATCACGAACGTCGACGAAACATGGCAAAAAGTAACTGATGCTGTCCTCGCAACTGCTCGCTCCGAACTCGGCACGACCAGACCTGATCGAAGGAAGATTGACAGGAAGACCTGGCTTTGGACAGAGGAAGTGAGGGCGAAAGTTCGCGAAAAGAAGCGGCTCTACCACTCCTTCCTTGACAATAAAACGACAGACAACTGGAGGAGTTACCGCGAAGCGAAAAGGGCTGCTAAGAAGGCTGTAGCCGCAGCGAAGGCGGCTCATTACGATGAAGTCTGTAAGAAGTTAGACTCGAGGGACGGTGAGCGCTTCATCTACCGACTCGCGAAATCGCGTCAGCGCCAAGCAGACGACGTCGAGAAGTTTCACGGCGTCAACGACGAGCAAGGCCACCTCCTGATGGATCACAAGAAGGTGATGCAACGATGGAAGGATTATTTTGAGAAGGTCTCGACGGAAGAATTTGCCCATCCATCCGTCCCAGAAGTTCCGCCCACCTCCGGACCAGTGCAGCCAATCACCATCGAAGAGACCATGTATGCACTGAAGCGAATGAAGCCAGGCAAAGCGACTGGTCCAGATGATATGGCAGCAGAATTGTGGAAGTCGCAGTGTTGGAACTCCGCTGATTGGTTAACGAAATTTTTTAATCTAGTCATAGCGGAGAAGAAGGTGCCCGTGGACTGGCAGCGAAGCACTACCATCCCAATCTGGAAGGGCAAGGGTAGCCCCGCTGACTGCGCGAACTATCGACCAATCCGTCTTTTGTCGCATACCATGAAGATCTTCGAGCGTATCATTGATCGCCGGTTTCGTGAAATTGTTCAACTATCCCCGAACCAGTGCGGTTTTGTACCCGGATGCGGCACTACCGATGCCATCCACGCCGCCCGTCTCCTGATCGAGAAGCATCGTGAAAAGAAAAGACCATTGCACCTAGCTTTCCTAGATCTGGAGAAGGCCTTTGACCGCGTCCCCCACGAAGTCATTTGGTATGCTCTGCGGCTTCACGGCATTCCCGAAGAGCTGATCGAATGGGTGCGGATTCTTTACGCCGATCACAGGAGTAAAGTGCAGGCGGCCGCGGGTACATCGACGGAGTTCCCCATAACCGTGGGCGTACACCAAGGCTCAGCCCTTTCCCCGCTTCTTTTCATCGTAGTCATGGATGCCATCACAAAGGAGCTTCACAGACCAGCGCCGTGGACGCTGCTGTACGCGGATGACGTAATGCTTGCATCCGAAGACAAGGGTGAACTTGAACGACAGACGCAAGCGTGGAGTGACCAGCTGGCACGGTTCGGCCTCCGCCTCAACGTTAAGAAGACCGAGTATTTGACCACCGACGAGCACGAGTCTGGCACTATCAAAGTTAATGGCACGGATCTTCCGCGAGCCGCTACGTTCAAATACCTCGGCTCAGTGGTTTCATCAGACGGCAGCCTCGTCCATGAGATCACCGCACGCGTCGCCGCTGCGTGGTTGAAGTGGCGCTCGCTGACCGGTGTGCTGTGCGACAAGGACATACCAGACCGGCTCAAGTCGAAGATCTACCGTACCGTGGTACGTCCTGTCGCGCTGTATGGTGCCGAGTGCTGGCCCGCCACTAAGGAAATGGAACGCCGAATCAGTGTCACTGAGATGAGGATGCTGCGGTGGATGGGTGGCTTTAGGCAGCTAGATCGCATATGCAACCAGGACATACGACAGCGATTTGGGGTAGCTGCGATAGCCGACAAGCTCCGTGAGGCGCGTCTGCGATGGTTTGGTCACGTTCTTCGCGCTGATGGCGACAAAGTCTGTAGGATTGGCTTCGACGTAGAGGTACCAGGAAAGCGGCCTAAAGGACGACCAAAGCAACGATGGCTTGACACCGTACACGGTGACCTCAAGACGGCTGGGATCCATCCCGACCAAGCGCACGACAGAGCACTCTGGCGTCAAAAGATCAGCAATGCGGACCCCGTTGCGAAACGGGAAAAACGCTAAGAAGAAGAAGAAGAAGAGAAGAAGAAGAAGATCTGGAGTGCGAAGTGTGGTCTTATGCTGTCGTAAATCACCAGAGGATAGCTCGAGGAGAATTCAGTTGCCCAATTTTTTCACCGTGCACATCCTTTTCACGGCGCCAAAACTAGAAAAATAATAAACCGTAAAGCTACCTTCGAGATACTGAGCACATCCTCTGTTGATAGCTTCCATCAACGCTTCCAGAACGACGTTGAGCATAGGTAGGTAATATTCCCCATTCTTGCTGTTGCGTTATTACCGAGTTCGAGTCCATGATACAGTTTGGGACGAATTTTCGCTAGCGACTACCTTCGAGTCACCCACGAGAAAGCCAGTAAAAGTGATAGATCCGTATCGAAATGAGAGGGCAGAAAGAGGATGAAATTTGCTTTGAAATAAATACTAAATCTGCGGTTTAAACATCACTTTTCATACCAAAGTATTATTCCAGAGTTCGAGGTTCGAAAATCTGACATCGATTTTGTAACAACCTAATAATGTGCATTTCCAGGCAAAAGCAACACACTTCTCAACGGAGGGAGCCAGTTCCATAGTAGTAGTAATTGGAGGAAAAGCCCACTTCAAAGCAGGATCCTTGAATCTGGAAGTGCACCGTGGTGATGTCATCTTCATCTCCGCTGCTGCAACTAATGTTCAGATTGTGGACGCATCCACTGATTTCGTATGCTACAGAGCGTTTACTCCTCGACGATAGCCAGCTAATGAACTAGCAGTTCCGATTTGATCCTGGTATAATGAGATGATTTAACCCGAACTTATTCCCATACTTTTCAGAGCTTTGCTGATGTAGTATCCTCTTAAAATAGGCGATTTTGGGGTTTTAGCACTATTATTGTTATTATGTATGCAATTAATTAGGTCACAATCTGCTCTCAACTGGTGCCCAAATCGTCTACATGGCTTCTGTTTTCTTTTTTTTTTTGTAAAAGGTTCCGTCAGTCACTCTAGTCATAATGCAAACTTTATTACTTGCCATTTATGGAATGAGTATAATGTTAATAAATATTATAAAATATGGCGACGTCGCATCACAAAGAGAATACCGACCATTTGGCTTTGTGCTAGACATTCTCTATAGAGAAATTACATAAGCAGATTTGCCTATCATAATCGAAGTAGACGATGGAAGTGAGGTGCCGTTCCAGTGTCAGAACATCGAGGGTTGCGAAGAGGAGGAGTTCACATTTTGTGTATAGCGCATTTTTACATCCAAAACCAACTGAATGTTACTACAGTTGAGCAAGTATTCCAAAACAAAAGGTACAAACACATTTGGCGGGTCATGTACACAAGAGTACCTCTGCAGAAGAAAATCAGTTATTGATTTCTCAGCTGCGGTTGTTAATTTTCACTTATTCTTTGCCGGTAAATCCACATATCATAGGGGTATTGTAGTCTCCTTGCTTTTCTTCTCACAGGCAGATAGTCCTTGTAGTTGATCAAAAATGTCAATTTGATCCAGACCAACGTACGAGTACTCGTTTCTTAGGCCTTCTGCTGAAAATTCGACCTGAAAATTGTGGAACAGTGTTAGCATGAATTATTTCCCAAAAGGTAACGATTGAGATTTTTGCCAACGTAGACACCCATTGAAATGCAAGGATGCAGTGCCTCAATCTTCTAATCTTATTCTTAGTACTCACTGCTCTATATAGGTAAGCAGGCGAAACGCTGAAGAAAAAGAAATAACAAGAAAAAGTTCACCAACACACTTATTATTAATTATAATAAGAAAGAACATGGAAAAAATTACAAAAAGTTCCTGGAAGGCAAATCCCGGTCAGAAGATGAGATATGGAATTTTTTACAACGTGAGTGCTGTGGCGTTATCTCATGCAACGTCAGCATTCTGAGGCGCATCCTCGAACAATGACACAGGATCTGTTGGAAATCCCATCACATTGCTTGCGATGGAGTTTTTTCATTGGTGTGCACACTCCCTAGTGCAAAACCCCAGCGTTTTTCTCTACCTCGACGGATTTTTTTCTTCCCATTTGCAATTGCTTCCATTATTCTCATAGTCTTAGTGTTTCACGCAAAAAAGAGAGGGAATATATTTTGGCAGGACCTTGGCTTCAACGCTGAGGAAACTGAATTATAAATTTGTTCTCTTACCGCTTCATATGTTCCATTGTTCAGATGGACTTTGTCGCAAATCCAATGATGTTTGTCGCCATTTACGTTGTCACTGACATAGAGCCTTAAATTAGTCACATCAATTTCGTCACGTATATTTTTCACATCTCCTTTTGAAGCAGGTTTTGTAAACAATTCATGAGGAATGCGCTTGTCCGGGGAGTGAAAGAGAAGGTAGTTGACGCACATAAGGCTGACGTCAGTGTCTGCCACGTCCGGGAATCACTATTTTAGCGAAAAACTCTCATACTTTCTGTGAATGTCGGAATCTCAAATATGTATTGCTTCTGAAATTTCGTCATGGAACGTTCATCGCATTCTTCGCGCAAGCAAACGGTATAAATTCCATACAATTTCATAAGTTCTGGCGAGATCTCGACTCAAGTGCTCACCTCTCCCTCTGCTCCTGGCCACTTCTTGTTATGTAGACTGCAAGTTTGCCGCGATAACTCGCAACATAATAGCAGAAGTCAATGGCAAAGCTCCGGGACAGCTCGAACGGGCCCAGACTCAGAGTTGAGGTTGCTGGCCCCACGGCATAAGCATACGTGCCCTCTAAATAGTGACTTCATTCAGAGAGAAGCAATTGTATCGTCTCTAAGTTCAGAAGAATTCCTCTCGCTTTTTCACTAAGATTAGACCGTTGTATTTCACGTGGAGTATAGCAGTATGCCTCGCCAGTCGCTTGGCTAAATTCATTCTGCCGACCGATTGTGGCCGAGACATTGGTGGCATGGCTGCAACCTGGTAATCAGTAGTCGACAAGAATGAAAACCAATGTCTTCCGAACCGAGCGGGGTGCTATACTCTACATGGAGTATGCTCCTAACATTAGAGATGCATAATAGTCTTCTTGAAGTTTTGTGAAGAGTTGGTCCCACCTATTGCTCTCCCTTATTTAGCGTCGACCCTGACGATGGTGACAACACCTAAAACAACGCCTAAATCCCCCCCCCCCTCCCCCCACCCCTCATGTGCATAATTTTAGCGTTTGTTAACACTGTGTTATCTGAATGCATGCGCTTCTCATCAATCATCTGTTTGATCTTGTGGTAACATTTGCCTATTTGCACGTCACTTCATTTTAAGCGTATCTCACTTTCTAGAGATATCTTTACCTTCGCATTAGTATCATCGTGCTAAAGGCTAAGGAATTATCTCAAGTTCAAACGAAGATGCACCGCCCATTTCCAGTAATCTAGAGTTGGTTTTCTGGTGGAATTTCTACCCCCTATCAGCCGAGTCATCTAATTGAGGGGAGCAAGTCAATTTTTCTTAACGTTATCCCAAGTGGAACTCGTGTGTGGGAACACCTGGCTGAGAACATTGGTGTGGGTGTTTTTTTTTTTCGTCACTGTCTATGGTATCATCTATGTAACGGTTGCAGTCACCTATGTGAGAGATGTTTGCGCTCGAGTAGTGGATCTTCTATTTTAGAGGTGAACAGGTCAGAGTTGAGGACCTGCTCGCCGCCTAGCCCCAGTGTCGCGCAGCGCGGCAGGACCCAAAATGAAGATTCTCTATGTGGGAGTGCCGCCTAGGTCCCAGAGCGATTATTACGCTGCAACTGGCATTTTTTTTTTCAAAGGCAGTTTGACAATCTCCCATTGGTCTGATCACAGAAGAGCGAGGCACAAGAAAATAGATTACTCTGTGGTTTATTTTGCTGATGTTCATTAAGATAAGTGAGCATATCCTACTCAATATTCTCACCTAACTGTGAGCGAATTCCACTGGACCGCGGCCCTATTGGATCCTCTGTTGTTTTCCAGCCTGTTGATTCCAGGTCGCGAAGACATGCACCGCTCTCGAAATCGCATTTAACAGCTGCACATGTTTTCTTCGGAAGCTTTGGTGGCGGCTCATAGTGAGGTACTGAAATGCTCTACTCCATCGCACATTATTGCTATATCCAAATAGTTATTCAAGCAAGAAACGTTTATGGTATGAAGTTAACTAATTGATAAGTCGGGCACGAATTCATCCTACCGCGGCTGCTCGCCTGCAAAACTGACTAGCATTTGTTTTGATGCATTTGGAAAGAACAGCAAGCGAAATATCGGGATATGATTGTCTGCGCACACAACTACATGCCTATACTTCACAGGATCTGATTGTGGGAATATCCTCCCGAACTGACCACAGTTTTCTCATAATTTTACTGGCTTACTCATTCGGCATTCATATATTGCGCTGGAATTGTAGGTGATGTCATCGATGATGGCTGCACCGCCTTGTTTGCCAAACGCATCCAACGTGAAGTTGTAGGCTTCGACTACTATCTAAACACAAGTGAACTTCGTGTAAACCACTGAGATCTCAAGTCTTCCTTTCATCGCCAATTTGGCTTTCAAACACTCACAAAACGCTGAATTCCCGTGTGATGTGTGAGTAACAAAATAACTTACCTCGAAAGTGTACCAAATTGTTCCTGGTATGACCACTTTTGCTAACTTTGTATTATTCCTCTTTATCGGTTCGCTGCACCATATATAACGTTTCCCCATAGAAGGTGCCCTAAGACACAGACAAAACATCTTGTGGGCAACACTATCAAACCGTACTGCCATGCAACATAGGATACTGTTTGAGCACGTTTAGCGTGTTATGTTTGCTACATTGTACTCAAAAACATTAGGGTAATCTAAGGTTGGCCTAAACTGCGCGGTGGAAGAGGCGCATAGCCGCCAAATTTCTCGAATGTACTCCATAAATTATTATAGTTACAACATTCTGTATCAGCTTTTTTTTCTCATGTCATGCCTCCGCTTAATCATTTGTGATTCCATGATGTAAGTCGGAGGCAGTAGCCAGCAAGGCGAGAAGTAGTCCATGGTTGATTTTCGTGGAAATTCTTGTAATCCCTACCAAATAATCCTTAATCTGCGACTGCCCACTCACACCCTCGAACATTGAGTCTATTCGATTTGCTTAAAAAAAAAACTACCTGTATCAAGAACGGAACACCAATAATAGTGATACTTGATCCCCACTCTCTGGAGCACCGTTCCACATACATAGCATAGGAGACTATGAACAATCTGCATCTATACCACCGAAAAATGCTGCTATTTTGTGCTTGACCATTTCCCACATTTTTGCAGAAATTACCTCGTGTTAATGTGCACATTCACATCACTCACCTTGTACAAACCCTTATCTTCACCCCAGGCGAAGCCCAGAATTTCATCTTGAGGACTCCGTCCCCTTCTTGACACTGTATTGGATCACTGACTAGTGCAGCAGAATACATTGGTGGTAGCTTCTGTTGTATGCCTGCTATCAGGAAGTATCCATCTGAAATTCGCAGATATCTCTGAAGAAATCAGGTGCCGTCTAGCATGTTGGCTTGTTTTGTGTTTTCAGTGAATGATAGCTAATTCTCTAATAAATAAAATGGCACCTGTCTCGATTTGCTTGAAGCCATGTGCATTTACTTGACTCAATTACTGTAGAAGAGCGGAGAATTCTGGCAAACAACGCTCAAGACTGCTACTGATACATATGATATGTGATCTCCTTGTTTTATTTTTGAGAAAAAGAATCTAGCACACTCCTCAACAGCCTCGGCGTCGATGGTCACTTGCTTACCTGCGCGATCCGATTTGCCGAAGATTGTGTCGCCTTCTGACTCTCCCCAGGATCCTTTCATTCGTATGAAATCAATCTCATCGCCATTAACGTCGCAAGTATTCTTCTCATTCCGCCATCTGACCAATTCTAGTTCTGTACTATTGACAACAACGTAACAAAACTAACGTGCAACTAACTTGTTTACCTGCATGGTTTCGTGAGAAAAGAATCAAAGTCGTAGCACTCCAAATCACATGTGGTTGAGACTTTGAATTGACCGAATGGTGAACCTGAGGTAATTTGGTGTGCGGATACTTCTACAGTGGATGCGTACGGTCTTATTGTGGTATTTCGCAAATAAGGTTGGTGTTTCTAGCCGATGTTGCGAGCGTAAATTTTTCTGAGGTTATGCTCCACCTGACATAAAGACATTTTTTTTTCTACATAGAGCGTAACCAGATGGTAGTGGGTGAAAGTTTATCTTTTATAATATTTGTGTTAAGATTTACTTGTTTTCACATGTCTGGGCATCAAAAGGTTATTAGTGCATTTCAGCGACCCCACTACCGACCCCAAATTCAAAATCGTGGATTTCTGTGGAAACATACTTTTACATTGGTGACTGGAGATGATCAGTAAAATCAAACTGGTACTTATTTTACCTTCGTGATCAGCGCTTCCAAAAACCCACGGACATATGTTTGTGGAAAAATCTGGATAAAGGGACAAATTTGGAAGGAAATAAATGAAATAAACAAAATTGATAGCTCTGTACAAAACAAGTATGATATTCAAGCCCATGGAGTGTGAACCATACTCTACACTGATTTTGTAACCTAAGGGATTTTTGAAAGCTATATGACAATCATCCAGTTCATCATTATCCACCTAACCTTTACGAGGGGTGATGTATGGTGAAAATACCGAGCATGGGAAGTGATTTGCAACTTTCTTCTTGACATGGACGTGTGTAAATGGCACGTGTCTGCACTTTATGTCTACAGGGTGGTCCAAAATTTTGGAGACACGCTAAAAGGTTCATATCTAATGTTGGAAAACGAGTTGGCAATTTTGTTTCCAAAGCGATATTTTTCATTCTACAATAAACAAAATCTACCATCATATCTCACGACTTCTTCTACCAAGAGCGAAAAAACATATGAAGAATTAGAACTAGTCTCCTTCTGTGGCGCGGAAGTGCAGTCTTCCTAGATGATCTGCCCTTTCTAAAAGCGTTTGCTCCAAGGATTAAACAATTTTTATGAGAGTAGAGTCAGTTTTTGTCCTCGAATGGATGTCATAACAAGAAATCTGCTCGAATGAGTACTAAAAATAAGATTTATAAGGGAGCGGACATGACTTCCTGTGCAAAAACAGAGCAAAAACGTACTTTAGGGCTGCTTCTGGTTCTTTTTTTTCACCGTTTAGGGAGGGGACTGGGACTTATTGGGCTCATCAAGTTCCAATCTCAAAGTTCTGAGAAGTATTTCCCTCATATTACATTTAATGATGGTGATTAGAATTGAAAAGAACCCTCAGCCCACATTGAATTTCGGCGCATCCGCACCGCATCTCATAACCAAGGTAGGTTGTCATCCACAGTGACTTTAACGTTTTTCTGTTTCCCACACCTTGTACTTTCGACGTATTGCTTAATGTGCCTCTTATAAAACTTTAGACATTAGCACAACATGCGCGCCAAGCCTACACAAAAAAATGAAATTGGGTGGTAAAATTAAGCTTGACTGACGGCCTAGCTGTTCCTAAAAATCATAGTGTTAGGTAATATTTTGGAAGGAGCTGTACAATTGTACAAATGAACAGCAAAAGATTGGATGCAAATCGCCAAAACTCGAGATACAGTCGGGTCCGGCAGCCACTGCAAATGGGCGCTGGCGGGCGCCGGCCGCCGCCACCCTCCGGCGCCCCGGTATTAATGAGCTATAAATCACTCGAGCTTGGGAGAAAGCGGAGAAAAATACAATTTTAGTCCATAGTAGACAGAGTGCAGTGGATATGTTAAGGCTATAAAGCAGGGGACCATTTTCACAACTTTCACGTTTTTTCATTTTTGTGATCTTCATGAGGAAAGATTTCTGAATACACAATAAGCGAAGCCAACTCTTCCATTTTCTGCTATAGTACACTGCTTCGCGAATACAAAAACGGCCGTTATTCTTCAATAGATGGACACAGTACTTCACTTATCCCATCTGAATAATAAAGCTCATCCAATTCGGGATCCTCAGAAATAATTGAAATCCATATAAATTGTTCCATATCCATTGCGAAGTAGCTCTACCGCTGTCATTTATCTTTCGTGGAGCAGTCCTACACGGCGGAGTTACTCTCTCTCGGTTTCCCTCAACTTTGAAAAGTGGTTTTTCACTATTACTTACACTATTACTATTACTTACACTTACACTTATCATAATTTATCTCCGAAAGAGTTTTCCACTATTACTTGCACTTACACTTATCGTAGTTTATCTTTGAAATTTATGCAAAACGTTGCCGGATGCCTTCCTGGACTACCCGAAGGAGATCACGGGGGACGTTCCAAGCAGTGAACCCCAAACACTGCGATACTTAACTCTGGATCTCCAACGGAGTGGAACCAGCGATAGGGACAGATTGCAATCTGCCACTCAAACCACTGAGCCATCCGGGCTACTTTTCATGTTGGAGTTTGTTAGATAACTGCAGCAGTCGTAGGCAGCATACTATATGTATTTGCAAAACGGGAGCACAGGGCAGGATTCGATCCCCTGACCACCACAACGTCGACCATTCGCTCAACCCACTGAGCTATGTGCGCACGCGATGCAACATACAAATGGTGTCCACTATTACTTACACTTACACTTATCGTAGTTTATCTTAGAAATTTAGGTGAAAACGGAGTTGGGTGGGGCCACTCCTGTGAAGCCTAAGCCTAAGCCTTAAACCCATTCTTAAGCATAGGGTTAGGCTTATCTACCCTGTCTACTATGGACTAAAATTGTATTTTTCTTCGCTTTCTCCCAAGCTCGAGTGATTTATAACTCATTAATACCGGGGCGCCGGAGGGTGGCGACAGCCGGCGCCCGCTGGCGCCCATTTGCAGTGGCTGCCGGACCCGACTGTAAGTCGAAAAACGCTCATCGCGCCCTTGTCTCCGTAATTTTGGACCGCCCTGTATCTTAGGTAAGTTTACAATCTCTCACGCTTGCAGTCTTATAAAAACGATATTTTGGTCTGTGGCAGTTAAAAGCCAATATTGTTGAGCAACACACATACACTCAAACGACCTGTGGCAAATGTTAAAAAGTAGACGACATTTGATTATGCGTGCCTAGTGCCTGCCTTTCTCGCCTTCTTCTCTGGAAATCGCGGACTTCCCTGCGTTCTTTTTTTCGTAATGTCTTTTAAAGCGTTCGAATTTAGCAGACCAAACTCGGTAACAATCTTCTTACAACATACCATATTTATAGAAAGGGAACCATAGATCAACATCTGTGTGACCTCCGAGGAATTCTGAATAAGGCTGTCATACAAAATCAAACGGTAATTACTGTGGAGTAACGCTAATCAACAATAACCCACGCCTCATATCATAAAGCTGTCGACTAATAGCTGCAGCGTCGAACATGGCGTTGGTGGGACATCCTGGAAGTGTAGGATTAGTTCTACCCTATCAACATATTTTTCGCTGTCAACAACAAAACTATAGGAATTTTATTTTGTGTTTCTTATCGCATCAAGATTTGAAGCTGCTCATAATCCCAAATGCACACATGTACCTTTTTTTGATCAAAGATATTGATATTGATATTTATGACATTGTTCATTCATCCATGTGAAGAAGAACAACACAAAATTAAAACACAACCAATTTCACTGGAAAAGATGTCTCTGAGCAGCAGAAGTGTTTCATTTGTTCACTTGAAGGGGTGGGCATAAAGCGCTTGCTAAACTTCCTTCAGGGTAAGGTCGCGAAACACAGGTACGCTTCAACGATCTGTGGTAACAGTTTAAAAACCAACGGCATTTGATTATTCGTGCCTAGTGTCTGCCTTTTTCGCCTGTCTCTCTGAAAACCAACTCTTGGCTTTTGCTAATGAATGACTTACCTAGTACGAATCTCACATAGACGTAGAACAGAATATACAGTAAACACGCATACATGCACAGCGTCTGGACAAATATCGAAGTAGCCGTTGCGATCCAGCTAGAATATTGCTACATCCGAAGAAGGTCGTTCAACCAGATCCGTATATGCAACGCGCAATATTTGAACAACAGCGATCTAACACAAGAGTAGATGCTTGAATAGGCTATTCATGGAATTTCCAGGAAAACGATGACCAGGTGGTGGCTTCTCTCTGGAGCATTAACGTATCGACAGTTCAAAGCAATCAATTTAGATCCTGGAAACGGAAAAGAAATTCAGAGAGAAATACGTAGGGAAGAGGAAGAACTGAGGGTCAGTTTCCGATAATCTTCCAGTTATATAAAATCTAATACACGTACATAAGTATCGATAAGCTGATAGACTAGTAATTGTTGTGCGCGTAGTTGGTTACATGAATAACGAGTAGAAGATGCGCGTATCTACATAGGTAGGCTTATTTTGGGAAAATCATTTATTATTTATTTTCTATAAAACGAGTCTACCCATTCGTACTTCGTTTCTAAAATGCTTGACGCATGGTGCCAAAACGTTCGAATAGCGTCAGAAATTTGCGTGGCGAGATGATTTCGTCTTCTTAATGAAATTCTTCATTTGTTTTAATGAAATCTTTTCTCAAAGACCTTCTTTATTCGCAAGTATTTACTGTTTTGCACTGATGATTCGCTGAGCTAGGTCCAGTCACGATTATTCTGGACGAGTTTTCTCCTTGCTATAACTTTATTATCATCTTCAATTTGATAATTAAGATATCCGGGAGCTTTGAATTGGATTCCAATTTTGTCCGCTGCGAGGACAGACTGTAATCAGATTTTCATTCGAGTCTGGCTGTCCTTTGCTTTCTCAATACATCTTTCTTTTTCTCTACATCTCAGTCTTTATCAGGACTCGTTAGGAGTTATACAAAATTAAAAGATCATTCGACATCTCGAATAATTTTCTGAAATGGCCTTAATTGTTCATAAGGGTACTTTTTGCTCGGGATACTTCAAATAGATTCCCCGATTGAAATTGTTTTTTCAGCTATTCAAGTATCAGCCGTTTGTCCATCAGTTTGTGTTTCAGAACTGACGGGGTGTTATGCTTTCATACTCGCGTTTTTGAGTGCTACGATAGGTTCAGTTTCCGAAGTTTTCTCTTCCTCCCTCTGCAAACACTTGCGCGTTCTACCGACATGACTATGGATGCTGCTCCAACAGCTACTGTATTCAGATTCAGATATTATCGTCAAATGGGCATACAGAGCACTGTAGAGCCGACTTTCTCACTTCTCCCTTCATTAATGCTTGCAGCTGTGTAGCTCTAAAACATTGAAATGTAGCAGGTAGCAGGCTTTTCTGTTCGGCTGCTAACTTTTAACGAATTCTTGTAATATTTCATTTGTACGAGCTGTTCTATATCATAAACAAATTAGACGCGTCTGAGTTTGCCTGGCTAATTTTACGGTGTAATGAATGTCTTTGGAAATCACATAATACCACTACATGAACATCACCGCGTACTCATGCATGTACGGTTCTCGGCTTATTATTTTCGGAAATGTAAGACATGTACAGCAGAATTTACCTTGTTTTGATACGCAAAAGTCTACTAATAATGTGGATGTGTTTCCTGAGATAGACCATGGTGAACCACCTACTATCTAATTAATAGTGCTGCATGTATCTCATACGGCTTCCCTTACTGCACTTTTCTTACATTTCGGATTCTTTCATAAACACCGAACATCTATATAGTAGCCGACTTAGTTACGCATATGCACCAGTTGTTGCTAAATAGAAATGTCACGGTGTTCAATCTTTCCATGTAACGATTCAGGTCATCCAAGCTTGAGTAACATGTTAGCAAGAGGTATATCCAACTTGTTGTCGAAGTTCTTACGTTTCTACTTCCTCGAAGTTTTAGTTCTAACTTTACAAACCTGCGATGATTACCTCCATACCTTTCAAATAAGTGATACTGAAATGTTTATGAAAAAAAAAAACAAAGTTTCAGTTCTGATCAGCGAAAAATGGGCGAAAACAGCTGGATTGTTGTGCGAAATTTGACATTTCCATAGTTTCTGCAACCCACTTCACGCATTTCTGTTTCAGCCCCGATTTACTACACCAACCCTTAGGTGGATGTTGACAGTCCGTTGGCAGAAAATGAGAACAAATCGAGTTCTTGTAAAATGTGATAACTTTGAAAGTGGTGTGCTTGTTTAAAAGTGCCAACTTATCGGTGATTCAAATCTCACATAAGAGCTGCTTCTGTGCTACTTACAGCTGAAATCACGTGCGTACGCAGGAGCAGAGTTCACCTCATAGAACTTCAGATAGACTGGTCTTCAGGTGATCACTCTCAATTGGTGCTCATTATCAAGGTGTGTTGTGTTTTACGCTCATGACTCACTCACTCTGCGTATTGCTGTGCATTTTATACGAACCGCTACATTTACTTCCATGTGACTGACCCTATACATCTTCAATGAATTCACATAAAGACCTCTGAGCTAGTTACTAGAGAGTTGGCGACAGTCTCACTCATTCCTGCTAAGTGGGCGTTGATGTTATTTGTTGAGCTTGTTTGTGACTATTACTTAATTTTTAAAAAG
Organism: Ancylostoma caninum; assembly: GCA_037903475.1. NCBI lineage: Eukaryota > Metazoa > Nematoda > Chromadorea > Rhabditida > Ancylostomatidae > Ancylostoma > Ancylostoma caninum. The sequence goes on from JBAJFG010000359.1 coordinate 876,482, forward strand.
ACACTAGAGAACAAAACCTTGTGTGTTTTCTTATTACCAATTTTCCATTCTTGTAACGTAAAGCAGTTAGGACAATTCGATCATGCGTAGTGCGATAAGTAAAATATTGAACAACTGTTTTATGTGCTGTACTGTGACTTGTTCATATTCCATTTCCAGGTCAAATTTAAAATATATGTGCAACAAGCATATTTCTATACTATAATTTAGCTGTGTATTGCGAGATTGCGTTTGAGAGGTTTTCCAAAGGCCAGCGCGATTCTTTAAGTAGTAGTCCTGCACTTCCACAAGACTACGATTTCGTTCTGCATCGACTACTGCCAGTAGGCCTACCATAAGGTTTCCAAAAAAAAAACAACAGCGAATTGAATTATACGAATGTGGCCACAAATGTTATTAAATGCTGTGGCGAAATATTTTCGGTTTTCTTACGATACATAATTTCAGCCTTTTTTATGTGGTACTTAGTAAGTTTTCACGTGAAAATATTGGACATCTTGCTGCTCTTCGTTGTAGAGGAATCTACATGAAAAGCCAGTCGCTGTATCCTGGACGACTCCATTCACAGTTTGCAGACATCATTCGTCCTTAATCTTGGCTTTCGCGACGAATCTTCTCGATAAGCCCACACATGCGTGTTTCCTGTGCCGCATATAGCCCTTGCAGGCGTTTAATCACCAGTGCTTCGTGCGGATTTCACAACTTTATTTCATTGATGTCTGACGCTACCGTCATTGCCGTCTGAGATTAGGTTTTAGGAGTGTTAGGCTGCTTCCAATCGACTCTCGATGCTTCTCGAAAGCTTTTGCTGGAGACGAAGCTCAGCAAAAATACATTCTGCCGATCTTTCTGTTAAATGCCGTCATTAAAGTGACGCTGAGCGTAAATAGCTATAATAGACAAAAGATGCACTGTGAATTGCAGTTGACATCCCAAGTTGAAGTCTATAACAGTGGTTGGAACAGTGCCTTATCCTTTCGGAAAGGATACTGGAGCGCAAGAGGAGGATTTTCCGTATCACAGCTGCGTGTTTTTGCAAAATCCAATAATATACGCACTTCTCGTCCTAGTTGGAAGGATTGCTACATGGCCTGTTGATGTGTTAGAAATGGTACTGGAGGAAACTACGCCGATGTTTTTGCTGCACCCAACCCTGGGGGAATTTCCCTGAGAATTTCCCATAAACATAAGAAATGCTGAAAGAGTCGAAGACGACCTTCGTGATATATGACTGTGTTACACTACGAAAAGCACAGGAACGACGTGTGCTGAACATAATTGTACTAAACTCAGACCCCGGCTCCCTTTTGCCTGCGTTTCTGTGACTTGTGCATGTCCTTCCTTCAGAATTGCGAAGCACGTGTCGCGTCGGAACTCTTTTCGTTGTGATCCAGTCGAAATGGGAATCACACCGTCAAACCCAGCCTCATGTCTACCGAATGCGCTATTTAAAAATCAAATGCCTCGAAATTTTGCGAATTCGGTGACGTCATAGCAGGATGGCTTTAGTGGCGTCGAGTCTCGCCTAATTGTATCCTCAGGTGCCATCGACTCAATGCAATCCCACGAATTCTTGGAAAACTGAAGGTTTAGAAATGGGAGAAACTTCTAATAACAAGGAAGAAGCATATTTCAAATAACTTTCTCTCTAGATCTACATTCCACAAATTTCAATTTTGGGATTTTGAATTTTAAAATTTTGGAATTCTCGATAGGGGATTAAAGCCAAGCATTTATATAACTAAATTTCTGTATTTGTAGAGCAAATAACGCTATGAATTCAACTTTTATGTGATACGCACATTTTATTATTTAAACTCAAAAATCATGGTTTTGGCAAATTATAAAAATTTCGTTTTCAGATTTTTATTGTTTGTGATTCCAGTTGATTTCCAGAGGTTGTGCACTTTTTCCAGTGTTTCAGATTTCTATGAAGTGTTTGTGGTTTCTTCCAGATTCAATACGTACACATTGTGGATTTGAACTTCAATGTCTTAGGATCTAGTCCAAAACTGGTAATGCGGTGCTAGCCTACAAGCTGTCATAGAGGCCGCGCTAGCGAGCCCTTGCCATGGCACCTGCAATGATCTGAGGATTATAGGGCTGTTACAGATGGGAGACGATTTGAGTGGAAAACAGGAAAAATGCTGAGTTGGTTGAATAAGTGGTAACTAATAATTATAAAAGGAAGCGATCTCTTCGAATCAAACTCATCAAGTCCGGATGGAAGTACTTGGGCACACCAAATCGAATGGATGGGCTTACAAAATCCTATTATTTGCCCTCTGAAACAGCAATTTCTTCACATAATCCACTCGATGTAACAGTGAATTTTTTAATTTAAACCTGAAATTATGAACACTTCATGAAATTAGACTAGAACCATAAAATCACATAGAAATCTGAAACATTGGAAAAGTGAACAGTCTCTGAAAATCAGTTAAAGTCATGAACATTGAAAATCTGAAAATAAGATTTGTATAATTTGCCAAAACCATGATTTTTCACTTTAAATTATAAAATGTGAGTAATTCATAAAAGTTGTATCCATAGCGTAGATTACTCTACAATTACAGAAATTCATTATATATATATATGCACATATATTTTTTTTCTATTTGTAATGTGTCCATTGGTTTACGTTTTGCTAATGTAGAACTCTGAGCAACAAATTTAAAAAGTTGGGAATAAGTATTAGAATGAATATTGTGACCAAAATATCAGTGAACGCTTTCAATAGCATAGCATGATTTCATAGTATAATTTATTCACATAATATTCATAATAGTATAATTTCATGGTTTCCTACGCATAATTTTGGAAATCTCTCCGGAGCTGTATTTCCACTCAGATCTTCTGTACAACTAGATTCAAACAAACAAACATAACTGTTCTATGTATGGAGACTTCCAAGCCACCACGCGGTTCTCGGCTTAGAGGATGAGATAAATAGGCGGAGCTGCGGATGCTCATTCGCGATTAAACGAGAAACAGTTTCTCCAGAGCTACATATGAACATATTTCCAGTGCCATGCTTCAATACGGCAGGCAGCGTCTCCTCTGTTTTCATTTTGCTTTGGAATTCACTGAAACCAGAGGCATCTTTGGTGTTTGATATTATTACGGGTGGCTTAAAAAGCTCAGACATCTGTTTTGTCTTTAATACAACTTCTGAGCTCATTGCGTTTGAGGTTTTTCGCGCAAATTTTGTCTATCAGTAAGATGACTCTCTGGTAACAAATCTGAAGTGATTAGTGAGCACTATAATTGTGGTTCGCAAAATATGAGCCTATGAGTAGTATATAGAGAAACGATACCCATGTCGATGCGAGAGGAAGTGCCTGACTTCTGTCATGCGGGAAAGCCGGAACCTATACATAAATTGCTGCCAAAAAAAAGCAGCTGCTGCGGCAGTATTCAGGATTTTTGCGTCATTTTTGCTCAGCTAAAAAAAAAACACTAATGAGGACAATACAATGAGTGACGGTGCTCCCACAACCGCACCCTTATGAATTTTTTTCCTAAAAATTTCAAATGTCCTCTCTAAAGAGGTCATAAACTTGTGCTAAAGCATCTACGACGTAATTTCATCTGGAAAAGCGGATCGCTATACATTGCATATATTCTCCGTTCTTCGCTTCTAACTCTGGGATTGCATTTGGTATCCATGTTCATAGGCTTGAAGCATAAGTCATGCCGTGTATGCCCACAACTATGTACTTACAAAGTAATGACCTCGACTCCCACAAGATAACAACTTTTTAAAACACATTTGCCGCTAATCACTTCAGCTTCCCTTTGCAAAACGATCGATTTTATCCAGCTATAAATTTTCATGCTCTAAACATATTCGGACCGAAATATGTAGTTTAGTCACGCTTGTTTCTTTTTTCATTATCATAACGTCATAACGGAGCGAACACATCTGTGTCATCTTTTTTTCCATCCTAAGAAGGTCCGTCATCAAACTTTCGGCTAGATCCCTATTTTATCACTATATTCATATTTATGTTGCATTCAAGATGATGCTCGTCCACCTCTTTAATTCCTGCACAAAGAGGGGATGAGTTTTCTTTTTTTCGAATTTCAAAAGCAGTTGAGCAGCAAGGCTAGTAAATCTTCCAAAGCTGCCGGAAATTCGTAAATTTCTAGCGAATTCATTTTGCTTTACAATAGTACAGTACAGGTTTTACAGTAGACGCACGCTCTCCGTTATTCTATATCGGCATGCGGACACCTTGTAAACCTATTCTCCGCTTTTCAAGGTGTTATTGAAAATTACTAACGACGTTTTAATAAATAGTGCGCCATATTGTGATTAACTTGAGAGCTGGTTGGTTTTTCCAAACCATTCAAGCGCTCCTGATACTGTTTAATAATGGGAAATCACCAAATTCTATTGTACCTGTTTTATGAACAAGCTCGCAGTTAGAGCGCACTTCGACGATCGCTGAGATTTGCACAGCATCTACCCCACTGAACAGCTGCGACAACTGAGCAGAAAAATGCCAGAACTGCTCTATTCATTCTAAAATCTGAAGATAGCTTTGATAGAGAAACTCGTCAGAAGATTCCTCGAAATGAAGGTAATGAATGAGCCAAATGAGGGCCTTACACGGTGATTATCCACGAACCAAAGGGGAAAAGTATTTTCATTCAATTTTCATGAGTTCCAAGAGAGCATTAGTCAAAAATGCTCAAAGGCCTCGACAGTGTTGCTATGACGATATGAGAGCTAATTTAATAATTTGCTCTATTACCTGTAACTGGAATAAAAGTTAACACTTTAAGAAAGCTACTTCATAAAGGACGACTATATGTGACTCTCCAGCACTTTTCACTCTTTCACTCTCTTATGAATTTTATGCGATTAATTTTTGTGAAGTAATACTATTTGTTGTAATTACAACAATGTAGCAAAAAGCACACATTTTTTTGAATTGATAGCATTGCTGCAGTACAGGGGTGCTGCTGCAGTCCCTCAGCGAACGAAACAGATGCTGAGTAGCCATTATTAGGACCTAGGTGCTACTGCTACTCCAGCATACACACAGCTTGGCGTGCGGTGGGTTCTTGAATATTTAAGCACGCCATAAACTTGAACAGAAGAGCACTGCTTTAGTGTGTCTAGGAAAACTAAAGGGGATTGTAACCTGCCGTGGAGCCTGAAAAGGTCCCACGCCACTGATACAACTATTACTTCGCATGGGCGAGGTTTCGTATCGCCAAATGTTGTGAGAGGGTATATAACTTTAGCGCTTTAAGTTCGTAGGGCATTCAAACCTTTGTAGAGCTTCGTAGTTGATAAAAAGAACATCCATAAACAGGTACAAAGAACTTCACAGGATATTGCTAGAACCGCCGCTACTTGGTGAGACATGTATAAGTTGTAGACATGAAAGCTTGTTATTGTCGACTTATCCATTTCTCTAGTGTCAGAAAAGAACTTTATTATCGGATTATTCCAAAGCAGTAGTGGCACATATATGTAGATTAAATATGTATGTGTGTACCAGTATAGCAATCCACTTTGTTATTCTGAACGGCATACTCGAATTTTGCTTTACTAGTACAAAGAAGCTAGAGATTTAGCAACGCCTTCCCTGTCGATTTTGGCGTACAGGCGAGTGGAGTGAGGAGATTTAATTTAACTGTGTCGGGCATGCAATTGTTTACTCCAAGTAATAAGAGGAACTTTTGCCTCATGCAGCCCGAACACAATGGCTTTTCACGAGCTTAGGATCTCTGGGGAAAAGAAACTTTGAACAGTGGTGGAAGTAGTAGCCTCTATGGAAATAACTTCCTTCTGCTAGCAGGTGCTGTTACAAATTCTATCATATAGCTTGCCGTTCTGTGTTTTTTTATGGTCGTTGCTGTTTAATTTCAAGAAAACATCCAGGTGTCCGTATTTCGACAGGATCTTACCGGTAGAGTCACTTTACGAATTTGAGACTTATCCAAACGTGGGAGGTTCGACATGCTATCGTCACAAAAGTAACTTTTCTACCTCACTAATGGAATCAATTCAACGTATTTATGTACTTTGTTGTCCAGACCAAAGTAATGAAGGCCATGACTCTCATTTAGTACACAAGATAGCAATTAATGATGCTGTGACAATTAGAATATTTACAAAGTGAACCTAAACTAGTTTCTTTCTCCTTCATTTGCGATCTCTAGTACGATTTTTTTTCCTATTTTCGTAATTAGCGAAACTGCTGACAGTTGCGTCAGCAAAACTTCTTGTACTTAAAATGTGATATCTCTAATTGTGATTGAATTATGTCGTAGCTAGCCGACCAACGCCTACATATCTGAAGAAATCAAGCTTCCTTCAGAGCTTTCATGAGTTTGACATAGTTTTGTGAGGGACGTTCATCTGTACTCTCTATGTAGTATTTCTTTTACTTGCAATGAATCCCACATTGCTTGTGATCCTGTAAAAAAAGATTTCATTATCGGCGTTTCTTCTGTTCCACGTTACCTGTAACCACTTAATACTCTCCTTATATGTTTCAGATTTTGCCTCAATGGGTTCCGCTCGACTTTTATGTGTAGTCGCACTTTCATTTAGTGCGTTTGTACTGTCTCATCAGGACGATCGCTTCAAAGAAGTCAAAGGTATCAATCCCATTATGAGGTGAGCTTACCTAGAATTGTAATATACATATAACCCCGTAATAAATAACACCTCAAAGAAGAACCAAAGACTGGCTAGAAGCCCCGTTGTACTTGAAAATCGGCTCAAACTAACAGTAATTCATGATTGACGTTTTCTGTTTGTTCCAATTTTTGTAAATGTATTTTGAGAGCCAGATGAGCACTAAGCAGACGTGCATTTCGTGCATGAAGAATTTTTTTAACCTTCTTTCTCTTTACCAAATAAGCTTCGTGTACTAACTACTACTTGTAGATATTGGGCACAAACGAGGCTGCGGAAAAAGCTGCCGATGCTCGAGGCTCTGGCGTCAAAAAAGTGAGTAAGCTATGTTGATTGAAAGGTTTCAAAATTAAATGAGTGCGCAAAGGAATTACATTATCACCATATTGCAGAGCTAACTTCTCAGTTCTTAAGAGTAGAAAAACATTGATGCAAGGTGATTAGAATCCAGGAAACAGATCGACTACTGGTAGTCTTGTAGCCTATTCAAAAATATTATCAGAATTTCAAAATTTTCAAACCCCTCCGAGTTCTTAGAACTGGCTAGTACAACATCCATGTACAGTCGGGTCCGGCAGTCACTGCAAATGGGCGCCGGCGGGCGCCGGCCGCCGCCACCCTCCGGCGCCCCTGTATTAATGAGCTATAAATCACTCGAGCTTGGGAGAAAGCGAAGAAAAATACAATTTTAGTACATAGTAGACAGAGTGTAGTGAATATGTTAAGGCTATAAAGCAGGGGACCATTTTCACAACTTTCACGTTTTTTCATTTTTGTGATTTTCATGGGGAAAGATTTCTGAATACACAATAAGCGAAGCCAACTCTTCGATTTTCTGCTATAGTTGTACACTGCTTCGCGAATACAAAAATGGCCGTTATTCTTCTATATATCTTCGAAATCTATGCAAAACGTTGCCGGATGCCTTCCTGGACTACCCGATGGAGATCACGGGGGACGTTCCAAGCAGTGAACCCCAAACACTGCGATACTTAACTCTGGATCTCCAACGGAGTGGAACCAGCGATAGGGACAGATTGCAATCTGCCGCTCAAACCACTGAGCCATCCGGGCTACTTTTTATGTTGGAGTTTGTTAGATAACTGCAGCAGTCGTAGGCAGCATACTATATGTATTTGCAAAACGGGGCACAGGGCAGGATTCGATCCCCTGACCACCACAACGTCGATCATTCGCTCAACCCACTGAGCTATGCGCGCACGCGATGCAACGTACAAATGGTGTCCAATCTTACTTACACTTACACTTATCGTAGTTTATCTTAGAAATTTAGGTGAAAAGGGAGTTGGGTGGGGCCACTCCTGTGAAGCCTAAGCCTAAGCCTTAAACCCATTCTTAAGCATAGGGTTAGGCTTATCTACCCTGTCTACTATGGACTAAAATTGTATTTTTCTTCGTTTTCTCCCAAGCTCGAGTGATTTATAGCTCATTAATACTGGGGCGCCGGAGGGTGGCGGCGGCCGGCGCCCGCCGGCGCCCATTTGCAGTGGCTGCCGGACCGGACTGTAAACTGGCAGCGATAGTACCACTAGTCTGCATTGTCCTTGTCCGGCACCATGATTGAGGATAAGGTCTATTTAGTAAATCTAGAGATTTGCAACAACCTAAGAAAACTGCTATGAAACCCATTGGGGGAACTGTCATACAAGTGTACAAATAACAAGACCGGGGAATTTTCCTTTCTTTAAAACTGGTTTCATTAAGGCACTGTCTTACGCAGTAGAAAAGTTTTTCTAGCTGTGTAGGTGTCACATTGTCACATATCAGGAGAACACAGCGGTGCTTTCGTTTCAGGAAGGAGTCAGACTCACAGAAGTACCGTAACTGCTATTTTTCGCCCGTGCAATGCCAGTTACCAGTTCTGATCAATATCGATCCATTGGCAAGTGCTATAAAGCCGGATCTTCAGCAGGATCTCTACTCACGTTTTAGACGATATCGAAAGTAGAGAAACATACCCCAACGAGTAGCGCCAATCGCATGATTTGCATAAATTGCTTACGTCATCCAGATCGACGCATGTATCATGTCATGTGCGCACGTGTGTGCCATCACATTCAGAGTCTCATGTAGTGATACTGTATTCTTTTCTCATCTACAACTTGTCATCGTTTACTGTGAAGTACAAAAGTGTCTGAATTAACGTTATCATATGTCCCCATTCATGTGGAAAGGATAAATCTTCTGTGAGTTCCGCTTGATGACGTCATTCAGTCAACCAGAAGCGCGAGAATGTTGCGGCGTTCACAACCAGTCTGAATACATGGAAATTGCTACTACTCTGCACTTAGCACGCCGACTCACAGATTTCGATATGCGAAAACTTGTTGCGCATGCGGCTTCTAAGCATACAACGCAGTATGTTTAAGCTGTATGTAGTTCACATAGGAATTGTGGGTGCATGCTGTTAGCAATCGGCAACTATATTAGTGAAGCGAAAGTGATTTCTCGGTGACGGCCGGGTGTGTAGAATTAGATGCTGGTCACAGTGATGAGAGTTGCGTGCCTAATCGCATGAAAACTACTGCATAAAAAAATTTGCAATCTGGTCTGGATACAGTAATTTTGGGTACTACATTCATGGCAGTGGTAGTACCGGTAAAATGTCGCAGCTCTGACCAAATTTTGACATTTTGTGTGATGTTTCTCGCAAAATCTCCAGTACTTTGGTTCAATGTTCAGGATATTCAAGTTTAGTGATGCTAGCTTTTCCGCCGATATGAGGAGTTTTCCGCATTCTAAAAATGAGAAACACAGAGGTAAACCGCTGAAGTATGTAACAGCCAGTACACAAGTTCTAAGTTAGAGTATAGACAGAATATATAAATTGGACAAATTCTCATTGACTTGACTAATAATTCAGAAGCCCATCCGAAAAATCGAATTTTCCTATGACAAAGAGCTCTACCTACATCCCCTTCTTCTTCTTCTTCTTCTTCTTCTTCTTCTTCTTCTCTCTCTCTCTCTCTCTCTCTCTCTCTCCCCCCCCAAAATGTACAGCTCTCTATTCTCCAAATTTCCAAATTTCTGGCTTGTTCAAAATTAAGCCTCCGAATAGTGAATTTCTCTGGTTCATTACATACTCGGTGCGTAAAGCGTTGTAAGTATACATACTTAGGACCGAATAAAATTCGAATTACTCAAGTTATTCAATTATTCATGCAGAACTGGACTTGAAGAATGAAAATGTCCGGAAAAAAGAAAGACCTAAATGCCTCCTCATAAATCCAAAAGAATTGTATTGTTCTTTGTTCAAGCTTCCGATCTACAGGCTTTATCAAAATCTTTTATTCGAATTTTTTTTTTGAAAAAAAATCTCGGCTTATGATCAAGTCTATGATTATCTAATGCATTATTTATTCCCAAGTAGAATTGTATGATCTCTTGTTTTGGAGTTTTTCGTTGGTGGGTCCGATTTTCTGTATCATATTCTGCGATCTTCCAAGCTTCTTCTCTATTTTTTCAAACAATGCCGCAGTACTAAATTGAATTCCTGTGAGACTGTAGCGTTTTTGTTGCATGTAGCATCACTACTTATCAATTAAACATCACAAACATTCTGGTGAATATCAGCGCTCGAATTCGAGCACCAGTTCGAGTGCAATTCAACCCTCTAGAACTAGTGTTACGTAAAATGCTAACGCAAGCATAGCACATACAGCTTAGAACGACGTATAAATACAACGACGTGGTCGCTTTGCTACGTTGTTATGCTATATAATTTCACCCGCGGTTCCATATATGACTGGGCTGGATAGGTGCGACGTGTTCGCCGCTAATTTAGCAAGCAGCGCGAAAAAGGGGACGAAAACCGGCCGATGTCGCAAATTTTGCCGCCATCGCACGCTAAAGTTGCGCAACTCGTTCCGCGCATGAATCTGCGTAAAATCGATAACGATTGGAATGTCGCGACGCGATATCGCAAGCGATGCGCACCTATAATGCGGTGAGTTACGACAAATTAATCGAACTGTGCGCGACTGACAGTTTCGAGATTTGACCGCCATTAAGTGTCTCGCACTCATAACCACTCTTTTTCTTCATTAACAAACATTAAACACTAAACAACAACAGATGTTATTTACACACAAAAAATCACAATCGATACATACAACCATGTGGCAAGAGGCATTACTAGTTACTAAGTGAAAAGCAGAAGTGGTAGGCAATCTGGGCGTGTTCTTCAAAAAATGCAAGGCAAGGTTGATAGCACCCGTAGAAACGGCAAGATTTACAAAGTCAGAGTGTTCATATACTGCTGTTCAAGTAGCGGTCCCGTCATGATATAAAATACTATATAGTAACATTTAAAGTAGTATTTCGGGGAGAGGAGAAAAAAAACGCTTAAAAAAATTAAAGAAAAACGAATCGATACCTAGTGAGTGTAAGTGAAACATCGCCGAACAAAAATCCTTGAAAATGCACAGATCAATCGATAGGAGAACATTCCACAAAGATACGTGTACAAATGACATAAGCTATATTTTGATGTTTTGGCCATGCATGTCTAAGACATGAGCGGTGTTGATTTAGCATAATCTGCATGACAAGTTCTATGGTAACGTATTTCGTAGATATTGAACGAGATTCAGTAACAATTATACAGATTACTAGAGCATCACACAACGCACAAAAGCAATAGAAACAGAGGTGATCACGAAATTCCTTGATTCATCCAGGTAACTGTTCAAGACTACCTACAGTTATGGTCTGTTGACGTCAACGTGTGCATGTGGTTTGAACCGAGGAGGAAAGCATCTCGGCCAGTAGGGATGATCCCACAACTCCACCGACTCGTCGCGCGATCAGGAAGTTCTGGCAGGATTGTGCCAATGATCTAAAATGATAACTTGTTAGGGGGTAATTGTACGTGAAGTTTCATCGACAGCAGGAGAAAAAGCAGGAGAAACAAGTTTGACGAACAAGCTCCCACTTTACATTTTGTCTTGTCTTCAGTACTACTCCTACCAGGGTAAGGATAAAATCCAATAAGCACTAGAGATGTATTCTTATGATATTATACTCTTATTTGTTCTCCATTTTGTGTTAATTCCACCGAATAAGTTGATGGCTCCACGCCTATGACACAGAGTGGAACCACTGAGGGAATTTTTCACATCTTTGTTCGGATCTCAACGAAGCAGCGTGGCAAAACCGGCCTAATTGCCTGTTTTAGCGGCGGCTCGAAAGGGAAAAATGCCGGTTTTTCTCAAATAAACCTCAGATCCTCGCCATTCGAGGGCGAAATCGGAAACTGTACGATCTCATAGCGGAGAACCTGTTTGAAAATTGAAGAGCATCACGAAGACACAACGAGCATACCTTATTCGTAGGAAAGCAGCGAACTGTGGTAATAGCGCTACGTCGGATCCTCGATACTCTCCCCAGCATCTAATTAGCGAGTCTCTTGCGGCACGAATCAGGGCACGGTTCTCCACTCGACTTTCACCTGAGAGAAGAAGTGTCATGTGAGGCCAGTGGAGATTCCTGAGATAGTGATGCTGAACTTACCGTCCTCATGGAATAACGCTAAATATCGGAATGCTGCTAAATCCACTCGGGTGAATCCACGACTTGCGAGGAGGTGAACAATGTCCGTCCAAAGTGTCAACAACGAACAATCACCCATTACAGCAGCCAACCCCGATGGCACTCTGGAATTTTTCAATAAAAAAAGTTGCAACGAGGGTAAGAATTGAAATTTTTGACAATAAAAAACTTTACTAATGAATCACCAGTGAGTGCTAGCATAGGTCAGTATCAGCCAAGCAGAAATGTTTTACTAAATTATAAACATACTCAATTCCATTGTTCATTTTAATGCTAGCCGGTATTGCACCAATGACAGCAGCATAGGTAAAGTCGGAAATGTGAACAGAAGCCCAGCTGGCGTGCAGTAGCTGCATCTGATCAGCCATCTAAACAAAAAAGCTTTTAACTAAAGCAGTCTTCCTTTGAAAAGTACCTCAAGCTCGCGAAAATATGGTGCCGCTTTTGCCCAAGCCACCAGTTGTCCAAGGTTGTCTTCAACTGCTGAGACACAGAACGAAAATGGTTCCCATCGTGGCCATTTATGCAGGAGACAGTATAACCTTAAAAACAAGTTGATTGACGCGAAAATTAAGAATCAACCTCAATTGGTCAGCAGAAATCAGTGACATTTAGTTGAATTTTGAATACTTTGAAACAAAATAAATGATAACTTAGTAACTCGGAATTGACATATATAGAAGCTAAGCAAATCGTGGTCGTTGCGCTTTAGCGGCAAATTGCTGAATTTCTCAAGACAATCCCAGCGAAAAAAAAAACAGGAAAAATCGAGTTTCCACTTTCTTGGAGAAGTACTGAAGCGTTTAACATATTTCCACAAACGGTGCTTTTTTCGGAAAAATACGAACGGGGTATAAACAGAGAGCGGGATACAGACATAGAGGCCTTAGTTGGCTTCGCTGCTCAGCGTAACTACATGACACCCTATTCCTGAAGAAAAAATCGCTTAACAACAAAACGAGTTTTATTGTGAGGATGACCATAAATTTTTCTTACTTAAATGCAAGAAAATCAGGGATGACAACTCGACATGTAATAGTGCTAAGCAGGAAGTCAGCAGTCTAGCGGAAAATAAAATAAATATAGATGAAATAACTTTTATTTTATATTTTTCGATATTCCAATCCCAAGATGACTTAGGATTCCAATCAAGTTTTGTTCTAGGTTTCTTTTCGTCTACTTTGAACTCTGATGTCGCTATTTTTTCGTCAGTTTTTAGTGTTCAGAAGAAATGTTGATTTTTCTGGAATGGTTGGAGTTTTTCTTCAGCGCGCTGACCTTGAATCGTCCGGCAGCGAATCATGCATGATGGAAAGCGTCGATGATGAACGTTCGAATTCATTGCTCACGTGCTTTTCGGATGGGGTCGAACATACAGGTAGAATACGATTGTCACGAAACGCTCCTGGAATGAATTAAAAGTCAGATTTCGCCTAGCCATTTTTTCTGATTGTAGTGGGTTTGGGTGTCATTTAGTGGAAGGAATGTGAGACTGAACCCAATCTACGGTGTTCGTCATCCTTGTCAGTCAGGAATGTGTTCGTCATCCTTGTTAATCAGAAATAATCAGCTATTGAATAAAATGATCAGATAGCATTCGTCAATCAGTTTTTATGGTGTGATAGAAGTGACTAATTAATCTGAGATGAATGATCGTCCTTAGCTGCATCACGAAACTACACAACGAATAAACCTCACAAGCGAACATGTATTAGCCAGACGCAAGCGCATCTTACATCTTACCTTCTTTTTTCCACCAAAAGGAAAAATCGAGGTGTTTTCTGCTTTAGATTAAGGAAGCTGCCAAAAAAAGTTGCCCATCTATTTTTCCAAATTAAATTACGCCCCCAAATGAGCACTTAACGACGGTGAGCAAGTTATCTATCGAAAGAAGAGGGATGGATGACGTTAATTCCAAATTATTACATTATTGTCAGCTGTCTCTCTTTGCACATAAACAAATGACACAAAAATGAACAGTAAATGAAAGCGTAATATCATCAACACAAGTACGTACAAAAAATCACAAGCAAATACAGACGGCCTTGAGGTGTTGTCTGCTGACTTTTTGGATTTTTTACATACCGTCGTCAATAGGATGACCGTGATACGGTAGCCGCTGCTGAAATTCCGCAGCTGTGGTCGGCTCGAACGGTTCTGGCTTGATACGGTAGTTAGGAAAATCTATGGAGCAGCCAAGCAGTCCAGCTAGCCCTTCGTTCTCGTGTGCTACTGGTGGTGGTCTGGGTGCCGGCGCAGGCGGTACTGTAAAAAAGGACTGTGACTCGGATAATTGTGGACCATTTTAAGACAAATAGGAAAGGAAGACATGCAAAAAAATCAGCCAGTCTCTCGCATTTGAAAAATGAATGAAACAATCGAAACAGACGATGAATTGAATCAAATAAAACTACCGAAGCAATAGATACTGTCTGGAACTGCAAAGTTTTACAAGTGAAAGCTCTCTCCCCCATAGTCGCTACCAGGTTGAGACTCACCGTGATGTACTGGGGTGCTGCTCGACAGTGTTAAACATTGCAATACGGAGTCATATTCGGACTTCACTTTGGATTTGTCGTCTGGATAGGGCATCACAATAGGTTCAGTGCTGGAAAAGCTGCACTCTCAGGATTTGTAGAATAGCTTTCATTTCATCCACACTCATCTTTCAAAGTCTCGAGAATGGAGAGAAATTTGAGTCCTTGATCAGCTACGTTTTACAGAAACTCATTCAAGGGAAGGTTTTGCAACAAAATAAAGCGCAAAAATAGGAAAAAAATTCTGAGAAATACCTCCACAAGAACTGAATGTGAAAAATTCAGAAGGGGAGAAAATTATGAAATAGAAGGTCTGCATTCACAGAAACAATTCAAGCATTCCTTAGATCAATGAAATATCACAGAAACTTCCGCTGAGGGAAAAAATCCACATGCCGCAACTTACCTACTAGTTACGGTCTGTTCCATGCCAGCTAAATCCGTCACAGCATTATCTTTCAGGGTGTTCCGTTGCATTCGTTGAGCACGGTCCCTCTTGTAATACGAGCCAAACTTATTTCTTCCGCCTCTCATACGATCTTCTCGAACAGCTGAAAGCTTCTAGTTCCACTGTGTTCTCGTTGAAGGCTTGGAAAGTATCTCAAATTCCGTGTTATTTCTGTTCTGAAGTCCCTACAAGGAGTACACCTCCAATCATTCCGAACATCAAGGCATTTCCATGTGTTCTGCTTCTAGTAAAAAATAAATTGTGCACATGTGTGACGCCCAGTCAAAAAACGGTGAACAAAATCGTCACCAGCACGTACGTAATTGCACTAAACAATCCTTGTCATCGTCAACAAGAATGTTTTGGAACGATGTGGGTGCGACGCGTTGAGAAAGTGCTCCGAATGCTCGGTTCATGGTGTGAGATGTGAAAAATAACAATTCTATTAAGCCAACTGGTTCTTCGTCGTGGAGTTTGCAGGATCTGCGGCTTTTTGTAAAGTACTCGATGGGCAGTTTGTAAAGTTGTGACGTGCCACTTCCGCCGCTGCGACTATCGCATCGGACTATACACTACAACACATACTTCAACCCTCTACAAAGTTAGTTATGAACCAAATATCCTGAGGTTTTGTGAAACGAGGCGGATCATATTTCTGTGATGGGTTCTTCCTTCGAGTAGTCCAGTCACAGGACATGACCCTCCCATTTTCTCCTTATTGTGAGCTATGCCCAATGTTATGTGAAGCATTAGACGGTCAGTAAAATGGCAGATTGAGTAGTTGGGGTTCCGCAGGAACTATATCAGGAGAATTGTCGTATGGTAGCTATAAATCTGCTGAAGATATACCCAACAATTCCAAAACACTTCCTAGCCACACTGTTTATAGATGACAAAGCTCTCTCATTCAATGTTTTGTGAAACAAGCATTCACTTCCTGTACTTCTTCGTAATTGATGTAGAATATCCGTAATGGTCGGCTGACACGCCACACACGTTACGTAAGAAGGAAGGATGTTGCACGATTCCTGCATGAATTTGTGCTTGACACATGCTTGACAGAAACGAGTACGAGTTTTGCATATTCCTCCTCTGTGGCACCCAAATTTAGCGGGTCCATTGTGTTTTCCAACAGATGACCCAGGTCCGTGTACAATCCGCATGAAATCTGCATGAGATTTACATTAAGCACGTAGAGACCGCGCAGGAAAAGGATCCTTCGTTGCTCACTTCGGCGGCTGCATCTATGCAGTATGAGGTTGCGCCCTTGATGTGGATAAAAAATAGAGAGATTGACGAAACCCCACAAAATTTCAAGGGATTCGTCATAAGTCTTTTTTTCTTGTAGAATTCTAATAATAAGCCGTTGAGTCATTTATTTCTGTGGGAATTATTCTGTGATACATGAATAGATGTGCTCGTTTGCAACTTTTTAACAGAGAAAATGATAGCATCGCACTAGAAACAAAGAACAAAGTTAACAAAAAAACGCAGCTTCGAGCAGGTGAACAGGCCAAGGATAGCTAAGACCTATGATGATTTCCGTTCTCAGAGGATCTGCACACATATTCACCTCCACGAAAGTTCATTCAAGAACAGTACGGCACTAACAGGACATTACAGGGCCCTTCGCTTCTCAAAATACGCGACCTCTTGTCCTGGACATCGACCAGTACTCCCCCCCCCTCCGTCATCCTCGCCGAGTAACAAAGATCGGATCCAATTCTGCGGTAAGTACCCCATCTCTACTCAAAACCCGCAACACCCATATAATTTCAAAAGATCAACATTGACCACACTGCCACGACCTCCTGTCGAACGGCAAAGATCCAGGCACGTTCTGGAATGTCCACACTCACTCAAATCCCCATCTGCAACTCTTCTGTCAGCACTTTGCAACCCACGACAAATCCAGTTTTTGGCGATGCAAAAAAAAATCAGTGCAGTTAAAAATATTCACAGTTCTTATCGTGGTGCAGTGTGTGTCAAAGGAGGGTTAGAGGTCAACCCAGCGAGTTACCATTGATTTCGGAGTAGTTTTCCTGCTCTCTAAGTAATTCACCCCAGAAATTGAAGCGATCACGGATCGTGCGCGGAATTACCATTAATATTTTTTGTATCTTCCCCCGGGGCGTTTGAAAATGAGGGAACATTTGCATAAGACGTTAGGAAATTAGTATAGGTGTTGTAACAATGACGAATATGTATTTACTGCAAAAATAAGAAAACAGCGGGCAGGTCGTGACTGAATAAAAACTCTGGAACTAGTGACCGATTCAGCTGCACCTATTCCGAAAGCTCTTAATCAGTCTTAACCCGTAGAATTCTCAACGACGTAGATTCTAATACTAAATATCTTTCAGTTAGTAAATACGTCGCATTGTTAGCGAAATTATGCAAACTCACGCTCGTATTATTTCTTACAAGCTCGTTAGAAATATCCTTTGGGTTTATGAACTATGAGGATCCAGACCTTCCCAGCTATAGGCAAGTTTGATGTGAGTTACGATGAGAGGGTGTGGTTCGCGAGATGAAACGAAGAGTGATATTAATTCAGTAGCGAAAAAAGACTTAGTTGCAGCAAGCCCAGGCTCGGCGTTTCGCTCTATGACCACGATCCAGGATTGTGAAATAAGGATCCAGAGGACAGGGTTTCTGAGCCCCCGTTTTCTACTGAAATACCGCAGCAAACATTAACGCACAAGTTGTATCACGTCAGTTTGTGTTCATGTTCGTGTTTTGTGTATGGAAGAAAAACTGTGAACGTGTTCTATAGGAAGTGTTCCAGCTCGATGTGAAATTGGACCTAGCGTCCGGCAGAGCATCCCCGACCGCTCCGCCCGTCACTTGTCCACGCCTCTCCTATTCCCCCCCCCCTCTACACTCTACGCGCAACCCCATCAATCGATGCCCCTACCAGCGCCACCTCTGCGAATAACCGGTTTTTCTCTCAAAAGCTCCACCGATGCCTGCAATGAAAAACGTTGTGTGGCGAAATTACGTGAATTCTGGATGCGCGCCGTGAGTGGCGAGTGCGATCGAATTTCTCGGAAATTTCCACCCAAAGAACCGGATTTTTTTCGTTCACTGGCACGCCAAAAACAGATACAACGCCGCCGCTGCCTATGTGAGCAGTGACGTGAGGAGGCAGCGAGGTGAGATTGAAGAGAGGATCTACCGTCTCCGAGTGGCTGACGGACGCTACAGAGCAACTGCAGGCGCTTGGACGATGTAAAATGTCTTTGTTATATGGGGATCACAGAAATGCAATAGAGGAAAACAAGCAATCAGAATGAAAAAGGAATGATGGCAAAACAGTCACGTGCAGGATGCGCGTGCGCAAGAACACTGGAGTTTCGGAGAAAGAATGATGGAAAATATATAAATGAAGGCTTTCTAGATGTTTTAGCCAGCAGTGTAAACTGTGGACATATAAAAATCTGGCATAATGAATGCATGACTGTTCTCAACGAGAAGGCGGGTAGTGTCAGTTGTTAGAGCTTCTATCCGAATAAAGAAAATAAAACATTTAGTTCTGTCGGGAGTGAAACATGTATTTTCCACGCCATTCCTCAGTGTTTCCTGCCCAGAAATCAGTTTGTACGACTCCCCTAGCGATAGCACTCACAAGGGTGAGATCGCACGTCGGCTGATACATATCTCTATATATCGTACTCATGCATAACGTCGGGTCAATGCTCGGATCAGTACGGTTGTACTGGGCCCAAAGAGAGTATTGCCGATGAAGAGCTGCAGGCGCGTAAGAAAATAATATGTGGGGCGCAATGGATGGCAGAGAACTGACAGTATACCTTCTTATATTATAGCAAATATGTAGCGACTATAGTCCACTAAACGGCAAATTTGAATATTATCCTGCATTGCAAGAAACGGAGAGACAAAAGGGCACAGAACACATGCTTAGGACGGATTTTGATAAATCTAAGTCGTTTACAAAAGAGAAGTGATAGTTTTGTAAGGACTAGGGAGAGCACGATTGAAATTTATCAGCTGTTCCGTTAAAAGCATCATAAAGATCGCACTATCATAAAGAACCCAAAATCTTGTCCTTGAAATTACAACGCATTTCCCACGTTTTTTACTTGTCTTCTTTTTGGAAATTCCTTGACAACTCAACAATGACTGTACAAAGTAGGAAGTTCCAGTGTTCCCGATGAAGCGTCACCACACCCTGTCTCTCTTATTTGCTGGAGTACTTTCAATTCACAGAACCAGCTGCATCAATGTTTCTGAGTACAAATTCTACAGTGCTTCACAAACAGTGGTACTACGGTAATAATTTCGTTTTTTTTTAGAATAAAGTAGATATCGTTAACAAAAAGTCGTCGAACATGTGGAACAGCGCACATGGAGCACAAACTCAAATCAATCAGCAGTCTTAATAGAATCATCAGTAGTTGTCATCTCTGCTAGATTCCGAATAAAGACCAAGAAGATAGGATGAAATTGAAAAAAGTAATGCGAAGAAATGGCGTGATGTGCATCGCGAACCCGATTACTGTCTCACTGGATCTCTTATGGATTCAAGAAGGATAGCTGCAGGGACAAGCAGTTCTCAAGAAATCTCACAGAAAAAAGCTAGGTAGTTAGAGGGAAGAGGCAAGAAACAAGAAAAAGAAGGTTCTGAGATTGCTTCAAAAGTGGAGTAAGTGAATCTACCTTCTATTTTCATCCCCTGTTGCAAGCATTTCGCGAAACGACATCGTGGACAACGCTTACGGCCTGCCTTATCAACAGGACAATTCGAAGATGCTGCACATTGATAGCTCTGTAAAAAAGTACTAACTAGTAACATGCTCATCATCACAAGTTCACAGAAGTTCAAAAGCACAGTGAACAAACCTTCTTGTTTTGTACAGTTCGCTTGAAGAACCCCTAAAAACAAAGGAATACGCCTCATAACTGCTGGAAGAAATGAGGGGAAATGGCGCTTACTTTACAACTTTCGCAAGTAAGTAGCCCGTAGTGATATCCGGAAACGCGATCCCCACACACAGGGCATTGTTCCTCAAGTCTTGGTCTTGCGGATACCTCACTTCCTACCATAATCCTCTATTTCTATGTGCTTTTACGATTTCTAATCACAACACACGGTCTAACTAGGGGTCACACACACCTGCAAGACGACATGTACAAAACGATAAACGACATAAAATTAACACAAAGGGAGTCGATACCGCAATGTACAACTATGAACAGTGTGCGAGGCCGTGGCCAGCAGGGAAAAAGAAGCTTGGAAACAGTCTAATGACTTTCAAGTTCCCGAGAAGTCCATCGAGATGAGAGAAGTTGGCTATTCAAATCAAGGAGGTTCAAGGGTTCAGTGTAATGAATCTGTGATGCTGAAAAACCGCGGCGAGAAAAGAAAGAACAGCAAAGGTGTGCATATGGGTTTTAGCGAGTTTTTAACCAGTTTCCGAATTGGAAATCAGAGAAACGTACACAGATACATCGAAATGTACATAGCCGCAAACGAAAGAAAAGCATAAGGAAAAATCTCTTGTGAACGTGACAAAGCGCTGTCTGGTAAGGTTATTACAGAACAAAATAATCCAATTACGGTACATTCAGAAAGCTGCCCAATTCGAGCGACTTCTTGGTATTTGTTAGATGTTGCAGCTCAAGTTGCTAGACGTGGTGCCAGTGTCGGTGAAGCGTGGAACTAGTGTCGAGTTCGGGCGGCTGCTAATAGGTAGGGCGGCTAAACCGGGTGCGACGTCGGTGGCGGCGATGGCGGGCGATGGTGGCCGCACTTCTTCCAGCCCTCCACCCCCCCCCCCCCCACCACCCCCACTCCCTGAGCGTCACCCCTGTTCAGAAGTTTCTCCCCATCCTTGCACTACACAACCTTCTGAGCCACTGAGCCAAAGGCACGAATACGAGCCAGTACACGTTTCACCACTGGCAAGTGCGAGTTAACTGCGTGTTGTGAGGCCGGAAACGGTAAACAGGCGCGGAAACAGTCACAAAATTGTTCAGGTATCCACGAACACGTCCAGGAAAACTCCTTACAGCAACATTGACGTGACGTATTTCTGGAACTAAAGGGCTAATTTATGAAATTGGGTAGATGAAGGGCGTATTTTTGGGTAAAAAAATCCACATATGGGAAAAAGCAAGGAAGCTTCGTGAAAACACAAAAGCCGCTCCAGAAAGACCTGCTACCCACAGAAGTAAAAACGGCTTTTTTTGCCAAACATCAGGCCCAATGACATTGTAGAAATCTTGAGGCAGTGACGATTTTACTCGAACAGTATGAGATATAATGAAGCATGTTTTGGAGGAAACAACGGTTCTTAGGTGTTAGGTCACTAAGAACAGACGGAGATACAGGCGATTTTGTATTCCGAATCGTTCGACTGAAATTAGTTAAATTTAGATTGAGGACATGGAAATACATACAATAAGGTCGGTTGGTGCTTCTGAATCTGAGAAGATTGTTGTGGATGACCATGACGTAAAAACCACTGTTTTTGGTGAATAACACCAGTTTTTGAATAATGAGTAACATTTGAAAAGCTTACACTTTCACGAAAATTGTCTTTAAAAGGGGAGATTTAGTTCCTCAGAACACCAGCTTCTTCTAATTGCATATGTGTTCCTTGATATGTCCAGGTGATTTTGACTTAATGGCGTTTAAACTGTGATTTTCCGCTTTTACGCACAATTCATGGATATTGATCATGAAGTAAGATACGGTATGAAAGTTCTTCAACTGCCTATCAAATCAGCGAGTGGTGCTCAGCTCGGAGTCCTTAAGAGAAAAGAAGCTGCCAATGAAAGCGAGATAAGCTTGTTCTTGGATTCGCACGCACTGTAGGTATGAATTTGAGCTGTTTTAATTGCCTTTAAAGGAGTAACCACCAATAGAGAACCGAATTTTCCGAGCGCTGGAAAAGTGTTCCAGGAGAAGAGCCCTGGTTACAGAAAAAAACTGACTGGTGAGCGGGTACAATTCATAGGATTCAAAATGCATCGGCGATTTGCCAAGCACGCAAAAAGAAAGGTGTAACGTCGGTTCTTAGAAAGCAATTATAGGGGTGTAACCCTACCCTATGTGCTTCGATAAATTTTCATACCGCAACTACGTTGTGAAAGTAATTAATAGGACAGAAATTCCATTCGGTGGACAACATTTCAGAGTAAGCACAAGAGAATCCGAATGCTGCGAATATACAGAGTGCAATGAAGTATTGGCGGTAGAAAACTTGAAAACTCGTCCAGCTAACAGCTCCTCCCACTCGTTTTGAAAGCGCAATTTTATGCGTGATGAGACATTGAGGCAGAGTGGATCAAGTAGGCAAGTTTCCGTAGAGTGACGAGTGAGGAATGAATGCGCACACCCGGTCGCGCAACACACCAACCTCACACCGACACTGCAAGAGAAGAGACGAAATTAATGGCTTCGTCAAGTCATCATACTCGACAAAACATATGCCACACACATACATACACACACACTCTACAGAAAAAGTGCTCGTTGAAGCCGGAAAAGAGACGAGCACAAGTGAAAGTGAATAAGAAATTCGACACCATTGGTCGCAAGCAAAAGAGTGGATAGGGGATTCCCCTCGGGGTAACGACATCCGTGCATCCTAGTGATGACACTGTACACATCATTCGAAACTCAACAGACTACATTGTTGAACAAATTAAAACACCGCTAGCGATAACAGCAAGGCAGCACTTATTCCTTTTCTCTCAGCTCTTGCACTGTAAAAAAGATGTAACAATTTTTTGTGAACAGGGATAGACAGAAGACTAACCAAAGGAGAACGAACATTGCTGACAACAATTCCGGTAATTTTTCCTGGACTGAAGCATAGAACATCAAAATCGAAGTCACTGCAAGCATAGGAACTCTATTATGTGATAGAACTCGATTTCATTCACGAATCCATGCAACTGATTCCATAGCACGTGATATTTAGCTTATTTTCTGCTGAGACGATCTAGCTCGTTCTGGATATAGCCTAACTGAGTGATCACAGATGTTCGGGCGCACAGATATTCAAATCCCTAAAATGTGACAATTACACGTTGAGAACTTTTCTTGGCTACCTTAAGCATCCGCCAGGAAGAACTAAGCATTAGTGTAAGTTTTGATATTGGTTTTTATTTAGTTCCTATATTCTCCGTGAGTTTCGCTGTTTTTTTTTTTCGCCTACATCTAATATATGTACATCACATTCATGTAACGTATAACCGAAATAAATAGAATAAAATATAAAACAGCTTTCCAAACCATAATCTGACTCAACAACAAAATGCGGGTACTACAAAGATGAGGGGAGACTTTAACCGTATGAAAAATAATATAGAGAATGGGACAGGTAAAAACAAGTCACGAGAGTAAGATACCTGGTTCCGCCGGGAAATTTTTCCCGTTTCGCAAAATATTCCGTGGAAGTTTGGAGTAAGCTGTGAGGGACAGTGAGATCACTTCTGAAGAGACATGCGCTTCAAGGAAGGTACGTGCAGCTCAAGCCGTACTCGCTGCGCTTTATTTTTATCTGTGTAGTAGTTCTTCCTCGTGTAAAAAACAAAGGTTGTCGAAAACGAACCGTCGACAGCCGACTTTTTTAAATGCAACAACAGCACTGCAATATGTTAAAAAACAATATTTTGCAGAGAATACATTACTCGAGGACCATGGATGCAAGTGGAACAAATACAAATTGATTTCAACGGGGAGAAGTGAATCAGTACGGTGCGTGCAGTTCCACTATAATAAGCGTTCCGTGGTAATCCGCCAACCATTCGACACGAAAAAAATCATGCAGGGGTACCGACAGTGAAAATTTTGTGACTTTAAGTTAGTGTGATGTACATAACTGTAGTCGGGAATTGTAGTTCTCATGGGAATTAACGAAATAGAGATAATAAAAAGTAGTTGCCCGAAGTAACTTCTTAAAATATGTTGTTTTTCGAGAAGTACATAGTACGAAATAGTAAAGTTGGCACAAGACGCAAAAAACGAGATATTAGATTTCATTCGTCTCGAAAAAATGAATTCAAATATTTGGTGTAGACTTTAGAGATGACGTCTTATAAACAGCAATTCAATACTCTAGAAATAGTTCAGAAAATAACCAGCATCTACTTAGATTGAACCAGTTAACCGAGCCAGCTGTCGCTAGTTGGTAAC
This sequence comes from Ancylostoma caninum, assembly GCA_037903475.1. Classification (NCBI taxonomy): domain Eukaryota; kingdom Metazoa; phylum Nematoda; class Chromadorea; order Rhabditida; family Ancylostomatidae; genus Ancylostoma; species Ancylostoma caninum. Next base: position 900,868 of record JBAJFG010000359.1, read on the forward strand.
TGTCGAGGTAAGGAATGAAACATCAAGCCTCCCTTGTTTCAACCGCTCGATTTATTGAATGAAATGGCATATGCATCGTAGGAATTGATGAAAATACGTAATTTTGAGAATTAACCATTGTTACAGCCAAGTCTCTGAAAATAAGGAGAGGAATTTAATTCATGTGTCTTTCTACAAATGGCACATAAATTGAGAGAGGCAGTCAAAACCGTTTCTCTTACATTCTCAAAAAAAAAATGGAATCATGAACTCATTGTTCGTTCAATCATTAGCAGCATTGAACAGTACTTCGCAGGTAAAGGGCCTGTGAACATAAAAAAATTTACGTAGATTCTTTCAACAATGACAATGATCATTCTAGTGTCATTCTTCTTTAAGAGGTATTAGCTACTCAGAGATATGAACGATGGGTCAACCAAAAAAGTACATGAAATGAGTAGATGTGAAAAATGCACACACGGTAATCACAGTCCTGGCAGCAGTTTCCAGAAATTCGTGGAGATGGGGCGCAGACTTTTGTATGCGGTTCCAGTGCACCAATAAAAAAAAGTAGCATAACCTATCGAAGCGAGTTCACAGGTGGGAGGAGTTCGCTTCAGATCTGGCAGTTCACCAGATGTGGGGCAGAAAAATAGTAAATACACGGTTTCCTTCTAGTGATCTAGCGTGAAGCGTTTTTATGATTTTTAAGCGATTTATGCGACGCTCAGATCTAATAAACAAGCAATTAAACAAATACTCAGAGTAAGTGAGGATAATTTACATCTTTACAACAATTGTATGGTTTGACGAGAATCCCAACAATTTCGTAGTGTTTCAGGCATTAATCTCTACAAGACGTTATAGTGAATGTGCGAAGATTAGCAAAGAAGGAAGATGTTGGTACTTTGTGCTTTTGAAAGCAAACAGTGAAGTACGTGCCAGCACCGCAACAGGTTCGCACGTAATTTCCAAATACCCAGGGAAGCACTACGAAAATGTGTACGTCGTAATTTGCGAACGTAATATGAAAGTGCCGAAAAAACGCACAATAAACGCGACTGACAAGGTTACCGGAAAAAATCACCCAAAAAATGACTGCCATATACAAAACACAGGCCTCAGTCGGCGTCGACGTCGTTTCGTTGAAAAAACAACAATTTTCCTCCGCCATCCCTACCTCTACCGTCAATTTGTCATTGGCATATGGCGCTAGGGAAAGCGACAGCATCGTTTTGAAACATAACACTCACAGTAATGTTGAGTAGAACGACAGTGAAATCAATACAGGAAAACGTGCAACAGAATGAAGGCTACCGGTAACCAACTATTGTTGTCTTGCAAGTATGGACGCACAAACGCAACTTCGCTGAAGAATTTGGTACAAACTGGTTTCAAAATACAGGCACTGCATGAGGCCTGTCGACTGCAAATGTTGCCAGCCACAAGGAGGTGTCGGTTACAAACAAAAAGAAAAAAAGTTATTGTAAAAGAGTAACCGAGCCCCGAGGATGACTTCTTTGGAAGTGTCTCGCATAAGCTGTAAGAATGTTTATGCTCCTTTCCTTCATCGGACAAAACAGAGCTTAGCTCCTCTCTTTATTGCAGGCTTGTAGCTTTGAAAAGATATGTCTTTACCGGCCCCTATATTATCGTCAGCTCAAGTTTCTTAGCTATACCGATAACCGACTGGTCCTCATGAACTTGCTTTATCTTTATACATAGTAGAAAAAATTTCACCGTTCCTATCGTTTCCTGGAGAAAATTGGCCTTATCATTATAATAGTAATTGGTAGATATTAGCGACAAGAAAATCATGGGAACATGAAGCATTAATGAAAAAAAATGACCCTGGTGGTTTCGCAGAACTTCTCAGCCTCGAATGCAGTCCTGCCTGAAATTATGGTTGGAGATAACCACGCATACATAGACCATTTCATTACTATTTTGAGCGATCATTTAACATCTATGTTTATTACGGAGTAACAAATCCTACCCAATACTGAACTTCATATTCTCTTCTAACCGGTGTGAGACCAGCCCTGGGGAGTTTTATGAAGCTTTCATTGCCGGTGACACGAAAGCAAAATCACAGCAATTGATTCTGGGTCAGAGTCAACGATTTTACAGAGAAATTTAAAGAACTGAGACTCTGTGAAAGAATTTAGCTAGAAAGTAATTGATCCAGTAGATTGAAGTCGGAATAATTTCGGCTACTAGCCAGAATCAGCGAAACTGTCGTGCGTCTTTAGTTCCTTTCAAACTGTATCGAAGATTCACCGTCTTCGGCTAGAAATGTTTTTAACTCCTTATACCATCCAATCGTTGTGTGTATCAATTTTCTGAACATCCTCATCTGTTCAGAAAACGTAACATGCCGAAACACCGTCACAGAAGTGCGGGTGAACGCGTGTCCAAGAGGGTGAGCCCAAGTCGTCAGTGAAATTTTTGATCCTTTACAGGGTGGTCCAAAAGTCTTTACCCGAGTTTTAACACGCTGCAAAAATTCTAAATAATGATGGAGGATAACTAAACTGTAGCGGCGGCTTGTTAAAATAGCGTATAATAAAAAATTACTAGCGAGATCCGAGAATTCCCGCTTTTCTCCCCGGAACGGCGCGGCAGGCATGCTGGGCAGTTCAGAAGATGGTTTGCATCTCTCTGCTAGGTAGGTCTTATGGAACGGTGCTATGGAACACACTTACGAATTATCCAACAAATATTTTAGAAATAAAAACTGCATTAGCCGCATTCATACGATGCACAACGATAGTAACCAGAGATGAAGCTGGTGCATATTTATCCGCTGCTGATCCTTCGTCGATGAGACTGAGGTTTCACGAGGAGCGCTATGAATTCATGTGGATTCAACAGACCACATCATGTCCCGTCGATGAGTATAGATATTATTATTCTTACTGGAGAGTGCCAACTGCTAAAACATAAATGACGGTCAAGGATTCCAAGGAAATGACATAGCTCTAGTAGCTCCATGTTTTGTAATGATCACTTTCTCATGAAATGAGAATTTTTTTAAAATGAATCCTACATTTAGTTTGTAGCAAAAAATCGAGATGTTAGGGGTACCTGAACCCACATCAGTCTCTTCATTGTTGAAAAAAGTAACATCTACCTTATTCAGTATACCAGTAGGCAAGGAAAGCGATGACTGCTCAGTCTTATGTTCCACTGAGGAAAAAAAAAGAAAAAAAAATTGTTACCGACGCAATCATAGTGCGTTCGCCATGGAAGTTAAATGCGCACTGATTGGCAACTTGTAGTTTCGGGCCCATAAATTACCTTAGTACAAGAATAAAGTTTCCTGTTTTGGAGAAGTGCAGTCTAGGCTCGTAAGATAATTCTGCAAGTGTAACCTGTGTGGTAAACATTGCAGTCAGGAGAATGGTGAGCACGCAAATTCTGCATCGGCTTCATAATTTATACATGTTCACGGAGTTATTTTGCGGATTTAAATCATTCAAAAGCAGAATGCGATGTTGCGAAGACTGAAGGCAAGGGAATGAGGTTCCCGACCTGAGTACGAGTTCACGTGTTTCACAAGCTTGAGAAGAGCGGTATGGTCGAGGGTTAGGACTGCGAATGACCGATCTTGGAGCTTCAAAACACAAGCAATACTGATGAATTAGAGTATGCACTAGGGATATATTTAAAAGTGAGTGTACGATATTATGCAAAAATTTCTCGGTCACCACTAGAATAATTTCTTGACATAATTTTAAAGGCAGGGGTCCACCTCATTTTCGTAGTTCAGCTAACAGCACATTCTGCATCTACTCGGCGCGATGGTTCCAACGGTATACATAAATTGTCTCAGAATGGTCTATAAACCCGTCTTCCAGGACGGGGTCTGTAACAGTTTGCCGAACCGAGTTGACATGAGAAGCCGTTGATCTTATCGATTGGACACGCCAAGACTCGTTGACCGACGCGGCAGCCGTGGCAGGCAGCCAGCACAGCTTAGAGCGATCCGCCTCCGGGCTCCAAATTTTTATCCAGTTCGAGCTTTCAAAAATGGGGATTTCGTCGCTTCTGTGCCTGTTGATGTACATCCCAGGGATCAATATGATGAGAAGGTCTAGGATTAATGGTAAATCCAACAGGCAGAACGAGGTGACCCTCTGCCTTTAAGCAGAATCGAAAGCACACACATATCGGTCTCAGGTAACTAGTAGGTGCGTCGGACTCTCTAGCTGCCGAGCTTACAGAAGAAAATCCAAGTAAGTACTTACTTCAACTCATCATCTTTATTGATGCACTTCGGCTGATTTACTTGGCTGTAGCGATCAAGGTGTTCGCCGTGACGCAAACGCGCCGCATGCCGTTCTGGAAACTTGCGCTCGTCTTGGGCTGCGACCGGAGCCTAGGGAGATCCTTCAAATTCGGCGCGATCACTGACAGAAGTGGTCAACTCTCAGTGTTTGGTGCGCTGCAGGAGCGAACACCTTTCCTTCCCAAGCTCAAGAAAACTCGTTCATTTCTTCGCAGCACTGTGCAGCAGGTACAACATGCTCAAGTCGTGTCGCGCACATGAATCAACCAATCACGACCCGGCAGCCCACCCAATGACTTTTTTCCCACACCATCCACCCTTCTGCTTGCGTACCAAGCTGATTTACATAGATTTCAATTAGAACTGGACTTTCAACAGGTGCGAACATACGATGTGGAAACATAAGCTGCCTCAATTCTGGTTATTGATCCGAAATGACCAAATGTTTATTTTTTTTTTCAAAATAAGGCACAATATTTGCGGAGATCTCAGATATTATTAACACTCTACAATGAAAGTGCTTACGAGCTTGCATGAGTGCAACATTATTAACCTACTACACTACAAGATTGAGTGAGTGCTCAACGACAAACAGTAAATACAAATGCGATGACACGGCAGCCCTGGTTTTAAAAGAAGGAGTGAAAAAGAAAACACATACTGACAACAAGAGTAAGTGAAGTGTGACGGCTACGAGCAGCACTAACAACTACTCAGGCAACGGAAACGATGCACTTTGTACTGCCTTTTTCACGGCTTGCAGTACGCCTTTATTTTGTATGTCACCGTTAGCCAGCTTCGTGAGGAACTCCACAGTTTCTTCGGGAGTTTGAAGGTTGTGCTCTGAATACATTAAGAATTAAATAAGAAGAGGATTGAGCAGCTCATTCAACTGATAACATGTAATATGCAAAAACATAACAGCTACAGTCCGGTCCGGCAGCCACTGCAAATGGGCGCCGGCGGGCGCCGGCCGCCGCCACCCTTCGGCGCCATGGTATTAATGAGCTATAAATCACTCGAGCTTGGGAGAAAGCGGCGAAAAATACAATTTTAGTCCATAGTAGACAGGGTAAATAAGCCTAACCCTATGCTTAAGGATGGGTTTAAGGCTTAGGCTTCACAGGAGTGGCCCCACCCAACTCCCTTTTCACCTAAATTTCTAAGATAAACTACGATAAGTGTAAGTGTAAGAATAGTGGACACCATTTGTGCGTTCCATCGTGTGTGCGCATAGCTCAGTGGGTTGAGCGAATGATCGACGTTGTGGTGGTCAGGGGATCGAATCCTGCACTGTGCCCCCGTTTTGCAAATACATATAGTATGCTGCCTACGACTGCTGCAGTTATCTAACAAACTCCAACATAAAAACTAGCCCGGATGGCTCAGTGGTTTGAGTGGCAGATTGCAATCTGTCCCTATCGCTGGTTCCACTCCGTTGGAGATCCAGAGTTAAGTATCGCAGTGTTTGGGGTTCACTGCTTGGAACGTCCCCCGTGATCTCCTTCGGGTAGTCCAGGAAGGCATCCGGCAACGTTTTGCATAAATTTCGAAGATAAACTACGATAAGTGTAAGTGTAAGTAATAGTAATAGTGTAAGTAATAGTGAAAAACCACTTTTTCAAAGTTGAGGGAAACCGGGAGAGAGTAACTCCGCCGTAAACGACTGCTCCACGAAAGATAAATGACAGCGGTAGAACTACTTCGCAATGGATATGGAACAATTTATACGGATTTCAATTATTTCTGAGGATCCCGAATTGGATGAGCTTTATTATTCAGATGGGATAACTGAAGTACTGTGTCCATCTATGGAAGAATAACGGCCATTTTTGTACTCGCGAAGCAGTGTACTATAGCAGAAAATGGGAGAGTTGGCTTCGCTTATTGTGTATTCAGAAATCTTTCCCTATGAAAATCACAAAAATGAAAAAACGTGAAAGTTGTGAAAATGGTCCCCTGCTTTATAGCCTTAACATATCCACTGCACTCTGTCTACTATGGACTAAACTTGTATTTTTCTTCGCTTTCTCTCAAGCTCGAGTTATTTATAGCTCATTAATACCGGGGCGCCAGAGGGTGGCGGCGGCCGGCGCCCGCCGGCGCCCGTTTGCAGTTGCTGCCGGGCCCGACTGTAAGCGCTAAAAAAGTGCAAATGCCCATCGAAGGTGAACTGACTGTCCTACAAAAGAGAGCAGAGCCGGAAATTGGTACAATTCAGACGTAACAGAAAATGAACGACAACCTTCCATGGTATTGCCCATAGCTTCTCTTAGAACTTTCATCCAGCATTCTATTATATTATCCGCTTTTTTCTCCACCTTCTCGTCTGAAATACAAAAAGTACGACACAAGTGTCAAAAAATTTGAAAAAGAAAAACTAGATCAAAATTGCGCGAAAGGGTAACCATCAGCAGCTTCAGACTCATAGTCGTTGTTGATTGCTTGCATTTTCTCGATGGTTCGTTGCAGGGCTTCTACTTCAGACTCAGCATTCTTGATTTCACGACGCAGCGATCGAAGTTTTGCCTCTCGACCTGAAGTATGTTGAGAAAGGATACTGCTAACATTTCGCAAAAATGTTGACATACCTTTGTTGTACGCTAGAAACTCGCGACTGAAGATTGGTATATCTGAGTTCGGAGCAGTCACCTAAGATTTATATAGGTGGTCCTTCTAAATATTGAACATGCCCGCTGGAAGCCAGTGAAAATCTGAGTCTCGATCTCTAGCAGAGATTAGTCTTGACGTCAAGTTTTCCAGAAGCGTAAAGAAGGTTGATGAATGGTGTTAGGAGTAAAGTAAAATATCAAGCTCTAAATTAAAAAAAAAAAACGCCGGAACAAATCCGTAGAAGCAGAAGTGTGCCGGAATTTTCGCGGTGTTCAACAGTGTCTGTGCAATTAGTTCCCAAGTTTGTAGTTGAATTACCTTCATGAACTGTTACGAGCTTCGGTGAGCAAGTGCATATGAGAGCGAACCCAAAGGCAGAATTAGCTCAAAATTGTTTCCAAAATTTTTATAGGAAAAAATCTTTATGAGATGATGACCGCAACGTTTTATAGGTTTTTTTTGAAAGAGTATAGGATATATTCGCTCGTGTGGGAGAGGAATGAAAACATTGAAAGAGTGAAAACAGCTGTGAGTATTGAGCAGGGACATCGACGGATGATTTCCTCAACGCACAGAAGGTTCCCATGGGTTGATTAATTGGAGATTTTTTGCTCCTGTATTCACCAGCATTCAAGTTTAAAGGACTAACTGACCGAGTTCCCTTGGCTGCGAGCCAGCGCGCCTCGCTTGGATCCTCCGCGCGTACGTTTGGCTTGTTGGCGTCCATCAACCGCGTCGGGCACGGGCTTCTTTACTTGTGATATTTTACTTCTGTGTTCACTAGCAACTATGCATGAACGGAAAACTGACCGAGTTCCCTTGGCAGCGTGCCAGCCCGCCTCGCTTAGATCTTCCGCGCGCTGATTTGGGCGGATGGTGCTCATCAGCCAAGCTCGGCGCTGGTTCATGGTGCTCATCAACCATGATCGGCGCTGGTTCATGGTGCTCATCAACCACGATCGGCGCTGGTTCATGGTACTCAACAACCACGGTCGGCACGAATTCCTTTATTGGAGATATTTTACTTCTTTATCCACAAGATGCATGAAGGGGCCACTGACCGATCCCGCCTGGTGGCGAGCCAGCCCGCCTCGCTTCGATCCTCTGCGGGCACGTTTGGGCGGACGGTGCTCATCAACCACGCTCGGGACAGTTTCCTTGACTTCATCAACCACGCTCGGGACAGTTTCCTTGACTTCATCAACCACGCTCTGTACGGGCTCCTTCATTAGAGATATTTTCCTTCTTTGTTCACAATTAAATATACATAAAGGGACAACTGACCGATCCCGCCTTGCTGCGAGACAATCCACCTCGCTTCGATCCTCCGCGGCCACGCTTGGGCGGATGGTGTCCATCAAGCGCGTTGGACATGTTCCTGGAATCACTTTTTACATTGGCTGTGTTATGAAGCTCTCGAAAGAGAAATCTGTCGTGTACCTTCCAACGAGGAAGATGCAGCTAACAGGTGATTCTACGCGCATACGTTCGGGTGGATGGTCTCCATCAACCACGCTCGGCACGGGTTCCTTTATTAGAGTTATTTTACTTCTTGTTCATGAGCAAATATGCAACGACTGACCGGTAACCCCTGGCAGCGAGCCAATCCACCTCGCTTCGATCCTCCGCGGGCACGTTTGTGCAGATGGTGTGCATCAACCACGTTAGACATCTTCCTGAAAATTTATCAAGAACTTATTTGTCAGAAGAAAAGCAAATGAAACATGGTGCGGAGCGCAATGCACTGGAGCGTCCGGTGCGTGCGTAGCTCGCGATTGGTCAATTCGAGCGACTGACCAATCACAGAGCTGGACCACACCGTCTATGCAAAGCACGCATAGCGCCCTCCATCTAAGCATACATACTAAAACAAAAGCAGACCACGGGTAAATTCAATGTGATCACAAGTGGAGAACTTCGGTTTAAATAAGAACGTGATTCCGTATTAGCGGAATGCATCATCCTATTGGCATTAGGATTCTAGTACTTTCGAAAAAGAAGAATATCCTAAAGTCTAAAGTGGATAATGCAAAAGGAAGAACAGTCACATATGTACATTAGTAGTGCACGATTTAGCGCGTCTTAACAAGTAGTTCAAGTTCATGATCATGGAACGACGCCGGCTGCACGTGCAGTGCACACGGTCACAACCATCTAATTTCCGCACTGGATATTAGATGAATGACAAAAAGAAAGCTATGCTAGCACGGAGAATACTATGAGAAGTGGATTTAATTCTTAATGGATCCTGCCTTCATCGAGCAATAGTGCAAAATTTTCCAGAAAAGAAAAGCAAATTAACATGGAAGAAGAAAAGTAGAAGTGCTCGATAAACACTTTATGCTTAGAACAGCTTCAAAAGTAAGAAGTTGTTAGAAGAAAGCCAACGACTACGACATTTGCATCCGGCTCACGAAAAAAACTATAGAAAGTAGACGGAGTTTGCCAATCAACCGGTGTCTTCCCTGATCTCTAATGGAGAGTGGTATAAATTTGGAGAAGAGGATAGACGAGAACAATCACTCTCGCGAATTTAAACAAAAGTTAATGTTTGACAGAATGGCAGAATGATTGAGCAACCAGGAAGGAGAGCGGAATCTCAGTATCCGCCAGTCGTTGGCCAGGGAACAGCAGAAATGGCCGAGAATGCGAGGCGTCACCACTTGTGGTGGTCCACACGTTTCAACTTGTTAACTCGCGTTGGTCCATGAAAACGATGATATTCGTAACTGAAGACACTTGTTCGCGCACTTTTACTTCATAATGGATAATGATCCGTAAAGGTTCATCTCTTTTTACTTGCACAACACTTCTACGTTGCTTACTTAACCTGTCCATGAGGGTCGAAACCCCAGTAGTAGTATATTCAAATGACTACAAGCCGGATTCACTTAATCATGACCGTTCGGAGTTAGATGCTCAGTAGTAGCTCTAAGCTTTTGCTCACTAGGCATAAATAACCTGTAATACTTTTGCAACCCACGTACCACCCAAGGATAGTCGAAACAAGTCTGGTCGTCTTTCCTCGATGAAATTTTTCCGGAATTACCATATGGAACTATTCCACGCGCTGATCATGAATATAGCATCCTTTAACCCCTTCACTCTCCCACCCCCGGTATTCTTGCGCTAACTGCATTCATATTCTGGAGTTGTGACAGAGGTCTTTTCCGGAATCTGTATCAACCCCTCAACTCTTCTACAATAACCACCTCTTCCCCCCCCCCCCCCCCCTCCGTATATAACGTCCGACGTCCATTTTGCATCGAAAGGCATGGTGGACGACGTATAATATGTGGCACATGCACATACAGATATTAATGCATTTTGTCAAGCAGCGCAAAATATAGTTGAAACTTTTATTATCCAAACATACCAACGTTGCAATGTATGTATTTGCAGTAAGCCTCAGTTATAAAATCTCGGACGCTTCCTCTGTAACCCATTCTTCTCAACTGCTTACTCTAATTTCAATATCAAAAACCTATTTGTCCCTCGAACCCGCTCCTGTTTTGACCAGAGGAGCGCGTGATGCCCGCACATGACGTAGACGTTCCCAAAAGATCGTCACTCAACCAGTTTTTGCCACGTGACTTCTCCTAGCGTACGTTCTATAACCGATTTTTTTCCGTTGGATACCTCCTGATGTTACAACTTTGCTCCCTACATCAGACTTACGGAGTGATCCTTTTCAACATTTTGGCCTATTCGTCAAATTGCTCGTACTATCTTAATCCTTGTATAGCTTAATTAATTTTCCGTGAATCTGCTCATGCGTAGCGGCTGTTAGGAATACGAGGAAATGAGAGAGTGGAGGAATTGTTGTGGCAACCTAAAATGTGTCTTTATCTCTCATGTCCTGTAGCCATTTGGTTAGACGAGACGAAGCACGTCTTTGCCTCTCATAAACGAAAGAGTATATTAGAAGTTACCACGATGACGTTATATATAGCTGGACAGATTAGGACTTATTGTTGGCTAACTTTACCTCTCAAATTCAGCGACACCTGCTAGGCGATCATTGAAGACTGCAGAGAACTGATCGACTACATCTCGGAAGACAATTTCGAAACCATTCCTGTCTTTGAAAGAGTTCCCACGGAATTCCCAGAGACGCTCGAGGATTTGGTAGCCAATGGGCGCGAAGTTTGCTGATGGTGATAGATGAAGCAGATATTCCAATTCGGGTTGCTCTGGCTTATACAGCTTCTACTGTGCGACATCTGGCTAGAGTAGGTGGTTTGGATCCATCTTACTGGCCCAGGCTAACAGGCCGGCGTCTCCGGTATCTTTCATTACATACATCCTCGCAGTATTTTCCAAATGCTGAACAGTCGAAGAGCTGTACATAGTGCACGTTTTTTGCAGCAAAACCATTACTTTCATTTTGAGCAGCTTCATCTTCAGGCAGTTTTCTTTCTCGTCGAACTATTGAGCACTTTACTATTCTTACCCACCAGCTTTTCCTCGCTTTTGACTAAATAAATGAAATGAAATGAAATGAAGGCATATGATATTATCGTAGCGGGACTATTCTACACCGCGTATCACTATACTCTCAAGAAAATGATCGTTCTTCACTGCAAACACGCAAAGCAAACCTTAACGCAGAGATGGTCTGTACGGCACTTACTCGTCGTGCTTTTTCTCCTTTCACTCTTACCCGTGGAAGAGAGTGCCATACCACAGTTAGAGCTTTGCCTAACAGCTAGCGGAGGCCAACTCTAGAGCGACCTTTATCACTTTCGAGGTGAGACACTTCAAAAATTCTGGAGCCAGCTTCGTGTGATTCATTCGCTCACAATTCACTAACCTAACGTATAGTGGTATTCTGATCTGTCTTGGCATCATTCGTTCCCAAAGTCAAAATCTGAGGAAAATGTGGATTTTATTTCGACAAAGAAGATGCAAAATTCATGAATTACGCTGTACAAGATAGACGACGTTCCACGTCAATAGTAGGAATATTCGAGTTTTTTTCATTTTTGCACAGAAAATGATGTAATGAAAAGAAAAACAGTATTTTTTGTACCTAGAACAAGCTAGAACAAGTAACGTTGCTTGGATCTTCTGCTTGTTCCTCTACTAGATATCCTTGGTCCTCTTCCTCACCCGATTGTCTTGAGTGAGACTCTATCAAATAGAGAAAAAAGCACCAGAATGAGGAATCGGTGACTTCGTTCTTTTCGAGGCTGCGAATTGGCATTCCAGTCGTAATATCCACGTGACGACGCAGTGTCTGTGCTGCTTTCTGTTGGATGTGATCTCTACTTCAGTTAAAATACCCAGCCTCCACGAATATCCACGAGCATAGTTACAATATGTAGCAACAATTAAACGTTTTGCCGTAAATTTGCCGACCTCAACAGCCGTAGAATGTATCAGCTGAGAGGTCAGGTGACAACGTTATCATACGCCTGCGCAGCATAACTTTCGTTATGAGATACGGAACCGAGTATCACGGCTGGCCTTGGTCGCTCATTTATCTGCGAAACTTCATGCCTCACTCAAGACTCTCACTACTTAATTCAAAGCTTTTTACCGTAGGTACGGTAACAGCAGAAGAGGCGCGGGTGTGATACGGTAGTATGTGCGGAACACGTTTCTCACCAGCGCTAACTTGATGTCGATTGGTTGTTTTGTTTATTACCAGCTCTTTCTTCTGTGTAAAAACAATTTCTATTATTTTCTATTCATTCTTCTTACGGACTTAGGTGGTTTTGTTGGTAATTTGTTCAATATTTACTGTTAGGAATTGCGCAGTACAAAATTTATTGTATTATTGGCGACATTTCGAACTACGCAGACGATTTTCATTTGTCACTGCACCGTAATCAGTGATTTGGTCAATGGTTCCGAACTTCCGGCATGATTCATTGAAGGAAGCGCGAGCGATTTCCTTGATACATGCCCGTTTTCGTGGATAGTCTATGTTGTACCCTACATGATGCGCATTTCTGCAAAGTCGATATTTACCTGTGGATTCCAATACACCTTGTGGACAAATTTGCATCAATAAGACTTCGTTCCAGGTAGATAAGACCTTGAGTAGCTTCAGTAAGTCACAAGACTAAGTTTCACGACGTCTTATTCTGAATCTCTGGACGATCGTACCAGTACCTCCCGATGCTTGCATGAACAAAATCCCCGCTGACATCCTGATCAGGGCAGCAAATCCGTTTTTCCTCCATATCACGACTTATCGCGTAAGATTTCGTCAGCCATGATGCAATCCTTCGCCCATATAAGGGCAGTTTATGTGCGGCCGCAGTCTATTAGCACTTTGTATTGATACAACTGCGATTTCTCTTCTTCTTCAAAGATATTTTTCAAAAGCCGAAAAGGTATTATGATTGAATCATTTGGGCAGGCTAGTGATTCAGCACTTGGTTGTACTTCGCCTGATCTCTTGGTCAGAATGCGTATCCTTCGTATACAGGAAATCTACCCACAACATCCAGAGCAATCTTGCCAATTAGCAAACGATTTTTGCTTACTTTTCAAGGATCTATAGGAGAAAATGAGAGAGAAGAGATTGAGGACTGAATAGTGACAGGAAAACGTATTCTGAAAGTGTAGTTTTGGAAATTCTAGGTGCTATCCAACTGAGAAATTAGACCTTTTGTCACCCCAGTAAAAGCCAATGTTTTCAATGCTCGAAGTGACCCTAGCTGCACCCAAATCTAGCAGCGGCGAGAGCTGGATTTTTTTCTTGCTAAGCGAGTGTCAGCAAAAAAAAGCATGGCCTCGAATATGTATGGCTATTGAGATAGGCTTAGGACCCTAAAATTTAATTTTCCAGTCTAGATTATTGGAAATTAACACTGAAGATCATAATTCAAAATGGCAATGGAAAATGAGCCAAAACATCATTTCTGTCTATTTTTCAAAGCAATTCTAGTAATTTTGCTGATCCTATCTCGGTGAGGGGCAGCACTTGTCCTCGTCGTCACTGAACTCTAGAAGCGCAGTAAGATTGCAGATGCTGTGAGTTAACGACCAGTTGAATCTTTTGGGTTGCTACTAATTAAGGAAAAACAACGATCCAGTCTTGGAACATTGCCATAAAGCTAAAAAGAAATTTCGGCTTGCCAACACTAGTGCGTGCTCCTCCCTCATTTCATTCCGGAGATTCAAAGTTTAGGGTCACGATAGTCTCTGACATTGAATCTTCAAGGAAATTGTTGTTGCAAGCTTTTTTCCTAATGCTTTCACTATTCACTATATTTCGTTCTCTTTTCTCTCTACTTCGACTTCATACCTCCCACAGCTGACCAGAAAATACTTGCTAAATTACTTGAGTGGAAAGTTCTGTAATAGCTCAAATCATGACCTAAAAGATGGAATCAAGAGAGTAGGTGAGTCTTTCTCCAAGGTGAAAGGAATAACTCTTCGCGGCACCACGGATCTGCTCGACAAATCAACGACACCCTAACACTAATGCTTATTGATGATAGCTACCATTTAAAAAAGTATTGTTTGTTATACGTCCAACCATTTTATCCACTTGAAATTGATCTTTTCATTGCGCCAATGTCATTCCTTCTATTCTCTATTATCTACACCCGGTGAACAATCCCACTGATCGGGAGAGTCCACAGGAGAAGTGACAGATTGGCGATGAGCCAGCCACTCCCACTGTCTCGAACAACTACAGTCGTCTTCCTTTATTTGCGCACTTTATGTGTTCTGTGATGCTGTTACGACTAGTGATTGGTGATCATCTGGTTACTCACCTATCGGATAAACTGTATATTCATAAGAAAAAATGAAACCTATAGGAAATGCTATTTCCACTGTGTTCAGATCGCTGAGGAGTACTTATATGCGATAGTTGTGCTAAGAATAGCATTAAGTACCGGTTTGGGCGGCGACGTTCTTCGAAAATCACTACCGTATAAAAGACAAGGCGTCTTAATGAGAGCGTTTTCCAGTTTTATTGCAGCTAAAAAGCGGAGTTGTTTCTTCATGTTGGTTTTATCTCTCACTTAGCAGTCCACTTTTGTTAATCCATTGAGAATTATATCATCTCTCACTGTCGTATAAAGCACCACCGCTGATATTGAGAAAGGCAAACATCTCCTCGCATTTACCCTGATTCTCACGAAAAATTATTTTTCTTACCGGATATCTGCTTTTCTTTTTCTGCATGTAATTTCTCATCGAATCGTCTTACACCGTCAGTTGGTCGATCTCACGTATTAGTGACGCTGCGACCGCGCCTAGGCCAAACATGATAATGCTTATAAAAAGACGAGCCATATGCGACGCTCGAGACGTTCACATCTCTTCCGCTACGTGGGATTTTTACAGAAAATGTCTCGCGATGATCAAATTCCTTTTTCAGAAATGATCATGCTCAAGGAACACGGTACCCCTCAAGAAAAGCAAAAAGCTTTCGAGTTGAGTCAGAACAATCCGGATCTTCTCCTCATTCATGCTGCCCTTTTCGTGGCTTCATACGAACGACATGTGAAGCTCTTTGCTTATCCCTCGAGTACTCCTACTTATTGGTTTCTGCTGAATATTCAGAAAAACGCGGCGTAAGTCCTCATTCCTGGACTTTTTTCATCGTGAGAAACATAAAAAACCTCTTCATCTTATGTACAAACCAATAGATGTTTTCATCAAAGTAGGGCTTAGGGTTCGTCCCATAGGTACTGCGTTCCTCTTGAAGCATCAACCCTCGAAAACTTTCCCCTGAGGTCCTGAGTATTTTCGAAATTTGGGTACCGACTTTTTTTGAAATAAAGTGCCGACTTTTTTGAGAACCTAATAAGTCGTTCATTGCATTTACTACCATTTTTTAGAAATTTGGGTATCGACTTTTTTTTTCATAAAGTGCCGACTTTTTTGGGAACCTATTAAGTCGTTCATTACATTTACTACATTTACTACCAAATGCTGGAAATTCTAAAAACTTATAAATGTTCCTAAGCTGAGTCCTTCATTACATTTACTATCAGTTGGTGGAAAATACCAAAAACTTTTGAATGTTCCTAAGGATAATTTTGATTCTGAACAATTTCAGGCCATTTGTGATTGTCGCTCAGGATGGCGACTCCTACGATAAAAACACTTTCCTCACTGCGCTGAAGTTATTCAGCGCAAAGACAGGGATCCTTGAAACAGAGGAACAAATAGAATTTGGTGCCGAAGCTCATCTCATGCATGAGGTGAGTAGCTCTTTGTACCATCCAATTTTTTTTTTGAAAGTGATCTGTCTCTATTACCACGTGCGACCACACCTTGTTATCATCAGAACAATGGTTTTCAAATGAATTTTTCGGGATGACATCATCCATCAATTACAGAAGAAACAGGTTTTCATCAGAATAGGCAATTTTTAAATTTTCCGAACAACAATAGAGAAAATCGGCATCGCCTCTTGTTGTAGATGTTTTTGCTGAGATGTAATTGTTGGTCTATTACACTACATACATACATACTCGTGACATTGACGGGTTTGGCTGACTTACCGAGAAAGGCACATCTGGTAATGTGAAGCGTTTTCAACAGGGAGATGGCTCTGCCGACAGTTTACCCATAAAGACCTTCGTTCACAAACTTTTACTTTGTTGTCAAATTTGGGTAAGTCTCTTGGTGGCGTCATACTACTATGTACTTCCCATTTCTTCCCCTAAAAATAGAACAGGCATTTGTAAGCCATACGATGTCAAATGATAAGGTGATTTATCAACAAAGGACGAGTTTTATGAGGTCTCCGAACGCACGTATTTGGCACGATTTCAGATCGCCAAGTTCGTGATGCAGCAGGAAGGTCACCGTCCCGGTATCCGTCGTGAACATCATGTGTTTTATATGACACCCGATCAGATGGAAAGAGTCCAAAAGGTCGGTGGGACTACACTGTAATAATAGGCTCCAGAGTAGAAACAAACCCGTCTAGCAATTCCGACCACTGCTTTAGGTGGAATGTAGTCTACCTTATGGTTTCGAAGAGTCCAACCTTACGTTGGAAGACGCAGAGGAAGTTTGTATACAGTCAGACTGCGAACAGCCTGTCGAGTTAGTTCGGTAAGTACAATTGCTTGGTTGTTAATCTGAGATCTTCAATGTATTTCCAATCACCTATCCTCTTCCAAATCAAAAACGTATTATACTTGTTATCTTCCAGGCAAAGAATAGAGTATTTGCCCTCTTCTTGCATCCGACAAAGTTCGACTGGAGTGGTAGTGTCTCGAGAATTACGATCGTTTTCTGGAGCCATGGTCGACCAGTACACGATGCCCGAGCATCGCCGTCAAGGCCTTGGACAGGCTGTTGAAATAAGCCTGGCACAGAAGATTATCAGGTGCGTGTACACATATAGACCTTAAGTAATGCTCAAGATTACAGGAAGAATACATTCTACCCGAATATTCTGAATATATCACTTTTAGTCTTGATGAAACACCCTTCAAGCTGGTGCCGACCTACCTTACGTCAATCCTCCTTTCCTCCCAGGAGTCCCCATTCTGGTCGATGTGGTCCCGGAATACATTCCCAGTGTCGTATGTACTACAAGCGTTCAGGAAGACCTTGTAGGCAACATGAGTATCCACCATAGCGTTCTATGTACAATATTTATGCTCCCATGGCGCTTTGTTTGAAGCGGAGCAGATCTGTAGTTCCTCAAAATGAGGCTATTTGCTGATACTCATGCCTATCAAATGTACATTACAACTGTGTAGCAATACGTTATTTAGCTATTCACTTGTGATTATGATCTTTTCATAAACTGTTTTCATCTCTTCTAAAAATACTACATACTATAAGGAAATTCTGGTATCGGCTAGCTTCGATGAACAAACACATAAACATGGAACCAAACATCGCACCAAATTTATTATGGATGGAGATCGTACGTTATTCTTTCTTAACCTATTAGTTCTCTACGTATAACGTTCCTCTGAGTTTCTGCTCCCTTTCCACCGCATCGAACAACGCTTTGAAATTTCCCGCTCCGAAACCCTGTAATTATTTTCTCAGGAACTGAGTTTCAGTGGAAAAGGTCGGGCACGCAGATGTTCTTACAAAGTTTACATCTTCTACAACTGCCAGCGCTGGTACACAGCTGCATCACGATGCTTCATGTTATGAAGTGTGCACGACATTACTGACCAACCGTGTGCGAGCAGCGCGCCCGCCCCCAGACCAACTGCGGCGAATATCATTGAAACTCACGTTGAAGTTACGCCTCTGTATGATTTCAATAAATAGAGTGGGACGATCCTGAATCGGCTTTGTGAATAACTGCAGAAGGTAGCCGTTGTCGTCGAAGTCCATTAATATGCACAATTCTCGCAGCTGAATTCAAGCACTTGTCGAGTACAGTAAAACTACTTGTATTCACATTTGTCGTTTCTTTTCTGCCCACCTTAGCCATGTCTTCTTTCAACTCAACCTTGGAACTCTTGAGTCGTTCTTCAAGCATGTCATAGTACGAAGAAGGAACATGTAAAAACTCTACGGATCTGAAATATTCGGCTGATTCAAAAGAAAGCACTTGGAGAAATATGCTCTTCGGACCTTCTCCGCATTTCCGTAACGGTTTCGACTATATCGTCTACCAGCAGAGCAATATGTTGAATTCCAGGTCCACCATTATAGGAGACGAATTCCTATATGCCATTTTCTTTCAGATAAACACCATTTTCTGTTATAGCAATTAGAGTTACCTCTATTTGGCTCCTCCCTTTCCTACCAAGAACAGCCTCAGCTAGCGTCATTTGTACCTTCTGATCCTCATTGGTGATTAGCCACGCCTTCATCGCAGAAAACTCTGACGTAGTGATCTTATCATCAATTGACCTGTATTTATCCTTGTTACTCTTTTAACTGGTAATACTTCACTAGAGCAAACAGCTAAAAGGATGATAGAATACTTGCCAAAATCGTTGGAGTGCCATGCTTTCCTTATACCATTCTGCTACGCCTTCTATACTATTAATTGGATAATTTTGGACCACGTGATCCAAAAGAACAACAGGGATAGGTTTCCTGGAGAAAAAAATTTAAAATGTTCTATTAAAAAACATTATGCCAGAAAAGTGCCTACTTACAATGATGCACAAAGCGGATAGTTGTTCACCGGTTGAAAACCGGGAAGGAATAATCCATGGTAATTTTTGTCCTCAATCAACGTGTGTGTTACGTCACTTTCCTTAATGAGGCGTGAAATTTCCAAGTGAAATTGACAACTTTTGATATATGAGTAGTCTTTTAAGTAACTTCACAACACCGAAAAGAAGATAGCGCTTGAAGCTATGCAGGTTATGGGGAGAATTAATTCCCACCAGTCAAACTGAAAGATGGACAAGCGGAAAATTTTTGACTTGGACTTATTTAGACAATCGTGATATTCTCCTTGCTTGAAGACTCCAGGATACTTATCGAATATTCGAAAATTCTCTGGGCTATCGTAAGAGTACGCAAATTTATGACTATGTGACTATGTTAACAAAGTTAGGTGAGCAGAAGAAAAAACCTAGCATGATAGAAGCAGCAGCCAACTCACATCTGATTGGAGTTTTATTACCGTGACCGAACCGTTTTCGTCCTCCAGCGTGGTTTTTGGTAGAAGAATCTTGACATTCTTTCGAATTAGCCTCTAAATTATCCAAATACACAGAAATTTTAACGTTATCTCAAAAATTTCACATTTGTGGAAAGCATTCGTAGCTCCAAACCTACACAGAACGTACATGTGTCAACTATTCTTATCATTTAGTGCAGGCTGCAGCACAAGCAAATAGAGCAATATTGAGCAAATGCTTAGGATACTGTTCCAGTGCCAAGATGTCTTGAAAAAAATAGCATAACTTGTAGCTAACATTGCGGTACCTCTTCAATCGCATCTATATTATCCACCCGAAACGCAACATCCTTCACCGCATCACCATGTGTGCTCATTTGGTGTGAGTTTTCCAGGTCCGACTCATTGTGTGTGGATTTCATGACAAAAACTACCTGAACAAGTTATAAATTACCTGAACAAGTGGATCATCATGGAAATTACTGAGATGCACTGGATAAGCAACATACTCGCCCGTTCCGAATAGCTATACTTGTGCTGTTCTCATCCTTCTTAGTGGCAAATCGACTGAAGCCGAAGCAGCAACAGTACCAGAATGAGGCCGGAAATTCACATGATGAATTCTCACAACTCCTTCAACAGAAAGGATAGGAATTCTCTATTTTTCAGGTGGAACAAGAAAAAAAACTTGCAAGAAACGGTGCCCTAAACACTACGATAGAATTATTATGACAGTTATGAGAGACTATGATTTCATAACAATCCCACACAGAAATCACAAATTTAAAATGTGACTGACTCCTACACCTCCACAAAAAGGATGAAGCAGTATGTGAAACTCGCAAATTTCAAAAACCAACATGATTTTCCCATATCAATTTTCAGCACGGTCAGCACCAAGAACTCAATGGAATGATTGGTGAATGCATGTGTGAACAAAAATCATAGATAAGTTGGTAAAAATGGTACCTGCAGTGCGTTTGAAACGTGAAATTCCACATGGTGAAAGTCCGCCAGTCCATCCATAGCTGAATTTTGCTACCAACAGCCACCTAGCTAGAAATGAACTTGGTACCCATTTACTATAAGCCAAGACTGCGGCATCACCAGAGTGCTTGGGAATTTCTCACTGAGATCACAGAAACTGACTGCAACGAATTTGATCTATTGGCAAAATCTTATTGTGAGGTCCTACTGAGGCGCCAGAGAAAAATGCTTCACAAAGAATTGAGGGACAATGAAGCTCACTGTCATGTACTCGAGTCTGTGCAAACGCTACAACAATTTAGCATTAATTGTTTTCTGGAAGTACTTCGTAATTTCACAGAATAATGAAAATAATGAATGGAACAATAGAATACACTATGGAAAGAGCAAAGTGATGTATGAAATTTGTAATTTCTGGTACTCTGAGAATCAACAGTTGCAAGCGAATTGAAGCAGAAAGAAACGACGAATGTGCTGCTCTCACTTATCATCTCTGCGCAAAGTGCGAAGAGGCATCGAACGATGCAAGGCGAGACACTTATCAGCTCTACTGCCGTTGCAGAGAGCATCAGAATGTAGCAAGACGTGAGTTCGTGGAACTCGCTAGTTAGGACACGCTTTTACGCCTTAGTTTACGCGCTTATTGAAAAATTTAACAACTCCTGTTAGAAACACCACAGAATAGGCGAAAACTGCACTCGTCCACATTACTGGACATTACGTGGAGCCCTACCTCTCCGCTTCGCACCACAGGTTGTTACGAAAGACTTATTTTTGCCAGTGTTTTGGCAACAGGCCCGTTTCATAACAACTTATGTGGTGAAACAGGAAATTAATTCGACAATTCATATGTTCAGGTTTTACGATATGAGAATATGAAATAAAGCGCGTGAATTTTTTACCTCATCCAATACACCTGTATCCAACATTTTTTATCCTGCATAGTGATCTTGATAAATTGAGGGAAACCGCAAGCTGGTATCTGAAGTTCTTCACATGTGCCTTCCAAGGACCTGCAGCGTTGGCGGGCCACTGCCCTTCTCAAGCGAGGTGTCCACCCCCCCCCCCCCTCCCTCCGTACTCCATCTATGGAGTGGATTCAGATCGGTCTTTTCGTTGAATTCTTTGTCTATGTCATCTCTCGTTCTATGTTCTTAAAATGTCAATCGATATAATGAACAAAGCCTAGGAAACTGAAAATTTGAACTGCTATGAACGTCCTATTTGAATTTTTCGCTATCTGGCCTTTTCGAACAAGCTACAGTACAAGTAAAAGTTCATTAGCCGAACATGTATTCATTCGAAAATTGACTGGACTCTATTTGATGCAGCAAGGCACAATGTGATTTTTTTTTCGAAGTAGTCACTGCGGCGAATGATTCAAAAATTCTTTCGAATACGACTGGACCACCTTTGATAGTTTATCATCCACTCAAATCCATCACTACTTCACTCTCACACGAGTCAGGATCCACAATAGTTTAGCAGATTTCGCGCAGATCTATGTGCATAGTTAGCATCATCGAAAAATTTTATCATAGCTCAATCCACAAGACCTAACAGAATGCTAACCTTTAAGAAATGGAAGCAACAGCGAAGTTCTTGAGATACTACATATAACAATTGAGGAGGGGAAGAGAGTACATCAAGCAGGAAAATTGGTCAAGTGAATACAGGGTAAAACAAAAATGAACAACCAATTCGAAGCAACGATAAATAACACACTGGTCATTGGATTTCAAGGAAGAGTTTCATTCTGGACTGGATCGTTATCAGATGGTGAGTGAAAATAGCAACAAATAGACAAAATGATGGCCATTTAAGAAGAAGCGAACATTTGGAGAGAAAACGGAAGGCTGAACCAACAAACCACTGATCAACGTGGTGGTCCAGAAATGTTGTAGATCAAATGAACCTCAAAATATTGACTTCTCACCTCACCCTTATTATTGCCAATGATATGCCATTGAGATGTGGCAATGACGATGTGGGGATCACTGTAACGCCCGCAGAACTTTCCTTATTTCCCTCGTGTAACAGAAATTCCTTCGTTGGGTTTAAAATCACTATGTGTTTATCTGCACAACTAGTGAAATAAAAATCAATAACTGTTTTTGGTAAAAGCTCAAAAGGAATCTAGTGTAATCCACAATCACGATCCCATGATTCATTGACAGCCAACTATGGAAACTACTGTAATACCCTTCACAAAATTTGCTATTATCTTGTTGAAAAATCCCCTATCAAACCACAGTACAAGTACTGCACACTAGCGAGAAACTAATTCAAATTATTCAAACAACATTACATACACATTCGAAACTTGTAAGAATCACAATGCAGGCAGTGACAGGTGGTATTACTAAGGAAAATCTCGATTCCACTGCTTTTGAAGAGTATAGGAAAGCTCAAAGTGAGTATCATCACCTTCTGTGCCCTTCAGTGATTTTGTGCCCATCGTCTGAATACGGTCAGAAGTAAGTGGAACAACCACTTCTCTTTCACTGTGGAAGAAGACATAGACGTATTTCCATCCTGTTTAGTGATCCTAATTGTGTCCTAAGGCAATAGTTAACGTCCACTGGAGGGTTCTCAAGCACGATGCGACTTATTTCCTGTGCGATCAGCACAATAACAGAATATTGGTATGAATTCGCTGTCATTCGTACAATTTTTGATAGGAATAACACTGCCTAAAGCAAGTTATGAAAAGGCGACACCGGTGCCACACCGTCACGCACCGCCGGCTCTTCAATGGCCATACCAACTTTGTATTGTGCTTACGATGCTCTCAGTAAGCCGTTTAATTTCGTCCGAATGCGAGCATAATCTTCCTCCTGGAGTAAACTGATGACCGGAAATGTCTAGAAATTTCCAGGACAAAATATGAAATTACTTACATAGATTTCCTTCAATGTCTTCGAAATTGTGATTATTTGGACAATTAATCGAGCCCCGCAAAGTTTCGGAAATCCAAATATTCGAAAAAAGGCAAAGGCTGGGAAAAACTCGAAAACTAAGCACATCTCCTCTGTGACTCTATCTCGCAGTGTTCAACAGACGCTAGAGAAAAGAAAAATTCTGGAGAAAAATAACAAGTGAAAGTTTTTTTTTTCGATGAGCGTAGAACGTCCTTCGGAGTCTACACTGAATGATCATGGATGTCTTCTGGGAGATTCCTTGTTTTTCAAATATGCTTTCCTACTAATCATTCAATTTAGTTGTTAGTGGAGCAACACAGTTCGCCACCACGGCCGATGTATGGCCTGAGAATTCTGTGCGAACACTGACAGTCCATGCAAAGGATGGCTATTTCGCAATTCCAAGCTATGCATTTCTTCGAAGAAGGCACGGCAAGAACTCTCTTTTTTGCTTCATCAAGTAGACCATTGAATCATTTATGAACCAACGCTTCTTGAAAGCTCATTTTGTCAAATCCTTTTCCCCTTTTGCTCAGCAACCTCATGCTTTTCGACTATGTCTGAAATGAATCGTGACTGAGGCCTGCAGAGGCACTTTCTGTTAATGGTAAGGTATTTTTTCTGTTCACATATTTCTTACATTTTTTTCCTATTTGCAGATTCAAAGTAGGCTTCAATTTAGGTTTCCCATATACTTCTGCTTCCCGCAATTTTTTGGCAGGAAATATAGTCTCGGACCAAGACGTATTCTAGATACGCCGCACGCTCTTTATGCAAATCACATTAAAGACCTCTTATTCAGTGTTCTTCATGTGCTAAGTGAGAGTTACTTCCATCTAATTGAAATGATGAGTGTCGTAACTTCCAGGGCTTTCTAGAGATCAACTACTGCAGCACTTTTGCTATTTCGTTTCCCTAACACTTTGTACATAGCGTTTATTTAAGGACGTTCACCAGCTTCCTTTTTATGTTTATCAGGAAAGGGCTGAATGAGGTGGTCGTTCAGTGCCAGTCTGAGTTCCTCATACTGCCAGTCGTCGAATCTTCTATAAATGGACAAAGTACTTCAGTTATCCCATCTGAATAATAAAGCTCATCCAATTCGGGATCCTCAGAAATTATTGAAATCCGTATAAATTGTTCCATATCCATTGCGAAGTAGTTCTACCGCTGTCATTTATTTTTCGTGGAGCAGTCCTTTATGGCGGAGTTACTCTCTCCCGGTTTCCCTCAACTTTGAAAAAGTGGTTTTTCACTAATACTCACACTGTTACTATTACTTACACTTACACTTATCGTAGTTTGTCTTCGAAATTTATGCAAAACGTTGCCGGATGCCTTCCTGGACTACCCGAAGGAGATCACGGGGGACGTTCCAAGCAGTGAACCCCAAACACTGCGATACTTAACTCTGGATCTCCTACGGAGTGGAACCAGCGATAGGGACAGATTGCAATCTGCCACTCAAACCACTGAGCCATCCGGGCTACTTTTTATGTTGGAGTTTGTTAGATAACTGCAGCAGTCGTAGGCAGCATACTATATGTATTTGCAAAACGGTGCCCAGGGCAGGATTCGATCCTCTGACCACCACAACGTCGATCATCCGCTCAATCCACTGAGCTAAGCGCGCACCCGATGGGACATACAAATAGTGTTCAATCTTACTTACAGTTGCACTTATCGTAGTTTATCCTAGAAATTTAGGTGAAAAGAGAGTTGGGTGGGGCCACTCTTGTGAAACCTAACCCTAAGCCTTAAACCCATTCTTAAGCATAGGGTTAGGAAGGCATCCGGCAAGGTTTTGCATAAATTTCGAAGATGAACTACGATAAATGTAAGTGTAAGTAATAGTAATAGTGTAAGTAGTAGTGAAAAACCACTTTTTCAAAGTTGGGGGAAACCGGGAGAGAGTAACTCCGCCGTAAAGGACTGCTCCACGAAAAATAAATGACAGCGGTAGAACTACTTCGCAATGGATATGGAACAATTTATACGGATTTCAATTATTTCTGAGGATCCCGAATTGGATGAGCTTTATTATTTAGATGGGATAGCTGAAGAACTGTGTTCATCTATAGAAGAATAACGGCTATTTTTGAATTCGCGAAGAGAAAATGGAAGAGTTAGCTTCGCTTATTGTGTATTCAGAAATCTTTCCCCATGAAAATCACAAAAATGAAAAAACGTGAAAGTTGTGAAAATGGTCCCCTGCTTTATAGCCTCAACATATCCAGTGCACTCTGTCTACTATGGACTAAAATTGTATTTTTCTTTGCTTTCTCCCAAGCTCGAGTGATTTATAGCTCATTAATACCGGGGTGCCGGAGGGTGGCGGCGGCCGGCGCCCACCGGCGCCCACTTGCAGTGGCTGCCGGACCCGACTGTAGGTAGAACACCCCCTCCCACCTCCATAGACATCTCCTGACACCCGTTTTCAATTTTTTTTTTTTGATTGGAATCTTATTCACACATAACCCTTATTGTTCGTTGGGCTAATTGAGAGTTGTTATCTTTTCCCTCGTTGTTTTCGCCGAATGCTTTGTTCGAAGAATTATTCATCAAATCCCTATGGACTAGCAAGCGATCGAAAGTACGTTGATATGTCTAAAGTGGTAGACGGCAAGTGACTGGAAGAGAGTGACAGACCCCATCGACTTCTCGTTGGTCTATCTGTCTTACAAAAAGATTTCCTTGGATACAGGGAAATTGCTGTTGGAATCTACAATAGCGAAGGGCTAGGGAGTGTGTCATGGAAGTTCTCTAGAACTGTTTTAGTCATATCTGATAATGCACTCCATATATGACGTAGCAATTAAATTCGCCTTAGAATTCGAAGCTGGAAGTTCTGCATTCGAAGCTCTCAGAACTTGCCGAGAGCAAAGCTAACACGCGATGAATTCGAAAATTCTTTCTAATAAAAGGGGAGAAGTTGCAGTTCGTTGAACCTAATCAGGGTTAATTAGCTGATACTGGAACATGCGCTTGGCAGTGGCCTTTACGTTTCTAGGTTGAGGACCAATTGACAAGGGATATTTTTCTATCTACTGTAATTTTATTCTTAAATGGAAGGAAATCGCTTCTCAGTGGGTAATGAAATGCTTAAATTTGTGATCTGTAAAGTCTACAAGTCGAATCTTTAAAGGAATGCGTTGGGCTACAGAGCGCAGTCGTATCAGGCATCACTGTGAACTCTTTGGAAGAATTTCCTGCAATGGACGCATCCAATTTCCGACCACCCATCTGCGACAGTCCTGGCCTTTGTCAGCAATTCCTCATTTGGTGGAAAATCGCTATACTACATCTCCCAGTATCGCTTTCCAAGTTACAAGGTTTGGTTGCACGATTTTGAGTAATGACGGTTAATTGAGGGAGGGGCGGAGGTTTAGAGAGCAAGAGATGGAGGCAGGGAGGAAGGGAGGGCGAGGGAGCACTGAAACAATTAAATATGCTGGTCGCTGTCGCGAACGGCGATTGCAAGTCGCCCCTGGCAACTAGCCAAGCCACAATGCTTTTCGCACATTACTGGTACAATTTACTTGTTGCATCATGGTTTGCACCCGCCCTGATTCATTTTGGCTGACTCATTTCATTTTCTGTTTGCATGCAGTTTTTGCAATGCGAATTCGTCTCGCATTTGCATCCGGCGACTTACAGATAGTGATTTATCAATAACCAACTTTCTTGGACCCTCTCATTTGTTCCGAAAATATGTCATGTTTACTGGACTGCCTAGATTCAAGCCAGTGTCCTAGACGTTTTTGCTCGGATATTCCCCGCAAATTCGAGGGGAAAACATGTTGTTTCAGTTACGGAGCAGTGGTCGGCGTCCAGCAATGCTATTGATCCCTTTTAGGACACGCTGCCATGCATATTCACAAATGTCTACGTATACAAAAAGTGTATTCTCCAGAAGAGGTCGAAGCATTTAGTGAATGTGCTCCTGGAACAGCGCTATACATACAAGGGCTCATGGAACAGTGCTTTCTACTTTAGAAACTTCCGTCATATTTGAACGGCAAATCTCATGGGCGTCTGAGCCAACCTAATCATCCAAAGCGGGATCCATTATAGTCGCGCCCTGCAAACCAAATACGAACCATTTACTCCATCTCCGTCCTCTAATTAGATTTCATCTTGCGACAATGAGATGGAATCGCCATCGCATTTGAAGCATACACAAGCATATTTTGGCTGACCGCGGCTTCCAAAGGATAGTGACATTGATCCCACATTTAGCTGTTCTTATTGTCCGGGATCATTCAGTGTTTTAGAATGGATCAGTGCTTCACAATAGCAAATCCGATAATTAAGCCCGGCGTCCCTTAGCTGCTGCCCATCAGTGGCTGGCGGCCAGCTCAAAACGAGCTATTGTTGATTCAGCTGCTGCTCCATGTTCGGTTTTTCCACGAATTACCGACGCGTATTTCCGTCTGCTTTCACTTAGTATTCGCTTGGTGTAATTAATTCCTGGAACAGGAATCAATGATGATTCATCCGAAAATGCCAATAGTATTCCAGCATTAAAATTTGCATAGTTCGCAGAATGCAACGTTTTAGAGTGGGCACGGCTTAGCAATAGTGTAGTATGCTGACGTGAGGCGGAATGGACTCTTTAGGGATTTCATGCATAGATTATCATAAACGAAACAGTTTTTGTAATGATGAATGCGCTGATTTGCACTACATTTATCCCTTGATCCGATTCTGGAACTGTTTTTTTTTCTGCTTCCACCAGGGACCTTGGGGTTCATTACGTGCTCTGCGACATTTTCAATCGATGATGTTTGGCGTCGCTCGTGAAGAAAGATGCCATATTCAACTTCAGTGTCACTGCCTCTCATCTAGAGGTCAGAGGCCGTCACAATACTCTCTCACAACATTGCTGAAGAGTTTGTACATCTACTTGCACAGATTAGCTGAATAACAAAGCTGACGATTGGAATCTGGACCCGTTTTTGTGTGGACCTCGTTTTGGCTAAAAGCGAGAGCTAGAGCTCCTTGATATTTGTTCGTACCATCTGTGCTACTTGGAAGCGTGGAGAGTATTCCGCCCACTTAAGTGGGACCATCCCAATATGGAGTACATGGACTGCGGCTATCTGGAGACTTCTTAGGCAGTCGCCAACCGGGCAAATCTTCCAGAATTGAGTGTAACTTTATCGCGGGACTTATATTAAATAGTTCAAGAGAGTTATTCCTACAGCTCGCTTGCTATCTCGATGAAAATATCGATAAATGAAATTGTGAGGGTACCAACAAATTGGAGACTTTCGGGAAATTTCACGGATCTCCACCACCTCTGCACCTTTTAAATATATTTTCATGTAAAAAAAATTCTAGTAGGCCAGTATGCTCAGTACATGGTTCCTCTCCTCTTTCCAAACCTCGTCGCTCGTAATATTCTGGAAATTCGCTCGATTCCATTCTGTTGACGATCATGTCGTTCGCGAAACTGCTTTCGAAATGTGATTTCCACTCGTGTATGAACGTTCATAGCCAGCAAATGTTATCTATCTCCAAGCCATCGTCCTCGTAGCTGAGTGGCCTCCCCTGGGATGTTCGCGCAGACTTGCCATTCCTAAATTGAGCAATTATAGCTGTCAGTTAATTGGCTATATTCCTAATAGCAGTGCTCCAAGTAATTTCCTGAATTGGATTGTGCATCGGAATGGGCGATTTCCGTTTTTTCCAGGAGTCATGTCGCAGGCTTACCTCCTTTTTCGCGATGCTGCCTAAAGTCACGGTGCTTTAGTTCGATGAGGCATGACATTTCTTTTTCTGGCCCAGTGGCCACATTTCTTCAAAAATATCCTCTGTTTTCTCAGAATGAAAGATTCGTTGTAATCGCCTGCACTTGTCCGGAATAATTCCGTAAATGTCAAGTACTGAGCGGCTCAAAAATCATGGTAATAGTGCTGGTATGAGAATGGATGCTACTAGGATCAAGGTATGAGGGTTCTTGCTGTGAAAAGAACCCCATATCGTACTTCATGGATTTGCAATCTAGGCGGAAACGAAATCATGGACATCGCGGGTTGCCAGCCTTTAAAATACTTCCTCTCCTACGAGTACTCCTGGCTTTCTTGTCCTACAATTTCCTCACTTGTGGTTTTCCACACATCTGTCTTAGCTGAATTCTTTTCTACTTACGTGATGTCAGCTGACAGCTAGACGGATCCAGAACATACTACAACTCGATACACTGTCGGATTCACTCGCCTAGTACACAAGCACAAACCAGAATCGCGTAGAATGAACAATTAAGCAGGCTATAACACGTGTAACTAACTTCATGTAACTCGGTAAGCGCTACAAGTTTGCCCTACTAGTACTCGTACCGGTTCTCCTGCTTGTTTTCACTGGTTTTCTTGTGGTGGGTTGCCAACTTTACTCAACTTTACTGCCACACCTCAATTCCTTCGCACCTCGTCATCCATCGCGCATTCATCACAATGATTTTGACCTCGACAAGAGTGAGGAGCGAGGAAGGACCAGTTTGGCAATAATAGAGTGGCGGAAATTGAACGCCTCGCCGTACGTGCGTGTATTTGGCCACGCTCACCTCGCGCACCCGTATTTGCTGGATGTTGCCATATTTCTCGCTAGCACATGTGCTGACCCTTCTGGATCTACTATCAATAAATTAGTTTAAATCAGTTGCTTAGCTAAATTTGTGAATTTAGGCGGCATGCCTTACTGCTTACATCTCGCTGAAAAAATTATGTCATGTAATAAAAAAACACACATGATAAAACTTACATATAATATTAGTTTTTCTTGTTCTCCTCCCCTTGAGAAATTCCTCTGAAATTAAAAAAATAGATGTAAAAATGAAAAAATTGAGTAGAACTTCTACAAATTCCTATCCTCTCATCAAGGAGGGCTTCTTCATTTCCACTTATGCACCTCAATTCTCTAGAAATGTTCACCATATATGTTCAGAAGATCTATCTGTGCGAAGGAATCATATTCTCTCCTATTCCAAATGCTGGAATTTTTCGTCACTCTCTTTCCTCCACATTTTATTGGAAAAACTTTTTTTCATTTGTTCGAACGACTCTAGCATGATTCCCTTCGTTAGTTTTAAAGGGATATTTCCAATACTTTTTCTCACAGCGAAATTTTGCATTTAACGAAAAAATATTTTCTGGAAACTCAAAGTGAAAAGCAAGATTTTATAAAATTTGGGCAGTTTGTGGCCCTATCCTGCAAACACATTACACTATAATTGGAGATTCTGCAGTAGATTCTGTTGAATGACACCAAAAAGCATTCTATTGGGAGTTCTGTGGAATTTGGAGGATTGTGGGTTAGCGAACAAATAATTAGAGGTAAATATGTGATTGATTAGACACTAATAAAAGGAGACACTTCATGCACTGTATCTCTGTTGCTATTTTCTTTTTGGAGAACAACAGAATGCTAATTGCAATTTCTAGGTTTAGAAAATGACACAGATAATTACGCGGACTTCGAGAAAGCGTTATCTACTAATTCTGAGGTTGTATGTTTCGATGTAACGCTGGCTTTTCATCTACTCGAAAGTCATGTGCTTACAAGTATTTAATGTTTGGGTAAAAGTTTTGAAGCTGTTCTTCCCTACATCAAGATTCGGATGTCCATTTGCTAGATGGGCCATCTGGATTGATTGAAGTAGAAAAATTTTTGAGATTGGACTAGCCAATACGACAAACTAGTGGGGAGTTTTTATGTGGATGGGTAGCTGACTTGGTAGTAGCACCCTCTATTATCTGCTAACATTCTTGCTGTCCACCGCACTTATCAGTTGCTTTGCTTTTTGTAATTTTTCTTCTGGTCAACTGGCAATCCATGTGCATAAGACGCTTCAACAATACAAACTGTTCGCTGTTGCCGCCGGCCGTAAATAAGCCGACAGTTGCTGGAAGCTGTGATCCGATCCTTCGCGGATGTCTCTGTGCATGACCATCTGCCCTCTGCAGTCGGAGTACGGCTCATATTCAGCAGAATCTATTGTTAGCGCGAACACACACATGCCCGGATCGCCAATAAATTCGCCAACCAATTTTCCCCTCGTATCCCCTTCAAACAAGTGCAGTATTCCGTATTCGGCGTCGATTGTGCCCGTGCTGCCACGTGTTGCCAGCCTCATTTGAGGCAAAAAATGAGGCAAAATGTGGCCGAATTCTCTGTTGACTTATACTTACCCTTTTTCTCCTGTTCTTATCCGTCAGCTGCCGTGTCACTTCCACAAAATTGATTGTTTATCGGGCACTGATCTGTTGACATTTGTTTTCGGAATTAAGTGTGAATGTTAAGTTTTCATCAGCACATTTTATGATGCGCAGCCGCTGGATACTACTGTTTTTTGTTGTTTTCCTCAGGAAGAGTTTGCCATTGGATGTCATGTGCGGTTGATCACCTTGTTATCGATACCCTCACACCCTTTACCTGCACTATTTGCTTCCACGACTCATTTTACCTCGAGACCCATTATCTCCGGCAAGTGGCACAGCTTCACACCGACCGTGTCCGCACGATGTCTCATTAATTATATGTACACACCTTCTGAACATAGCTGAATTCATGCATCCATGAGCGCATTCCCATTTATTACTTTCGCTTCAAGACTCTTTTCAGGATAACTAAAATTTTTGCACATTGTTTTACCCATTCTTTAGGGCGTATCTTGCAGATCTCTCGCAAATTTTGGATCTCTCAAACATTTCAGTCTATTTTCGCTGGTCGCAATACTCTTCATGTTTACTGATAACTGTGTAAAATTTGGTTCTTGCAACACCAAACGCTGAATATTTTTATCACATTCTTCTTCGTGTAAGTGGTGCCAATTTCTTGCATCAGAACGCTGCGTACTCATTGCGTGCTCTCCATTGACGTCACAATGTGTTACTTCTCTGGATTTTTGCTACATTTTTTGATGATTTTCCAAGGCTTCGCACGCTCCTTCGTCGGGAATGTAATGTCACGCTTGAGAACTAAGTAACCTGAGCATATTATCAAAAGTTTCCCCGAGGAAAGTAAGCGTTCCGAAAAAAAAAAAAACATGGCATGGAATGCAAATTTGTTCTGCACCAGTCCTTACGCACCAACATAGCAATACGTTTCTGAAGTGAACTCCCTTTCTTCCATCAAACCTGCTATTCTTCACGTTGCATTCATCATTTCCGAAGTGTCAGCACGCAGAATTGCAATTCGTCTTCATCTCCTCTCCAATTCTCCCTCAATCCCTCCAAGACTTCCGAACTTACAATCCTGAATGGCTATACTTCATATTCTCGCCACATTGATGTCAATGTTCAAAGCGAAATTCCGCCCATTTTGTTTTTTCTCGATTCAACTACATGGTTGACAAGGAAATTACTGGTAATTACAACCGTATTCCATGTATTGCGTCATTGACACCTGTTTCATGTAATTACTGAGCTCCACAATGTCATTGGTCAAAACCAGTCACTAATTACTAGTTCACCGTTTTTTGTCAAAGCATCTGAAATCATTCGGCGCACTACTGCTCCGTAGGGGAAAACACGCACAGCTGTGATGGAACTCATCGACGTCGCTAATGCGCTCAATGAGGATTGAGTTAAACTTGGGGCTTCAGTAGTGAGCACAACAGTGGGTGGGCGTAAGCTGCTCGTAACTCATGGGAAATAAGTAGATGGCATCCTTGTGCAGTTGCCTCTGTCAAAGTAGCCGAGTGAATGGTCGTGCAGCAATTCCGAACTCTTGTCTAGAACTCACAAAAAAAAGGAAAATATTCAAAATTCCAAGATGCTTTTAGATTGTCCACTGCTCTTCCGAAATCACGTTACACAGAATTTTAGAAGACGAGAAGATTTAGAAATTTTACGAGTCTCACTTTTACTATTTAAATGGGATATCAGGAACATTATAGAAAGTCTTGAAGAAGCACAATGTTTGCCGAGTTTCAAATTGTAAGGGTAACAATGCAAGATATATGGAAGGATTCCTTAAACAGGAGTAATTAGAGGTCTCTTTTTCTCTGAAATTAAAAAAATTGTATGAAATAATCTGGGACTTATTTGTGCTGTACATAGTGTATTGTACTGTGTTTGTAGATTGTATCTTCAAATGGATAAATCCATGTAATGAAATAAATAAATATTAGCTGATGTGATTAGCTGTTTCCCGTCCATGGTTCGGTCCATGTCCCCGAAGTTTTAGGAGATTTTCATGAACTGAGCACCATTCGTTGAAGTTTCTTGAACTTTTTGTAACGCGATTACTCTCTTGACCTCATTATCTCGGAACTGCACTTTTAAAAGTGTCGGGTGGGGGACTAAAAGTAGGAAGAACAAAATCAGCGCAGGGCTCGAAGTCAGACAATTAAAACAGGCATATAAAAACCACTGGTAAACAAAGAGGGACGGAATAGCCTGAACGCCACTTTTAAACTATTTGCAATATTACAGTTTTGAAGAGTTTCGCCAACTCCCGAGAAACTGTCATCGCTTCATTTTATTTGGACAGGATTCGAATTTCTCAAAGAATTGGACTAATACTCCGGAACTTTACTTCATACTTCGTCTGAAGTCTTGGTTTCGAAAGTATGCACATACTTTTCCTTTCACTGAACCAACTGCCCTTCAAACGATAGAAAAACAGGTAATTTTTCAGATTATCGTTGTAGAAAAATGCTTTGGCAGGGTAGTTGTCATAAAAACACCGGAGGATGCAAAAAACTGGTCGTGCTGAATGCAGTGCGGACATTGCTCGCATTTATTCTGCATGAGTTGTGCAAAAATTGCCGCTCTGTCATTAAGGCTGCATGCTAGTGTTTTTTGTCGCAAAATCCAGGCAAGGGCCTTTTTAGAGCAGTGCAGGCAGCGCACTCAAACACATGGAATTCGTTAAAAAAATCCATATAAAAGAGTCGCCCCAGAATATGCAAGTGCAGGTGCTGGTTAGTTAGATTTACTGGCCACGGCACATTTATTTTGAGACTCTCATGTGAAATGAATGAGAACGAAGGAAGAAAGTGAGAAAGATCATTGGGGATGAGAAGTGTAGCGCTTCTCAAATGCATGCATTGCCTGTTCAAATATGCAGCCAGCACCAGTATTATTCCCATCGACGTGTGTTCATCCAAAGCCCCACCACTGTACGCCAGTCATCCTTGAACACAACGTAAACATGGGTGAGTTGACGGATTTCGTTAAGCTGTTAGAAAATGTTAGAAAAAAAATTGCTGGCTGAAGCGTTCAGAATTTTAAAGTGCAGTTGTTCGGCAGAGTTTCGGAATCTCACTGAAAGTCTGGCTCATTCTTTGTATACACAGCTAGCATCCAACAACGAAAAAACTCCGGAATATATGCCCTCCCTTTTCCGTTCCTCATATGTGCACTCTGTCGTATTTCGACGCCCTGCTTCCTTCAGAACAGTGTTCGAAAAAGTAAGTTCACTGTTAGAAAAAAACTTCATTGAGTGACAATCATTTCACTGTTTTATTCCAATGCATAGTTTCTCTGTGAATGGCTGATTTCTTTTTTGCAAAGTTACCTTCAACAGTTCTGTGTAACTTTTGTTCTTCTTTTCCATGAAACCCTAGGTACGTACCCGATGCGGGCTTGCTTCCATCTCCATTTTCATTATTTTGTTCGCAACTTTTTAAGCAGTTGTCTTACGATAGCTTAGCTGTTTTTTATTATTTGGAATGTCGTTCAGATCTTATATACTTTGTTCTTCTGGCAGCCCTAAATCTGGCTAGTCTTCAATGACTACCAGCAAAATTTGCTTACATAGGTAATGTGTGACAAGATACATTTAAGTAGATGTAATTAGCAAATTGATAACTGTAGCAAAACGTGCTCAGTCATGTGTGCTCACTCTTAGAATTAAATGAAAAAGTGATCCTTCAATGTTGCGGATGCTCAACTGAATTCATTTGCCTTTTTTTCTGTTCCTCTCTAGTTAAACTTTCCTAGGATTTTTTTCCAAGGATAGCGGTTAGGTATCTATGTCTGAGACACTTACATTTTCCTGGAGCAGTGAGAATTCCACAGTCAAATTCATTGCTTGAACGACAAACTGTCTCCTTACTGACTGCTTGACACTGGTCGAGGTAGGTCTGTTGTAGATTCGGACCTGAGACCTGATTGCTTAGGTACGAATATGAAAAATGCGTCAGCTGATTTTGGATCATGCTTTGGTAGATATAGAGATGTGTGAAATCCCTAGGGAGCGAGGGAAGTGGATGTTTTCGAGGAGTTTTTCAGTGAAATCTCCAAATACAAGCCCTTTTTATTGTTTCCTATGCCGAAGCCGAGCTGCTGCACTGCTTTCTTGTTCCAAGGCTGATTCTATTATATTTTGCATACGAACTTTCCGGAAAGGTTATCGTTTAAGAAAGCCAATCTGATGGTAGGGTTGCATCCAGCCTTGGTAATGGTTCTCGTTTTACAATCTTGATTAAACCTTGGAACTCATTTGATTCTGTTGTGATTTCTTACGGCGTAGTGACGACGTCATCGCGCACAAATGAGGAATCGAGCGAGAATAAGGAGAACGAGCAGCAATTCTGAGGATGATGCGACGCGAAAGCCTATCGCAGCCACGGGCGACGCTTTTCTAGGACCGCATCAGCAGCTTCTTTCACGGTGCGATCGATGAAACGGCGACGAGATGGCGTGCACTTCAGTTAGTTAGACTGACTGAACCTTACTGCATTACGCCCAAGCTGTAGTGAACTTATAAAAACCAGTAGTGACTTATAAAAAACGCTGACAAATTTGAAACCTTCGTCGTCTTCTTCTAAAAGCCCATATCTGCCTATAGCCCCTTTCCCGGAAGGCGTAGCGGCTGAACGTCACTTAATTAGCGGTCGTTGGATAGGCATGCACTATTCGTTCCTCGTTTTCGTGCCCCAAACGACAAACGCTCTCGAAATCGTCTGGCTTGTCGCTGGATGGGAGGCAACACTGCACTTTATCACGGATATTCGAATTTCGGAGGCCCCATGGGGTTTTCTATGCATTTTTCATTTCCACTTTTTCTACCACCAAGAATAATGCATTGTTCTCTCTTTTTTTGCTCTCATGCCATACAAGGAAGACGGCACATTCCAAGATGAGTGCTTCTCAGTGCTTAGAAAATTGTCGCAAGGCAACTCATTTTCTAAGATTATGTTTATAACGTGGGTTAGTTTCTTGATTTCCTTATTTTTCTTTCTCCTGGCTAGACGCTGATAATGAACATCTGTGGGGAACTTGTCGTCTGTTGCATTACAACTGAAAGAAAACGTTTTAAAATTATGACAAACTTTACACGGAAGGAACTGCAAAAGAATCGCTCCAAGTTACTTTTTGCATTACAGGTCATCTTAATTATTACTAGTATAAATTTTCTGCAGATTTCACATTGTTGCTTATCCTAATTCGCTGCATCGCGTTGTGCGATCAAATCCTCATTTTTTCATCCACTGATCCCTTAACTTTTATTCTTTCCCTATTTCTGAAGTTTCTTCCTGGAAATCGTGATCCTGATAAGTAAGCTCTTCAGTGTACTTGTGTCGAATGTAATAGTTTAGAAAAAGAAAAACACTGATATTTTGTAGCCCTGACCTGTTAAAGTCATTAAAAGAAGAGGAAAGAAAAGTCTCCCCATTCTCTCATTGCTACAAGTGCTTCTATCCACACCTACAGATTTTAGCCTGATGACCACTTCCTTTTTTTGTTGACATGGTTCACTAAGAGTAAAATCCTGGTTTATTGACGAGGCAAATACTTGAATAACCCATCACAGTTGCTTCTGCTGGATTTGACATCCAAATTCGTACGATTCTTTGTCAACTGCAAGTTTCTGAGTACTCGCATATGGAAAGACTCGCAATATTTTAATTATGCATAATATTCTATTGGAGAATCAGCTCTTCAAGATAACCTAGTCCCCAGAATCTCCTTTTCCGGGTTCGATTGATTTGAAATCTCTATAGAATACATCCAAATGAGCTCGCCTAATCCACCACCCTGAAAAAGCAGCATTCTGTCCGTTAAGTAGGATATTCCCTCCCGTTCAGCGTTTCCATGATTAATTCTAATCCAGCGATTGTCCTGTCTCACTTTGTATTCACTTCACAATGCCATATATGATCTACATTCTCAAAGTTGAGGAAAAAAATTGGTACACCCTCAGCATTCAACTATGTATCGGTCGACCTCTTGGTTCCCGTATCGCGATCTTCCCGCTAACATCCGTTGCCTTCCCTGGATTGTGGTGACGTAAATCTACTCAAATTTCGTAGAAATCTCTCGTTACGATGAATATTCATCGAACCTTCCCCTCAGAATCCATAAATTCTCCGGAGTAGTTGCGGACTCCAAATTCATTCTACTACCGCGTTTTGTTCATGAGAACATGCATTTTTAAGTAGGAACTTTTTCCCCAACATCTCCTGTTATGCTCAAGATTTCTACTGAACGTCTTCCGAAAGTGGGTAACCTCCTCTTGGTGTGACTCCTGTTCATTAGTTTTTCCTAACGTAACCCACTGTGAGACGATTTGTTACCAGAATGCTACTCCAAATCTCAAAATCAGCAGAAATTTGTCCATACAAGTTGTGTGCATTTTAACGGCCAGTACATTTATATCTATTTCAGTTTAAAAAAAAAGGAAAAGGAAGCATTCTACTAAAGTTTTTGTTCACTGACCACATGTCCTACTCGTCTATTGGTTTACACTACATTAAATTGTTTTCCAGTTCGATCGGTAACTAGTAACCATTTTCGCACTATGCCAATTTCATGCATGAGCAAGGTCAATAGTGCTGATTTCGTGTCCTTGCGTTTCGGCTGTGGGAACACTCCACAACGCCACCCGTATTTTCGCTTGAAATTAATGCTGCTACTTTGTATTACTTGTGTAATTACTCCTGATGCATCTGACAGGGTACATAGCTATACTCTGTATAACCACATCATTTTGGCCTCTTCTTCATCATCAGGGGTCTAGCTATCTTGAAGATTTATTGTCTCGAATCCGCCAGAACATGCTTCTTTGATGTAAACATGTGCACAGACACAGCAAGCTGAACTACACTGACTGCCGGGCCAATTAGGCCACCAAGGCTGTCGAATATCACTCGCTAGGCTATGAAAACTGCAGATTTACTTGATCTCCAGCATTTCTTATGTCAAAGGAACCCCTGCAACGTACGTCTCACGCCTCTATCACTCCAAGCCACACACGGCATCGAATTTCATTGCATTCTCGATGCCACTGGAATGAGCTATACCGCAGCATATAAGGGGACACAAAGAAACTCATCTCTTTTACTGAATGGCGTGCATAATACACGTGACACACGTCGTACAAGACTGGATTTCCTCGTTCATCACAGCACCACGTAGTACCGCCCTAAAAAGCGAGCATTTGTGCTAGATTGAGCTTTAGCCTTCCAACATTCTACATTTTCTCTGGCACATCTATCGCTGAGTAAGTGTAATCATTAAGCGCAGTGTTTCAGATGAAATGACTGGAAATGCGATCTGCCGTGATATGGGAGCAGTACAATGCTGCGCGTGAACAGCTGCAAGCAAGGATCGCCGAGAAAATAAGAAGACAAATGAGCACACTCGTATGTTATTCTGAAGCCTTTTCATCAGCCCAGCTTTTTGGGGCGGTTGACTGGGGCGGCCGTCGGCCAGCCGGCTGACTGCTGGGGGCGGCAGCAGTGGCGTCTATTCCCAAATGCCTTCCACAACGGCACGGTTTTTGGGTAGTACATGAGGTCATCGGGGAGGGCATTCGAGCATCCATTTCATTCCTCCTCGTTGCCAATGCTGTCGCTTTGCAATGCACAAGAAAAGGATCTTCTATGTTGGAGCCTTGGCCAAAATGGTAACTTTTTAGTAATACGTTGTTCACTGCATTTAACTAACTAGAGGAACAATACTTACTGTAAAGATTCGAGATGAGTGGAATCCCGATTATTTAATTCGGAAATCAACTGGAAACATCATGAAGAAAACTTCAAAACTAACGTTTTCTGAGAAACATGCAGCAATTAAATCGTCCTCGTATCCGCTATTTTTCACTTTCACTATTCCCTATCTACATCGTTGCACACTTCGCCTATTTTTTGCTGCCGTCCAACATTTCTTAATTTCTAATTAGTGTCAAATTTTGGCAGCAAACCAAGAGCAATACGCTAAGAATTTTACGCGTTTAGATCTTTCGTGCTGTTGCTGTATTCAGAGACTCAGATTTTCAACTGGCTAGGACAACGCACAATTTGGGTGTTTACTGTCCTAGCCTAGCAGTTCACTTTTCTGCCCGAGAAATACTATTGTCTTGGTTAAAAACAGTTAAAAGACTGAAGCTGCGCTTGTTTTTGTCCCCCTGAATCACTCTGGATAAACTAACGGGAGTTCGGACTCCCATTCTGACCCACAAGAATTGATTGCCTTCTGGAGTCAGCCCTTTTCGTCCTCAGAAACAGAACAGTGATCAATTCAACGACTTAGCAAACCAACTTTTGCTTCTTGGGTCTTCTGGAATTTTGTCTCTGCGGGGACCAGTCGTGTTAACCACCGTTACATAGTTTGTTCGATTACCGTTTCATGAATCCCAGCCTAGGGATTACATGCGAAGGTTTGGCCACCCACAACAATTATTCAGACCACTTAGAAGGCGTTAACACATAAAATCCCCTACCTCTTATGCCTAATTCTGAGATGTAGCTTCATGAAAAATTGATGTCTTGTTCTAATTTGTGGCTGACATCCAAATCCTCAGATTCACACTGGTGGCAATCACAGTGACTGGCGACAATACGATGCAAACAAAGCGGTAACAAGGTTGTTTTGATAGGCATTGAATCGAACCACTAATCCTCCATATCATAGGCAATGCCTTTGTCTACTATTCCGTATTACTCATCATCTACTAGTTTTCTAACCAGGATGTCATGAATCGTTGGAGAAATGTGCTTTGAGCTGCAGAGCATGAGGCAGAGACGCAGAATGCTGTCGTGTAATTGCTCAACGTTCGTAGAAATATCCGTTGGGTGCTGTTCTACCTTGGGTACATGGCATGCAATCACACCAGCAAGGATAATTGAGCGTGCATTTTGTTGCACTTTTTCCTTTCTTGCATTCTTGCATGGGCGCTTATTTTTTACGCCCATATATTCCCGCGTTGCACAAATGCCATCGTCCATAAGGCGTTCGCTCACTCCGTTCTGGATAGCGGTTCCAAGCAATTTCGTTATGCACCGGAAAAGGGTTTTCCACGTCGGTGCGTTGGCCGAAATGGTAACATTTCAACCTTATCACCGTTTCAAACTACTGCGTTCTTCGAATTCTAATCAATTCTTCTACGAGAAACGTTGCCTTGACAACCATTGCCAGGGTTTTTTTAAATGTTTGTAGATCCACAGGGGCTGTTAGCAAAATGAGGTGTGCTTTTTTCCGCTAGGCACCGTTGCACAGCAGTTTGAACAAACACGACTAAGTGAGAAATGTCCCGTTAACAACGCGACCAATGAAAGCAAAGCGCAGAAAGCCTTGGGAACGTATGCGCCTGAAAGCCGGGAGACTATCACATATTCAGATAAATTTCCGGAAGGACCGCAGCAGAAAACCGAAAGAACCGACAACTGACCTGTGGTTCTTCCGATTTCCTGCTGCTTTTTTTCCCAGTAGCTGCTGCGGTTCTTCCGAATAGCTGCTGCGGTTTTCCCGAATCTTGTCATCTCTACGTCTTTCGCTTCTTTACCACATGAGCGAGATCTCTTTCCGCTGCGGTCCCTCCGATACTTTGTCTGACTGGAAACTGTCGCCCATGTTTGATTATGCAGAAAACGTGGAAGGGCTCAAGCAAATTCCGTTCCTCCTCCACATTCAGTCTACCTTCACAGCTTCAGTATTCTACGCCTGAGAACGTTACTCATTTTCTCTGCAGCTCCTTTATTCCCCTTCTTCTTAACTATCATCTACAATTAAATTACAGTCTACCGAAATCTTTTCCTCGCAAAATGAATTAGTCCTGACTCATTATCGGCAAAATCACCTAGGTTTTTCTCATGTCATCCTGTACACCTGGATACGTTTGTGTTACTAACTACACAGCGTCGTTTTCCATTTTTGTTGCACCTTGAGTCAGACAATAAGTAAATCATCAGATGTTCATCGCTGTATTTATGCTACTATAACCCTTGTTGAACTTCCACTGAATCAATTTGGTGCAACTCTCAGCTGCCAGAATACTGCCTTTTTCCCTTGAAACCACCTGTTTTACTTCAAATTTGAAATGGTATGCATTTCAAATAGAGAGGAAAAATGTGATCTCCAAGAGGTCCGCATAGGCTCCGGACGTAATCCTGTGAACAAAGCAGTCTGGCTCAGATGCGAAATTAAATCAATTAAGTGCAGCTGAGAAATTAGCGAGTGTGGGGTCAGAGCGCTTGAACAGAATTGAACGGGTTCCACGACGAACACAACATTAGTGAAGATACTCATACTTCAAAGAAAATTCTGTCCCATAAATAGTGATCGCCATTCGAATGCACCTTTCCTCATAGGTTGGCAATATGGAAAGTGCGGATTTGCTGCTGGTGGCTGCTGATGGTCGCAAGCTGCCCGCACATGAATGTATTCTACGCGCCAGAGCACCTGGATTCTATCAGCGTCATGTGGAGGCCACCGTAGCCGCAATGGGCCGACAAGATGGACGTCTCCGAGAGGTTTGTGGAATTTCTGTCAATAGAGTCTTGCACGTACAATTTCTGACGCTCAAAAGCACATATGTTATGACTTCTTCTGGAGGGAAGGGGGAGTATTCAGAAAACAGCTTTGCCAAGAAAAGCGCTCACGTGCCTAATTCGCTACTGCTTAAGCTTTCATGGATATCCGCTGTTCGTATGAGTTTAGGTGGCCATTGGCGACATCGACTCGTCAGGGCTCGAATTTTTTATCCATTCCGTCTACACAGAGGACGAGATGGCGCAGTTCCCGTCTCAACTCGACGATGAGCGCCGTGAGCTTCTTTTTTGATCTTATTCACCATCCTGGGTTTCCCCAATGGGGTCCTTCCCTTTCAATTTTTTTATTGTTGTCGCAATTATCCGCTGCTAATCGCTCTTGCACAAATACATGGCAACCAGCGTAAAACGTTAAAGGTCTTAAAAATATAAATCAGAAGCCTTATTCAATACAAACCTTCACAATATTATTTCCCCACTATTTCCTCACGAATGTTAACGATACTTGCAAATTCTTCCTTGCTGAATGCACGCTTTCTTGGGAATCAGACGAAAGGAAAGTCAATGTACGAAAATAGTAGAAGCAATGTCAGTGAGAATCTAGGGGAATCATTATTTCGCTGTAAATTTTACTATACTAAGCGGTACAGACGAAATGACGCTGAATGTAACGCTCCATAATTATTCAGAATTCAGAATAATTCAGATTATCAGATCTGTCACCTTCTCCCTGTTATGCACCACGTG
The DNA here is from genome assembly GCA_037903475.1 of Ancylostoma caninum. Lineage (NCBI taxonomy): Eukaryota > Metazoa > Nematoda > Chromadorea > Rhabditida > Ancylostomatidae > Ancylostoma > Ancylostoma caninum. The sequence continues at coordinate 943,665 of JBAJFG010000359.1, forward strand.
ATTTTGAATTTTTTTCCCAAAAACATCCTCTAAAATGGCTTTGAAAGTTTTTTTTTTGTACAAGAATAGTCAAAACACTCATGTTTTGGTTGTTCTTGTACAAAAACAAACCCTTACAAGTTGCGCTTGGCTTCGCGCAACCTTTCAGATTTTTATTACCTAGAGACGGCTAGAAGTTGAGGTCTCATGAAAATCTTCTAGTTTTCCATTTTCTGATCTTATTATTTATTGTCCATTGTTCTGCATCAATGTCAAACATCCAGCGACGAACACCAAATTTTCTCCCATAAAAACAGATGCATCTTTGGAGAATTTACGAAATCGAATTGATTCGTACAGTCCGGTCCGGCAGCCACTGCAAATGGGCGCCGGCCGCCACCACCCTCCGGCGACTCGGTATAAATGAGCTATAAATCACTCGAGCTTGGGAGAAAGCGAAGAAATGTACAATTCTAGTCCATAATAGACATGGTAGATAAACCTAATCCTATGCTTAAGAATGGGTTTAAGACTTAGGCTTAGGCCTCACAGGAATGGCCCCACCCGACTCCCTTTTCACCTAAATTTCTAAAATAAACTACGATAAGTGTAAGTGTAAGTAAGATTGGACACTATTTGTATGCTGAATCGCGTGCGCGCATAGCTCAGTGGGTTGAGCGAATGACCGACGTTGTGGTGGTCAGGGGATCGAATCCTGCCCTGTGCCCCGTTTTGCAAACACATATAGTATGCTGCCTACGACTGTTGCAGTTATCTAACAAACTCCAACATAAAAAGTAGCCCGGATGGCTCAGTGGTTTGAGTGGCAGATTGCAATCTGTCCCTATCGCTGGTTCCACTCCGATGGAGATCCAGAGTTAAGTATCGCAGTGTTTGGGGTTCACTGCTTGGAACGTCCCCCGTGATCTCCTTCGGGTAGTCCAGGAAGGCATCCGGCAACGTTTTGCATGAATTTCGAAGATAAACTACGATAAGTGTAAGTGTAAGTAATAGTAGAAAACTCCTTCGAAGATAAACTACGATAAGTGTAAGTGTAAGTAATAGTAATAGTGTAAGTAGCAGTGAAAAACCACTTTTCAAAGTTGAGGGAAACCGGGAGAGAGTAACTCCGCAGTAAAGGACTGCTCCACGAAAGATAAATGACAGCGGTAGAACTACTTCGCAATGGATATGGAACAATTTATACGGATTTCAATTATTCCTGAGGATCCCGAATTGGATGAGCTTTATTATTCAGATGGAATAACTGAAGTACTGTGTTCATCTATAGAAGAATAACGGCCATTTTCGTATTCGCGAAGCAGTGTACTATAGCAGAAAATGGGAGAGTTGTCTTCGCTTATTGTGTATTCAGAAATCTTTCCCCATGAAAATCACAAAAATGAAAAAAACGTGAAGGTTGTGAAAATGGTCCCCTGCTTTATAGCCTTAACATATCCACTGCACTCTGTCTACTATGGACTAAAATTGTATTTTTCTTCGCTTTCTCCCAAGCTCGAGTGATTTATAGCTCATTAATACCGGGGCGCCGGAGGGTGGCGGCGGCCGGCGCCCGCCGGCGCCCATTTGCAGTGGCTGCCGGACCGGACTGTACATGGTCCTGAAGCAGTAGTTTTGTTACCTATTGCAGCTATTACAACAATGATTCAGCATCATTTTAAAAACCTTCACAAGTGCCATAACCATTCAAACCTTCCTTCTTCGAAAATTTCGTATATAACCGTGAATTATGAACTCACGAGTCATCTAATATCTTCATGGAAGCTCATCAGCTACGTTTAGAAAACAATTCAAAGCTAGCATTTAGTGTGTGAAAACTGTCGACGAGTCATGGAAATGAAAAAGATTTCAAGGGTTGTTATCAAGAGTAAGTTTGGTGTGGCTTAAAGATTCACATGCTGACATGTATCTGCTATAGCACCTTCTTTATTGCCATTGGGTCAGCCGCTACTTCTCTTGTGAATCTGGATTGGCCATACAGTCGTGGTGACTTTGCTCCAATCCAGAGTACATAAAATTCGGGCTTCCCGGGCTTGCTAGCGTTCCAGTTTTTCTTCATCTTCATTTCCACATGCACCGAGCTAGTGTTGAGAATGCCTGTGTTTTACTATTCATGTTTTAATAAGCTAGTAATGTTGCCAAGTGTTTTTTTTTCAATTTCAGGCTATTTTCAAAGTGCTCCGAACCGATCACTCGCGATGGACGAATCCACAGCTGAGCTGGATTTTCACCAGAGAGGGGCGGATGATAGGTAATTAACTATTAGTAGCGAATCGAATCTATACGAGTTATTACAGAGTGAAATACAATTACTGATTAAGTCCAACCGATCCTCAGATTTCAGATTTCCTTATTCGGATCCTCCTGAAGTATACTTACCCAGTAGTAGTCAGAATGGCCCCACTTTGTTTCGTTTCTATCTTCCAATAGGCTTTCACTAGCAAGTTGATCACACCGGTGTTTAGGATATTAGCATATGATTTTTTAAAGTGAATTCAAAGCTTAAAGACCGGGCATCGCCTCTCCTGTCACTGGTAACACACAAATTTCCCCAGAACTCTTAATTTTCTACTCCTATTTCTCTCGTTAGCAAGAATTCATCATGAATCATGATAGAATCCAAATCATTCTAGTCAAAGAAGACCTGGTTCACGTCCTTGCTGACAAAATTTTGTCCATTCCGAGATAGAACCACTTGGGTTTTTTTTCTTTGTTCTGAATTTTTCTAATTCTGAATATACCAGGTCGCTAGAAGAAGAGACCCCAACAACCGGGCGGCCGCCCCTCGGTGATGTTCTTGCGTCCGGAGTGAGTTATCTCGACGTACTTCTTTTTTTAAAATGATTTTTGATGCTTATTGTTGAATGGATATGCAGTTATCGATCGACCTGCAATCCCGCGCTGCGCGCTCTCAAGAAATCTACATTATGTAGCGCGCTATAAGCGATATTGCCTAACTACTGACAAAGTAGTGGTTCAGAACTTTCCCAGAAACAGAAAAAATTTACTTCCAGAGTTATCCTCCTTCTCCCCGTCGGATAATGACGTCATCAACGCCACCGTACATGTCATCGTCGGGCACGACTCCAAGTCATACGATGGCGTCTGCGACGACGTCTTCAACGTCGAATCCTATGGCGTCATCAGCTCCTGTGATGACGTCATTCAGAGATCTGGCATCGGGCTCGCCGATGACGAGCTCCGCGTATTCTCTCGGTGGGAGAAGCGAGGTCGCTGACATACCGGAAGAAGACGAAGAAGCACATACAGAGAGACGGCATAGTCGAGGAGAGAGTGAGTATCCAGATAGAGTCTACACGACTGTCGAGTAACTTCTCAAGATCGTTTTCCAGTATCTATGAGCAAATTTATCCGACTAGATAGGGAGGAACCGAAGGATATCCAGAAGGAGTATCTAGAGCGGAAGCGGTCAAGAGAAGGTCAGCGTTATTCTCAGTACACAAGGATTTTGCATGTTTCTCATCTATTCACGACTTCAGTCACAGCTCATTTGCTAATTGGCTTTTAATATTGAGCTCTTTCTTCGCTTCATGATTCCTCCCTTCCTCAGTTCATCTGCAAGCTTTAGCCCTCTTTTTAACCCACTTGGGTGCACGGACCCACACGCACAGTTTCTTCTCAGGACCCAAGCAGATTTTCCCAATGTTCATCGGGTTGGCAGACGGTGATGTCGAACGAGCTGCTGATGTACCTCGTACTGGACGAATAATAATGACGAAACGACTGTCAATGACGTCGTTGACTTCCCTGAATAGTATTGACATGACACCTACTTCCGAAGGTGAGTTTATTGTGGAATGCTTTTTTCCTGTTTACGTTCGGCTTTCACTGGTGAACAGGGATCAATCGCTGAATAACTCAATCTGCTAAGTTTTTTCAAGGCACAAACTGGACCCCGTTTGCTCATTATTATTGCGGTTATTCATAATTCCATTTTGAGTTTGGGAATAATGATGGGTCTGCTAGCATCCACCCTTCGTAATAATGGAATGCTTTGACTGCAGCACAGACGAAGGGATTGTGTATGAACAACTTACCTATTTTGGCTATTCTGTCACTATTTTTCTTCCGCATAGAGCACCTTTATATTTCATTTTTTTTTTCAAGAAAAAAAAACTTTTTTTGCGGATTCATAGCCTTTGGGTCGGGAAGCCATTTTACTGCCTATTTTGGTGTTGGGTCATCGATTCAGCTGCGCTATCCTATGTTGCACTTTTGGGGTTCAGGTGTCACAAAATATTTCCTCAACACTCAGCTGTACAGCTTCATGTACATGTACACACTGAGGAATTCGAATGAAGGCTGCATTCACGGGAATATTCCTTCCTGATCCGATGAGATGTGGCAAATGAAAGGGCTGCTAGCACATGAATTTTCTGGAAAAATCACATGGCATCAATCACATCTTCCCCTAGTATGTCCTCAGAAACCCATGCTGTTCTCGATTTAAACAAAAATTCGACCACAATATCTTTACAATGCCAGTGGTCCAATCACGAATGTTTTGTTGGTTCTCTTACGTGTGGGGTTGCATCCAGCACAAGGAACTTAACGAATCACTCACTTCTTCACCCTACTTTTACAAGTTATGTAAGTTGGTGCATTGCACCCCAAGAACGGCTCAAAAAATTCTGGAAATTTACATGATGAAATGAATGAGAGTTTTGTTATAGCTTCCTAAATTCCTTATTTTCACTACAATTTTCAAATATGGTTTTTAGCCGCCTGAGTCCAACATCGATTTTCCAAAGTTTTAGTTTTGGAATTCCAGCCATCTGGATCGTGAATGTGACGGAAACCCTTGCTGTCCTTCCCATGGCCCACCAAGCTCTCCTCATTTCCTGTCTGCGCTCTCCATTCATGTCCTTCGTAGGCAATAATTCTTCCCAGAATATTGATGCGTTAGCAGCTATTTCTGCCGAGCTATTCCCATTGCATTAGGACAAAATCTTCCGTGGGTTCTATCTTTAATTGGTTGTGTGAAACCGTAAATAGCAACGCAGCCAGTTCTACCCAATCAGAGATGCATGCTGCCACTGTATAACCAACGATTAGGCAGTACATATTTCAGCTCAAATACCACAAGCAGATCGAGCACCATGTAGTCGTCTAGCGTCGGACCTCATGCAAATGTACCTCAATAATCAGGACACAGATGTTGTGATTCGGACGGAAGGTGGAGATTTACATGCACACAAGTGAGTTTGTGGTTCTGTTTTCTTATCTCTTTCAGATCGAAAGAAGCGCTCAAATCATTTTCCGTATATCACATAAGTAGTTCCACCTTTTCTTAAGAAAGGCTCCGGTATGACTGATGGGAAACCAATGAGAGAGAAAGATCTTGATCAAGAATATAAGAGTTGCTGAGAAATATGCGTTTTTTTTCTGAATATCGAATCCAATAAGGCATCAATTCGCATGTTCTCGAGAGAGGAGTGATGGCTATGGCTAAGATCGAGAAAAAAAAAACGATCGTACCATTCATTCCTTAGCAGCACTTCCACTAAAGTAAAACAATAACCGGCACACAAATTTGTTTCAGGTGCATCCTATCAGCTACATGTCCTTTCTTTCGACAGCAACTACAAAAATCGAGGCGGATCGAGATGAAGGGGTGAGTAATACGCTAATTCTTCAATCTACCGGATCCTATGCCAGTGCGTGATTTCAGATATACCAGGAACGCGATACATTTCCTTCTATGCTTTCTTTATGGTGGTCTCACATCAATACCTGATGAGGTACGAGTTCTCTGTTATCTCGAACTAGTAGCATTTACTTCTTTTTCACTTTGCTTTTTGATAATTGTTCAACATTCTGGCGCTCAAACTTCAGCGCTGTCCGTGGACTAATCCATACAACAAGCCACTTCTGTACCAGTCCTAGACAAATGGCCACTCAAAAAAAAACCGGTGTGGAGCATTGCACCTGAAAAGGGCGGTGCGGCCGAGCTCGGTGATTGGTCAGCTTGATGTGTTCGCCAATCGCCGAACCCAATTTTCACGATTACAACGCCACGCACCCCCTTGGCGGAACCCGTCAAGAAAAATCCTACTTATATATGGAATAACTACACGTGTTCGCATGCTACCAAATCCTGTATCACAGACGTTAACTAGTGGGCTTTGCAGGTGGACGTTTGGGAGGTGATAGCGCTAGCCACGCATCTCAATCATAAGGATTTAGCCGATGTTGTGATCCTTCATCTGAAGGCTACAAGATGTCACTGGTTCCATCGAGTAAGTGAACGAGTAATGTTAAACATGTTCTCATAAGGAATTGAAACTACTGGATGAGCAGCATTGCTCTCGTGAGAAAACATATATGTATACGTACATGAAAAAACGTTAGCTCTTTAGCAGTGACCTGTGGTTTCCAAGCACAAAAAAGCTGAGGAACTAGTTTTTTTTTCAAAAAAAGCGAAAAACACGGCAACTGGGCAGGGAACCGAACGAGCACACCCACACATTTCTTTGAATAATCGCCTGAGGCGAATGACTGCATAGTTTGAGAGTAACAAGAATTCGGCGTTGAAGAATCCTATGACTCTCAGTGAACGTTCACTCCTAAAAAATCATTTTCAGCCATGTGCCTCATGCGTATCAGCGGTATTTGACGCTCTTCCACAGTTCGCGTCAATACGTTGTCTGAAACCGCTGTATGAAGAGGTGAGTTATTTCTTTCTCTGCCAAATTATTTTCACAACTTTTTCTCGTTTTTCTTGCAATTGCGACTTCATCATTAGCCTTTAACAGAAAGACAGGTGGTGCTGATGGAAATAATTCAAAGAGGAGGTCTTAAATCAACCAACTATTCCTCTACCTTGTCTCTATATTACTTTAAATACTTCCATTTTGGATCTTCCTCTACATTCAACACTAACGTTTGGCTAAACCACCCATATGTAGCCTGCTCCGGCTGATTTCTGTCATGTAGTCAGTGGTGGGCGTAAGTGAGGAGCGCTACATGTGAAAGGGGCGGTACCTAAAGCTTTCCATTGGTTACTGCATTCTCAGCGCCACCTAAAATCCCACATTGCGGATCCAGCACCAACAAATCTGACCGTGCTCTGCTGTATGGGCAACGCAATTCAATTTCTCTTCGCATAAGACCAAATCTCTGGATTAAAGTGAATGCGACTGGTCTGTGACCCAAATAACTGTGATAGATATTATTAAGGCATTAGCATGGCAAGCACGGCACTTCGCTAGGATATGGAAGGGTCGAGTGTTCGGCCACCTGAATGAGAGATGGCAACGAGAGTGCTATGAGGCGATCATACAACATTTGGACGACGAAACTCTGATTGACACGATACTTGGATGTGAGCGATTACAGGTGAGTTGAATTTCAATTTTTCATCAGGAATCATTTTCTTAATGTTACTTGTAAAATTTCTGAGATAATTGGCTGCAGTCAGCTACACAACTAGACAACTACACCACTTACTAGTCAAGTAATCAGAAGCAAAGTAAACTCGAGAATAATCGAGTTTTTTTCCTAGATTGCCTTGCCTCGGTCAAAATCAGAATCGGCCTTAGCAGTTCTATTACTGGTGGATGATGTGCTGGAGGTTGCTATGCAGTTCCTCGTTCATTCCTTCCACTTGGTAGTCACAAGTCGTTCGTTCCAGCAGCAAGGAAAGGTATGTGGATGAAATTTGGACTTGGCATATCATATTCATTATTTATGAACACACAGTTGTGAGATAGAGGCTAGCAAGTCACGTACATAATACCCACGGTAATTCAAAACATTTCACTTCTAACATAGTCCCAAAGAATGGTTTAGGGTCTTGCCCTGAACCTAGGCGTGTTGGAGGGCTTGTTCCCCTCCGTGGTGCACTCCCTGTCAGCGGATGTGGCAATCAAAACCTTCAAAGGTTTGGACGACCTTCTGGAAGAGATCAAGAACGCACCACCATCGCCAAGTCGAGCTCTGAACATTCCACTGGACGAATACAGCCCCGTAAGTTTTTTTAAAAGCTTTGTTTGCATTTTTTTTGTCGTTCGTCAATACGTGTTTACAGAGGTTTTGCTCACTTGTAAGACGTATATACGAACTGGTCGATAAGCATCTTTTACACTATGCTGCCTCTGTGGTGAAAGCTGATGCATGGCATTTACTGTCCGAGCGCCAGCAAACAAGGATTCATGAGGGTACGCTTTCACGAGAAGTTGGTGATTACTAGTAATAACTAGTATAATTCACATGTTTAGCTGGACTGTTTGTGGAACTACGCCAGCCAAAGGCGCCTCCGCCCCGATTCTCCAGCCATAATCGAAGCTACAAAAGATCGGCGTCAGCTGGAGTGCAGTTTTCCCATGAAGTTCCTCCACTCGAGAGATCAAGATCTATAGAGAGGTAAACCGCTGGAATAGCCTTCAATGATTCCGGAATTGGCAAGCTACAGCGACGCATGAGGTTGAAAACATAACATTCAGAGGAAGACCTCTGTCAACTATACAGCAAACTGTAACGACAGTGGAGAACGATACCCAGAAAACAGAGCAGGTTGTGGAAGATGCTGTAAAGGAACGATCTGTGGAGAGGAAGCGTGAACGGAAAGAGGAGCCTGCTGCGCGACCGAATGAAACGAAGGAGAGCAAAGTTTCTGGTAAGTCCTCCAGGATTCTGTATACATACTTCACAAGATCTGCTAGTGACGAAAATCGGGATGCGCTCTGAGTTGGAGGCGGAGAAACTTTGGAGAAAATTGCTTACGAAAAAAGAAGATCATGTGAGATATATAAGATATTCGGGGACGCGATAGACTTGCGTGGAAACCTTTCAAAAGGACTCTATCGGTGGTTTAATAGATGAAAAAGACTGTTAAAAAGAAGAGTTTATCTGGATGTTGGTGAAAGTTGACCTCACAACGTTCGCACTGAGGTTCCACTGCATTAAAATAATAATTAGGCTGACCAGGATTAAGATCATTGTGGATCGCTGATATCGAACAAGCTGTCGACCATTGTTAATCACCCATGCCTAGATCTTACCTACATATGTGGTTGCTTCCAGAAGCACTCTGATCTAGGAGAACAAATCCTTGGGAGAATTATATTATTAGATAACTGCACATGAAGAGCTCTGGAATGGATTTTCAGAGACATCCACGACCACAAAGATCAGACAACCATCTGCTTCTCGGCAAACATCAAAGGAGCGGAAGCCTGAGTCTCGATCGACGTCACATGAAAAGCGTACGGCGCCTCCGGTTCAAGAGCGACAACCGTCTGTTCAGGATGAATCCGAACAGCTCAAGGAGTCAACTAGCGTGGGTCATTCTTGTAGTACGCTCCAAAAGATTCTTTTCTGTAGAATGTTAAGTGCTTTGGATGTGACGTGTTTCAGAGCGCATCTGCTCGTGCGGAGTCACCACGTACTAAACCGCGACAGCCAGAAACTAGAAAGTCACCCACCAAGAAGAAAGCAATTGAGACTGAAGAGGTTAGCATATTGTCAGCCGCGCAGTACTTACAGTAACCTGAATCTTCGCCGAAACCGAGAAATCTTTAGAAAAAGATTTGATGGACTAGCTTGTGAGTAGATTTTGCTGAGATTAGAAACAGCTGCGCTCAAAATTTTTACGAAGCACCAATCAATGCGCAAATTTTCTATGCCCTCACATTTCTTCAACGTGGAAACACAACTTCACTTTTTTAGGGAAAACTGGAGCGCCAAGGAACACATACCATCATGAGCGTGGATCGCGGAAGAGGAGTAGAACTTCCAGGACCAGGGCCTTCACCAACAAAGGTTGCTTATAGTTTTTGCAGAAATCCAATCTTTCAATTAGCTAAATGCGCTGTAGCCCATTTTTATCCAAACAAACTTCAGACGGTAGAAAAACCGAAGTCAGTGGTGAAGCCAATGGTAAAAGATCCTCCACTTGCTAGTGCAGCTCAGAGGACTGTCACTCGATCAGCTCCGTTGAGGACGTCGAGGGAGGTACGTTCAAGTAGCCCTTTGTAAGAGGACACATTGACACATTTTTCAAAATAATAGGGAGCCCAACCAGTTTCTTTGGGTAGTAAGGCGTAGAGAAGCAGGAGGAAGTGGCAGACAAAACGTAATTGATGACCTCTAATTTAAAAAAACTGTATTTATATGATTGAAACCAGTGCACCTTGCCACACTTGTTGTCATTTTTTTCTTTCATTTGAAATCTCCAGGACAGATTTCCAAACAAGATTCATCTGATCTTGCAAAATTCCTCCTATTACGCTAACATACCACTTTTCTTGTTACCTGGTTCTTCTCTCAGAAAGTGCCTCATCGTATTATAGCATCCCATCATTTTTTTAATGTTAGGAATTTTGACTGCGATTTTTCAATAGCTGTATTTTGCGACATCATTTTCGGCAGAAAAGTACTTGTTATCGCGAACCCTGTGCCATTTTATGTCAAAAAAAAAAAAAAAGAAAACAGCAAGCACATTCGGTCTATCACCCATGGCAGACTGTGCAAAACATGGTCTTTGCACCATGTTCGAAGGAGAACATGTAAAATTGAAAAGCCCAGTCCAAGCTTGATGCTCAAAACACGAACACTAAAAGATTATAGGAGCTTCACATATTTGTGCAAATTCTTCTTTTGTTCAGACAAAGCCTCCTCCAACAGTGAAGTCGTCAATTCCAAAAAGCGTGACCTCAACTCCAACAAAAACGCCGACAACTCGACCACCTGCCAGGATTCCACCGGTTGATTCCAAACCAAAAGTAACGCTGACAAGAACCGGACGAAGCCCAAAACCAGGTCGAAAAACTACAAACTCCATTGAAAAGTGACCATTCTTTGAACACTTTCACTGATGTTTTTGTGATTGCTTTAGCTCACAAGATCTAGCGATTCAATTTTTTTGTATTATTTTCGGGACGTTTAACGCATTTCGCTTTCCAAAACACTAGTGGTTTCATTCTTTGCTGATCGTTTGTGGCAAACACTGCGCCATTTTCTTTGTGGCAAGCACGTTTATACTTGGGAACTGCATTGTCTCAAAGGCTTGTCTGGATCTGATGGCGCGACATTTGCTCACATATCATTCGCTCGTGCGCGTGAATTGTACAAAACAATTCGGGATTTTTCGTCTACTTCTGTGAGAAGCTCCCTATGCTTGTCTTCTATGAGAAGCTAGCTACTGCTTGCTGCTTGTAATTATTTGTAAAGTTGTGCGATAACTGCCTCAAACTGTCACAAAGATTTACAGAGGTAGATTTCATTTGTATAACTCAGAGGTCACATCCAAGTCATAGTTGATTCGTTCATTTCCTACGTATGGGTATATGCGTCTCAGCATTTGGTGTTTTGTAATGCATTATTGAATGCTGATCTCTTTAATAGCATATGTATAAAACTGCAGATTTCTTGTGTTTGTCAAGCACATAATTTTTTTGAACTTTAGTTATATCCATCTTTAGTGTCCAGCAATCTATCTACAAAACAACGCAGAACTGATTGCATGGATGGAAAATTTACCCCGATCTGTATTGTAACAGTAATTCGAGTACTGGCAAGACCGAAACTAGGTAAAGCAACATTTCAAGGGAGAAATTTCCCAACGACGAAATAGCTCAGCAGAAGGTCCTGTCAGTTTTTACAATTACACAGGAGGTCTGAATGGAATTGTAGCGCTCCATGCGGAATTGATTTGATCCGTGAGCAATAACTACTAAGAAAGATATGCTCCTTCATAAAGACAGCTGGGTAGGATCAGGTTAACAACCTTAAAGATCATGTATTTAGTTTTAACATCATCTAGAAAGTACCGCATGTGTAATTCTTTTGAATTCACTGAGTAAAAGAAACTAAAAGTCACATTCATTTAACTTCAAAACTTCCATTCACAGATTACTGCTTATACCCGGACACATACGAAGTAACTGCTATGAAACCAGCACTAGAAAAGTGAAACGTGGCAGTAAAGATTGCATGCAAGACTTTAAAATGAAATAAGAAATGTTCAATACCGTACTTCCAGCACCAGTTGAACGAAATAGATAATGGCACAATTGCTATGAGAAAGACTATCCTCACAATATCCCCACAAATCACAATCGCGGTATTAGTAACTTGACGTCGTTAGCATGTCTCGAAACCCGTAAATGGCGACATCAATCAATTAGTGATGACACAGTTCCAGATGAGTGCCAAAAATGTCAGATTTCACCTAAGAAATCAACGCAGTCCTAAATCCATTTCATTTATGAAGACCCATCTAAGTTGAAAAGGAAGCGCAGATCCGCCAAAGTTAAATTCATCGCTTTCTTTGACACCGCTCTGGAAAGAGTAGAAATTGTAATACAAAAATCTATTTTTTCTACACGCAACGTCGAAACAGTGAACAAACCCGCGCAAAACACTCTCAGCGAGCTCCATCTTTTTCTTTTGCAGATCAAGAACACGTTCTTCAATGGAATTCTTCATGATTAGCCTGAACCACTTTCATTTCTAGGAAAGTAACTTGGAAAATACGTAACTATAGACCGCAATAACTGCGAAGCATATGAGGAAAACCATGAATAGGAAGAGTAAACGAGAAACAGAAGCAAAATATCAAACGCTTCCACTCGGTTTTAACTAGTCTGCCTAAACAGTCGTTTTTCGAACCAAGACGCTACCAAAAAAGCCTCGTCACCCATCCCATTTAGGTATGGCATGCGACTGCCAGGGCGTAATTCAGCAGGAATGTCATAAGGTAAATGCTTGCTAGTATTACGATTGCAAAAAATGTCACATCATAGGAGTGAAAAAATCACAAATGTGCAAAGTCGCCTCACTTGTGGATGTACACATCCTTCGTCTGTCCCATCCGATGCACGCGATCGCTTGCTTGTAGTTCCAGTGCGGGGTTCCAATGTAGATCCATTAAAATAAGATGATTACCTGCAATAAAGTAAAACACTGTTCAAGGTGTTTCTCAAAACAGCCTATTAGAACTACTCCACAAATGCTAAACGCCCTTACCACCAGTGAGATTCAATCCGACACCTCCTGCGGTGATGGATACAAGCATAATGTCGATCTCGCCCTTCCTTCTATTGAACCGATCAACTCGACTCTGCCTGAATGACAAGAAATTCGCTGGCCCTCGAAGGAAAAAAAAACGCTGAAAATTAAAAACTGACCTGTCTGAGGGAGCAACATCACCACTTATGGTGGAGCAGTTCACTTCAGGAAACCTTTTCATGATATGCTTCTCGAGCAGTTTCAAAAATGATGTCCACTGGGATACGATTACACTAAAGTAGAGAATTCAGCGCTAACGTATACTAGCTGTTCACCTCTGGAAGGTAAGTAGCACACGTAGCACAAAATACCATTTTTCATTCGCGCCTAGTATCGATTCCAGGAGTTCCAGCGCCATATGGATCTGCAATCCCAATTTTCTCTTCACGTAAAAGCGCTTTACAATGTTATGAAGAACAGTCTCACTTTAGCACTAACAAAACGCCTCTTGAAGATGAAAGTTACGTCTTCGATCGATTCTTTCTCCACCACAGAATCAATTGTCATGTTCGCCAACTGGGCCTCAATTTCCGTCGTCAAAGGATTTTCAGCGTCGATGGATTGGAATGCTTCTAGATCAACAGCCTAAATTTGAAATTAGCGATAGCAAGCAGAAATTGAACTATAGTCTGCTTCTTTAGGCAGACTACGTTATGTGCATCTTGAAATAGTTTTGTCAAACTAGTGAAAAAGTATGAGTGAGATGGACACACACAATACTGTCTTCCAACACCTTTCTCCTATTCTTTTAAAAGCAGTGATTCATAACTTAATTAAGGAAACGTAGCAGGGAAACTGGAACAAAAATACGGACGCACATTTTTTGTAAGACGGAAATGAATGCAGGCCTGACGGAGTCGTAACAACATAACCAACATACAACCCATCTTGCGGAAATTCGTGTCGTGCTCACCCGAACTCGAGCCTGGAACAATGTAAAATTTGAGCCAAAAGGCAGTGAAGACTCAACGTCGAAAGAAGTATTGTTTACCTATGAAAGGATTTCTAGGAGGAGGCACCGCATCCGCGGCCTTAGACTTCTTGAGATGTCGCGACAGTTCTTCTCCTTGATCCTCTGTTAACAACTGCTGCACGCGCTGCCTAGAAGAGAACATCTCACAGACAAATTTTAACTAAAAGAATATCTTTGAATAAAGTGGAATTCACCTGGAAGCTTTGAACATTATGTCGTAAGCTGTACGTTCGGCGGCCTCAAATTCAACAAAATGGTCTTCAAGATGTTTTGGAGGCAGTTCAACCTGATATTTTACAAGTTCATTACCTATATCAAAACAAAAACAAAGAGAACGTACCAATTTCTGCCCAGAGACGGAAGAAATAAAATTCTTCTCTCGACGGAGGACGTAGGTCTTCATTAACAAATTCAAACGCTCGGCCGACTTTTCTTAAACATGATTTATGAAGCACGATCTATGACTGTATAAAACGAAAATAAGCGAAATCAATTACGATAGGATAGGACTAACTTGATGCAGTAGTGACATAGTCCTTCCAGTACTTTTCTTCGCAGAAATACTCGACTTTTAGGAACCTAGGGGAGATAAGTTCATGCTACACAAATTAATACAATTAGCAAGAACACGCTGAAGATATCTACCTCATCAGTGAGTATAGGTCCCACAGATTATTGTGGAGTGGAGTACCCGTCACACACCATCGGGCGTCCGCTTCTAATCTACATACTGCCTAAAAACGATGAAGTGATTCTATGCCAAAAATACCTATTGATACAAATGTGGTGGAAATCAAGCACACTGGGGCACCACAGAACAAAACTGTCTGGCGGTAATGGGGCGATCCATCGGACACCGGCCGCCAGGGCGTTACCACCCAAGCGGCCAGCGTCCAGTGGGCCGCTGTGTGTGGTCTGGCCATGATATGGCCATGTGCAATGCCACCCTATTTCGCAGTTTCCAGTAGTGCACAAGGATCTCGAATTCAAACGAAATAAGGATACAAAATAGTACTCTTGAGGTCTTCGTCGACTTATTTTTAATCTGGTGAGCCTCGTCCAATACAATCCTTGCCCAATGGATCTCTTCAATGGGACTGCGTTTCTGAAGAACTCAAAATAACAACTACATTGAATGGAACATGCAATCAACCTTTAAAACACTCACTTCAGACTGACTTCGAGGGCGAGCCCTTTCGTTCTGAAAGATGATACCCACTAACGAACTCTTCTACAATACGAGCACAACTGACCTTGCTTCCCTTCTCAATCTCATTTGCCAGCAACGTATATGTCGTGATTACAACATCAGCACGTGCTATTCTAAAACAAATATACTTTCCGCTGCTTCATATAAGATCCGAATTTGAAAACCCTACGAGTCGAAGAATATGTTCTTCCTACTGTTTGAATGGTACATAACAACTTTCAGCAGACCATCTTCGCATCTTTGTTTAATTTCAGCTTCCCAGTGGTATATCAAAGCAGCTGGTGCCACAATCAGAGTAGCATTCGACGGAACAAGCCTTGAAAAATTCTTTCGGACAACGAATGGCTCCAAATAAAATGAAAAATTCGCATACCCTTCTTCCTTGATTTTTCTTCGCCTCTCCTTATCCTTTTCATCCCGCCCTTCCCTTCGTCGCAACTTTCGCTCAGCTTTTGCAGCAACAATTAAAGCGATCATAGATAAGGTTTTCCCAAGCCCCATTTCATCTGCTGGAACGCTCATAGTTAGTCTTCAGCCTTCCGTCTCCATAAAGATGTAAATCTATGAAAATCTTTAACTAATGCTCGAAAGTTTTTAAAATGACCGCTCCTTTTGAAGTATATAACAAACAGAATTGTTCCAGAGGCATACTTTGGTCTCACAAAATCCATGATTTGAAGTGATATGCGTTATGGAAACAAAGCAAATAGTAAAAACTGTACGCACCCAATATACCACCTCCTGGAGCTACAGATTCCCTCCACAGCAGCCATGTGAGTCCTGATTTCTGATGCTCCTTCAGCGGACACGTGAGTCCTTCTGGTGTTTCAGTCAAATGGGTTTGGTCTGGTTGCGATAATAAAGCTCTGGATACAATGAGATCTATTTCAGTCAGAATTAGTCAGAAAGAAAACGTACTTATGTAGCTCTTGCAGCGCTTTTTCCTGAATGGAACGGGCGAACGGTCGCTGTGCTTCTATCAAGACGTCGTTCACATCAGAAATGAGTCGAATTTCATTTGTTCACATCAATACAGTCACCAATTTCGTTCAGTTTCCCAGCTTTACTTACTTCGTGGCCTTTTGTTGAACTGCTCAGGATTAATGTGAAGGAACTGGTCCATGGCGCCTATCACTTTGTCCACAATGACCTCATTTTCCTCGGGAGGAACTATTTAAATAGCAAGAATTTAGAGAAGAAAAGAGAAAATAAGGTAGCAATATGTCCAAACGCTCTCACATTTTTTCCTTATTTCAAGTTCACTCTCAATATCATTGATTTGCTTCCGCAGCAACTGCCCACCATCAGGTAGAGGAAGGCCTCTCGACAGCAAGTTCTGAAAACTTCCAAATCGGTTTTCCGTTCTTTTCAAAAGAAAAACTCATTTCTTAGCATATATCCCTAACCTTGACAGAAATAAGTAAGCGGAGAGTGCCGAAATACGTTTAACTGAACATACCCGACAAGTCCTTAACCGTTCTTCCAATGCTGATGTGGATTCTCCTTTGAACTTTGACGAAACCTGGAACAATCCTCAAATCTTACCACATAGTCTACATTCACCCACATTAATAATTTTGAAACAGGTGGCGAAAAACAAACCACGAGCCAAAAGGTGAAGATTACTACTACAGCACACACCTTTTCAGATGGCGATGGTAAACGGCGAACTTCTTCAGGCTGAGACGGTGAACGTGCACTTCTACTGGGAGCTTCTGACTCCTCATTAGATCGGAGAGGGGACTGACCACTTCCACTGGGAGCCTTCGGTATCTCGTCCTCATCACTCGAATCTATAGTGATGACCTCTGGTGGCAGCCTCGAAAGCGATACCCCAAGGTTATCTTTGCGAGGTTGATGAACTTCATCTTCTGCGTCACTATCCAGCACAATGATGTCGTCATCTCCATCAGATTGTACAGGCTCTGTGATACTTTCCTCAATCACGTCACCCACCGAGGGCGATTGGTTCGACGAGGGCTTCACAGGAGAGGTGTTGTTCAAGTGGTAGTTTCCCCACCCAAGCTGTACAGTTCTTGAACGTTCGGGCCGCTGCAAAGAGAGTCACATGAGTCCACTTTCTGTTAGCTTGTATTTAACAAGTATGTAAGAGTCATATTAACGGACATATCAGCTACAGATAATAGTTAATGGTCACTGACGTGAAGAAAAGTCAACCCCTAGCAGCTCCCTCAGACGGACTGCATCGTTTAAGCGAGTAAAATATTAAACTCCAAAGAAGCCGCCTCAGACGATACATATTATAAATGAAAATAACTCAGTAGACGGCAATCACATCAGATCTGCTGCGCCGCAGAAGTGAAATTCTGCCCGTGGTGGAACAACGAAGACCCTTCACGATCAGAAAGATCGCTTGAATTTGGTGTTTCAGTTCACACAACAGACATCCCAATGAAACTATTTCGAAACATAGCTCTCAGATCGTGTGTCGTTCCCTTGGAATTATAGATACCACAAAGAATAGTATATTAAGGAATGGCTTTGCGACAAACCTCCTCCTCCTCACGCCGTTTGGCAATCGACTTCCGCATCAAGCGATCTCTCAACCTGCCCTGTTGATTCGGATCCGAAGCAAGTTTCAAAGAGTGTGGAGACATTGGTCCTGGAAAAATAAGCTTAGCCAAGCAATACTGATGAAAGTCCACACAACTATCGACGTCGGAAGCGATGCTGACCTGCAGAGTCATTCGAAGCTATGAATGAACGACT